>OY288285.1:4720706-5320706 GCA_958450335.1 Hibiscus tridactylites | reverse complement strand
ATTTTCCCTTTTATCCTACGCATCCCTCAATTCTCTTAACGTGCGCACCTTTTGCCGGCTCCGTCGTCTCAGATCTCCTGCTCAACTACTGCAGACAGGCTCTTGTTCTACTGATCCAAGTACAAGTGATTGCTCCGCTTCGTCGGCGATCGAATTTTAGGTGACATTTTATACTGCATTTTTCTTCATCTTATTCGGTTTTCTATTTGTTGTCTTTTATTCTAATAGTAGGTATTGATTAACATGCATGCGGAGTAATGTAACTAGTTGAATTTACCGGTTCGCGAATCCGTTTGGTTTTGGGAAATTCTGATCGAGGAAAGGTTGTTGAATTGTGAATTTCTAGTGTGTGTTTTGCGTTGAATTGTTCTTACCGGAAACTTGACCTGGTGATTCATTTGGGGAGCGGTTGAACTAATTTTATTGATAAGAAGTTTTGACTTGGGAGTATTGTGCATGCTTGTACTCTGAAAGATTTTATTGTTTGTGATCATATCTGTTGACAAAAACTTCATTTCCAATATGTTTCCATGTGTGTGCCATTTTGACTTGGTTGTGAGCAGGAATAATGTATGATTTCTTTGGATTTTGTGTAAGCCTGGCTGTATTTGGATGATCCAGTGAAGTGTTCAACTCTCATTTCATAGGTGATATTATGTGTAGAATGAAATTCTGCAAGTCTGGAACGGTATTTGAAATTTGAATGATCCAATATGTTGAATAGAAATGCTAATCATGCAACAGAACTGGTAGTCTGATATTTAGAATTAAAGACATAATTTTAGATGGCAAAATATGTTAAGCAGTTCATCTCGACTACGAACCAACTTACAGTTGAGGAAGCAGATGCATTTTGCACCTGTTTTTTTGCCATTGCAGTTACTTTCATTTATCTAACCAAATAATTAGGCTCCGTCTACTTGCATTTTGTGCCTGTGATGCTTGTTAAACTTGGTGGTGGTTAAGTATATCGTTTTCTTTGATTTAACACCTTTTTTTGTATTTTATTTTACATTTGCACTTACTTATATGCTAGTTTGTGTATTTGAATTTTGCAATTCTCAAGGGATTGAACCATGAGTTGCTTTGGTTGTTGTGAAGACGACAGTGTCCACAGAACCGCTGACAATGGAGGCCAACACATGGTTAAAAATTCAGCAGGTAACCCAATGGTGAAAATTCACATCAAAGCTGATAAAATTGCTTTTTCATGAATTTCAATTGGATATTTCTGCATGATCAATATATATGAACTAGTTGAATGCTAAACTCCTTTTGTGCCCATAACCAATTAAACTTTAACCTATATCTTGTTTATTAGTTTTATTTCTATGTCTTTAAATTTTTATCAGCAGGAAATACATTTGCTACTCTTTTCCCACCCAATTTATTTTACTACTTGTTACATGTTATTGCAATCTTTTCTTTTGCATGTTATGGATTGCTATGATTTCTGTTGGCTTTAGTGAATCTATTAGTGTAATCTGGGTTGAATTTTACCACTCAGGGAACAACGGAGTTTACCATGCATCTGAAACTGCATCAAAGAGTGCTCAAACTGTGAAGGTTCAGCCTATTGAAGTCCCTGAGATTCCTGTAGATGAACTAAAGGAAATCACAGATAATTTCGGTGCAAATTCTTTGATTGGAGAAGGTTCATATGGTAGAGTCTATTATGGAGTTCTTAAAAGTGGGCAAGCTGCAGCAATAAAAAAGTTAGATGCCAGCAAGCAACCTGATGATGAGTTTTTAGCCCAGGTTCAATTAACAGCTATATTTCATTGCATTTACTGCATCTCAACAATAGTAATTTTGGAGTTTCAGATTTATATCCACTGATTCATGATTTTCAGGTTTCCACGGCATCAAGGTTGAAGCACGAAAACTTTGTTCAATTGCTTGGTTACTGTGTTGACGGGAGCTCCCGTATTCTTGCCTATGAATTTGCATCCAATGGATCGTTGCATGATATTCTCCATGGTATATGTGATGATGCTTCATTCATTGCTACTGTCATAAAAAGTTGAAAAGCATAAAAGGGTGTGATGATGCTTGAAGCAAGGATCTCTTTGTGATGCAATTATAAAATTTAAAGTTTCTTCCTCTTTGTAAACAGAATCTCCGGTTTGTAATATTTACATGTCTTGCTGGTAATGTTGCAATATTTTTATTCTTTAATTCAGGGAGAAAAGGTGTGAAGGGAGCTCAGCCAGGTCCTGTTCTAACATGGGCTCAAAGAGTCAAAATTGCTGTAGGAGCTGCCAAAGGGCTCGAGTACTTGCATGAGAAGGCCGATCCTCACATCATTCATCGTGACATTAAGTCCAGCAATGTGCTAATATTTGATGATGATGTTTCTAAGATTGCAGACTTTGATTTATCTAATCAGGCTCCTGACATGGCAGCTCGTCTTCATTCCACGCGTGTACTTGGAACCTTTGGTTATCATGCCCCTGAGTATGTATTTACGGTTCTTCTCACACTTCATGAATTGCTTGTTGGGACCTCAAAAATCATAATTTGACATTTGATGATTTGATTACTGAGATGTGTCAGGAAACAAGCATAACTTTAATATCCTAAAGTTATCATACTATATAGCTTAATTTTGGAATGAATGCCTTGAACATTGACCGTTTTGTTTGTTTGGTTGACAGATATGCAATGACTGGGCAATTAAATGCCAAGAGTGATGTATACAGCTTTGGTGTTGTGCTGTTGGAGCTTCTGACTGGGAGAAAACCTGTTGATCATACGTTACCCCGTGGTCAGCAAAGTCTCGTGACATGGGTATTTTTCTGCTACATAAACATGTTATAACCCAGCCCGTGTTTCAATGTTAAAACTTCCCATACATGACTGATTGATCAATTTTGAATTGTGTTAGGCTACACCAAAACTTAGTGAAGATAAGGTGAGACAATGTATTGATGAAAGACTTGGAGGAGATTATCCTCCCAAGGCCGTCGCAAAGGTACGATATGATCAATTGCATGCAATAATGTCTGTTTTCTTATTAGCACGTATGCCGGTATTGTACTAATTTGCCGGCAAGGTGAATCAGAATAACAGAGAATTGGGGAAAACAAATTCTTTGTGGATGTCCTCTGCAGCTCTCCTCAAAAATATAAACATCGTTTTAAACCTTATTAGCATAGTTTGCCTTTCCTTGTCTAGTGCCCTCACCGAATGTCAATGTTAATGCCGAGTCCGTACCTAAAGCATTTCTTTTATTGTTTCGATTGCAGATGGCTGCTGTTGCTGCATTATGTGTGCAATACGAAGCTGATTTTCGGCCAAACATGAGCATCGTTGTTAAAGCTCTTCAGCCACTGTTAAATGCACGGCCAGGACCTGCCGCTGAAACACCACCAAGCACTTAATGTGTGAGGTTGTTTCCTTCTTTACTTTCATGAATGCTATTGTCTTCTTATTTATATCTTTTTTTATATTATTTTTGCTTCTATTTTTTTGTGGGAAGTGGGATTGATTTTTATCATGGAGAATTAAATTATAATCAAACACAAAATATATTCATCCAATCTGATATTACATGTGGTTTATATTAGGGGTGTTCAAAATTTCGGTTAACCGACCGAAACGAATTTTTTTCCGGTTAATCGGTCGGTTGACGGTTAATGATTTTTTTAAATTTCGGTTATCGGTTAATTCGGCTCGAAATCGGTTAATTAACCGAATTACCCGAAATTTTATATTTTATATATTATATATATATTTATTTATTTTTGGTCACTTAACTTTTAAAAATTATAAAATGGTCATTAAAGCTTATCAAATTAACACTAAATGATCATTAAATTTATTAAATTATTAAAAAATAATCATTAAAATTTTCAATATTTATCAATAACTTATAATGTGCAATAAATTAATGATCATTTTGTAATAATTCGATAAGTTTAATGGTTGTTTTATAACTTTTGAAAGGTCAGTGGCTAAAAAGATTATTTTAACATAGTTTAGTGACCATTTGTGTAATTGACCCAGAATTTTATAACAAATCTCGGTTAACCGAATAACCAACCGAATTAACTGAACTTTTTTCGGTTTGGTTAAAAATTTTCAAAAAAAAAATCGGTTAATAAAATTTTAGAAGTTCGGTTTGATCAGTTAACCGACCGTTTGAACACCCCTAGTTTATATGTGAGAATTTATCTAAGGGTAGTTTATAAATTACAATCTATTTGGTTTATTTCGAATTGCATCAACCAAATTGAAATAAACAAATTTAGAAATCTCCAAGTGATGCCAATAAAAAATAAAATATTATTCTTAGAAAAATTAGTTTTGAACAATTTGTTTATAAGGTATATGTGCATTATTAAGTTTGAACTCAGATTTTTGCTAGGTTAATTTTTTCTCGAAGTTCAACTTTCTCAAGTTTGGAACGTGAGGTATTTCGAACTCTCGTCTTCCTTCTTTTATTATGTAGAGAGACAATTGTATTTTGTTAAATGCTAAAATTTGAATTCATACAAAATAAAATTATTTTTAACCATTCAGTCAATTAATATGATCGGCGTGTCAACGCCGAATATGCAAATCTTCGTCAAAACTCTAGAGATCGAATCTTCTGACACTAGCGACAATGTCAAAGCCAAGATCTAAGACAAGGGATCCTAACCGACCAAATGTTAATAATTTATAATATGAGTTTTGTCATATTCACAAATTGTTATGTCATGAATGAATTTTCAATTGGTTTATTGACTTTCTTTCCTGCAAAGAAATCAGACACGACCAGTCCAGTCCAGTCCCCCTTCTTTTATTTTTATATACTATGGCTTAACTACAAAAAAATCCCAAACTATACTTATTTTCCGATATAAGTACTTAGAATTTTTTTGAAATATGTACTTAAAGATTTTTTTGTCAAAAAAATGTTTCAGTTGACTTTAAACAAGTTAAAAATAAAATTTTAAGTACTTTTTTTATCAGAATAATCAATTTTTATTAAGAGATAATATCGAGCGATCACAACTCCAAGGGCCTCGTTAAAAACCTCCCTAAACTTAATGGAGGAAAAGAGTGCCCCGGAGGAGTTGTAGTTTATACATTACATTTTAAATTCTCAATCACCATGGAGAACACTAAGTGAGATCACTAGCGGGAAAGTGAAGCTTAAGGAACCCCTACACCATTGTGCCCGCAAGGTACGATTTCAGCAACATTCAACCAATTCCTGCTTTAGCCAAGGCATCTACCAAAGTGTTGATTGTCCTTGGAATGCTTCGGAAGATACATCTCTTTAGCGCTCCGAGGCGGCTTATCTCTATAACCTGGGTTTTGAACACTGTCGGACAAAGGACGAGGTTGGATATCCATTCAATCAGGAGTTTACTGTCAGACTCAACAATCAATCTAGCTTGTTTACTTTCAGGGCGATCGAAGAATACTTGAAGGCCTCGTTTCATGGCTTCCAATTCCGCTAACACCGGAGGGCCAGGACCGCAGGGCTCAGAGAAAGTAGCTACCGTTATTCCTTTATAGTTGCGAATGAGACCATCAATCTCACCCTTGTTATAGTTATTAACCATAGCCCCGTCAACGTTAAGTTTCATAAAGCCTTGTGGAGGAGGACACCATGATTCCCGCAAGGTGGTAGTAACCATCTCTAACGAAGTGCAGTCGGTAACGGCGAGATTGCACAAAATATCGTCTAAAGATACGGCATCCGAAGGATTACCTGTTTTGAACTAAGTATCCACTCGATACTTGGAAGTAAATAGCATATTGCTAAAATCCAGCTTGCCATTATTGAAGATTAATTCGTTTCTTACCAGCTAGATAGACCACATAATTGCACTGGGGATGAGATGCCACATTTCAACCTTCGCTGAGTTAGGCTTCGCATTATGCCAGTAAGAAATTACAACAGCCGCATCATTGGGAAGTGCCAAACTCAAGTTTCAAAATGAGGCAAAGGACATCCAAAGACGCCACGCTACTTTGCAAGAAAACAGAAGGTGTACCGTAATTTCAAAACACTCCTTGCAGAGAGGGCAAGATAGATAGACGAGCATATTCATACCACGCTTTTGCAATTCCATTTTGACTGGAATCCTGTTTTGCACCACTTGCCATAGAAAAAAATCCACCTTAGGTGGAGCCAAGCCTCGCTAAACATACGTGTTCCAAAATGATGAAGATCATTGGTTTGAGAAGAAAGTGTTGTAACAAGATTTTGCCGAAAATGATTCATCACCAGCTCCTTGACACATCAGACAGTCGATATCTATCATTCTTGAGTTGAAATTCTTCAGCAAAGCCATTAGGGAGTCCCATTGTGTCTTCTCCCAATCGAAAACACATCTCCGCAGGGGAATGTCCCAACTCCAGCCTGAAGTGAGTTTGGTGCCAAAGTCGGCAACCTTACCAGCTTTATTGTGAGATAGAGCAAATATTCGGGGGAAGTTCACCATCAAAGGGCCATTCCCACTTGAGGAATCATATTTTCCCTAAAGCATATTCCCAGATCATCGTTATTGTAAAAGGACTTGATGATTCCTTTTCATATACAAGAGGACACAGGGGAATTCGAATTTGGCGGAAACAAAGATAGAGGATCAAGATTATATTTAACACATAAGGTTTGCTTCCACAGACTCTCTCGGTCAATCGATAATTTTCAAATCCATTTGCATAGTAGAGCCCGGTTTTGAAAAACAATGTCACGAATTCCTAGACCACCGAACGAAGTCGGGTAGCAAACTGGTGCCCATTTCAACCAGTGGATTTTTCTTTGAGCACATGAGCCACCCCATAGAAAATTCGCCATAAGGCGATTAAATATTTTCACCACTGAAGCAAGCATAGAAAATAAAGACATGTAGTATATAGAAAGAGATAATAATATCGATTTTATCATTATCACACGTCCACTGAAAGATAGGTTTGAAGCTTTCCAACTTGCCAGCGCATCGTGAAATTTCTTCACTATTAGATCCCAAAGAATTGCTGAATTTCTCTTAGGGCCTAAAGGAAGTCCCAAATAGTCAGATGGGAAGTGACCCACCGAGCATCCGATTTCTACAGCCCAATCCATAATTTTCTAGTCCTCGACGTTGATCCCAAAGAGTCGACATTTGTTCAAATTCAGTTGAAGACCCGAAGCAATTTTGAAAAGTCTAAGAACTCTCTTGATATTCCTTATATCTCCTAGCGAAGCATTACTAAACATGATGAGATCATCCGCAAATTGCAGATGCGAAATAGTTAAAGACTTCTCCTTCCGACCGATTCTGAACCCATTGAATAGCCCCGATTGTACCGCTTTATTTATCATCAGGTGTAGTGTTTCTCCCACTATATTGAAAAGTAATGGAGACAATGAGCAGCCCTGTCGAAGGCCCCGAGACAGCGAAAAACTAGGAGTAAGGGAACCATTAACCAACACAGAAATAGAGGCCGAAGAAATGCATTTAGAGATCCATTTAACCCATCGCTCACCAAATCCCATTTCTTTCAAAATCCGGAGAAGAAAGCCCCAATCAACCGTATCGTAAGCTCGCTTAAAATCAACTTTGAGTACTACTCCCTGCAAGCCTTTCTTATGAATGAAGTTGATAGCTTCATTAGCAATGAATGAACAATCGGTTATTTGTCGACCAGGAATGAACGCAAACTGCTCCTCGCTAATGATCGAATCTGCACAAGGTCGAAGGCGCCTAGATAATACTTTGGATAGAATCTTGTATATGCCACCAACGAGGCTTATTGGCCTATAATCTTCTAGTGACATTGCTCCCGCCTTTTTGGAAATTAGAGTGATGAACGAATGGTTCACACCTTTTTCCCAATCTCGTCCATGGAAAAAGTCATCAAAGAATTTCACCAGCCCCGGTTTTAAATATTGCCAATAAGACTTGAAAAATTCCATGGTGAAGCTGTCGGGGCCCGGAGCACGATCGCTACTCAAAGATGAGATCGCTTCCCAAATTTCTTCTGCAGTAAACTCTTTTTTCAGCTCCAAACGTTGCTCATCAGAGATCTTATTAAATCCAAGGTTGAGGTTGTTAACCTTCAGGACGGTTTGGTTATTATATGCCTTAGCATAAAAATCCAAGATGCACTCTCGCAGCTTGCCTGGGTCTGTGACCAAAGAGCCATTGAAATTAAGCTCTTGAATTAGATTTCTTTTCCTTCGAAGAGAAGCAATGGAATGGAAATAGTGTGTATTTTTGTCGCCTTCGCGGAACCATTTGACACGTGAGTTTTGAATCCATATTCGTTCTTCTTTACAGACCACAATTCCTTCTTTAGATTTGCAAGCAATCAGAATGTATTGGAATTATAGACTCCGATCTGAATTTTTTTCCAAATCTGAAATATGATCCTCCAACACATGCATCGATTCTCTAATTGGAGGGCAATTCTCAGTAGTCCAATTTTTAATGGATGATTTGGTACCTTTCAACAGACCACAAATGCTAATTCTGGGGTTGTTTTCTTCCAATTTGCTAATGGCCACCTTAATCATATCCGAAAATCCTTCTTTATTTAGTAGATAATTGAAGAGCTTGAAGGGTTTGGGGCCCCAATCTATAGACGACTCTTCGAGCATAATAGTATTATGGTCTGAGACAGATTTGGAGAGAACATATTGCCTCAAAGATTGAAAGGCCATGAGGAAGTCCTGGTTGACCAAAAAACGGTCGAGCCTTACGAAAGTAGGAGGAACCCTGTTATTTGACCATGTATAATCACCACCACTCAATGGGAGATCAATAAGATTTTCCTCTTGTATAAACGTTCTAAAAGCTTCAGCTGCATGATGATTGAAAATTATCCCATGTTTTTCCTCCTTATATGTGATGGCGTTAAAATCTCCTGCAATACACCATGGATCTTGATGAATCAACAGAAAGCCTAGCAACTCCTCATAGAAGTTTGGTTTATCGGATTCATTTGAAGGACCATACATATTGATAAAACCACAATAAAGCTTGCTGCTCTTTAAGGTACCCACAACAACGATAAAGTTTTGGTAGACATACTGGTTTGAGACTACGAACCCATTAGAATCCCAGAAACTTAGAAGGCCTCCTGCAGACCCCTTAGACGGAGAGAAGACATGGTCAAACGCATCGCCACACCCCAATTTCCGAAGTAAAGATCGATTGAATGACTCTTTCTGTGTTTCCTGTAGGAACGTAAATAATGGTTTTTTTGTTTTGTACTATTAATCTAACCGCTCTGGATTTCTCAGCCTTACCCAAACCCTGAATGTTCCATGATAAGATCGATAGATGCATTAAAAATGAATTATAACCTGTGAATAATCCTCCTCTTGAGATGGTCAATTCCTCTTCTCAAGCTCGACAACCTTCTCAATTAAGGCTTTCTTACCACCCGAGAAGGAAATTCCCAAGATGTTGCTCACACCTTACACTGCCAAGGCTTCCTCTATATAACTCAGATTGGTTAAATTGATAGAGGCTTCTTCCGGCATCATTGGGTTTACTGAATTAGAGTTCTCCAGTGAATCACATATTCTTTTTCTCAACATTTTTCGGTGGTTGGCATCAAGCGAGCCCCCCACAATATTCTGAGGCAATGAAATCTGAAGTTGCTCCTAATGATTCTCCATTCGATTCTGATCAAGTCTTCCTGTTGGAACCGATTCTACAAAGGGAGAGTTTATCTCAGAGTAATTAGGCTGCCCATTCGATTCTAAAACAATTTCTGGAACGAAGCTATGGCAGGAGAGGATAAGATCTGAGTCGATTGAGTCCTTAATGATAATACCCATAAGGTTGTTGTAGGACTGGCCCAAGGAGTCCACTGCCCCAGACAACGCTTTAGGGAAATAGTCGCGGCCCATATGGGGGCTTGGCACCCGACCCAGATTCTCTTTTAACGACACATTTCCCACATTTGTCACATGTTCAATTGGAGCAGCCATGTGGATATTAGCTGCCGAAACACCCTTCGACTCATGAGCATTCCCAACACTTTGATTTACTGGCTCATCATTATTATAAGTCTCGTGTTCTGCACCCAAAGGTGACTGAAGCGACGGGGACTCCAGCTCTCGTCCATTTGTTGGTTTTCTAATCACCGACGAAGCTATCAACTCCGATGTATCTCTTTCAGCGGGGAATGCTTGTTCCTTATCTCCGTCTCCCTAAATATCCACTACTGGATGAAATGGTGGTGTCATGTTCAGCTGTTCTTCAAAAACCGGAAAGGTTTTTTCACCTACGTCCTGCTCTGGCCAAACATCTGTAAACGACCCGTCTTCGCTCCCTGTTTCCACGATTTCACTAGCCGAAAAGGGTTCATTCGTCTTAATTCCAATAAAATATTTCCTTCTATTGATTTTCAGGGTAATGGAACTTGGAATCTCAAATTGGCTAGGAGATCTTAATAATAATCTGGCTGTGAATATATCCATCTTGTAAATCGTATGATCATGAATTTTTATTAGAATACCTCATCTCTTGGCAAGTTCTGTAAAGAAACCTTCATACCAACATTATATCGGCACACCCAATAAAGAAACTGCACAGAAACCCCATGGAATTCCATCAACAGTGATGTTGAAATCTAGATATTTGAACCAGAAAGATAGTTCCTCCTTCTTCTTCTCCCACGCATTCTTTTTTTCCACTTGTGATTCAAAGGTAATCACACAAAAATTGTCTTGAACTCCCCACTTAGCCAAACGAACTTTCAATCCATCACTTATCAGAGCTTTTTGGACAAACTCTCTTTCGAATATTGGTTTAATTATACTTGCCATAGAGTTTCTGATCCATAAAGATTCCGACACCGGTATGGCAATATCCATCAAACTGCCCTCCGTTCTTGCACCTTCTTCAACCTCCTTGTTTTTAGGACAATAACAAGGTAAATTCCTCTGCTTAGTGGACACGTTCACTAGCACCTCCTTGAATGACCGTTTATCTCTCCAAGCAAATCTATAACCACTTGTATGCTTATTACCCATGCCTTTTTCACATGTCTTCCTCCCTTCGCTGCTTGAAACTTTTTCTTTGTTCTTCGGCTTCGGTGCTTCCAGGAACTTCCGAGACTCTGGGAACTTAGATTTGGAGACTGCCACTTTCCTCCCATCAATCAAACAATCATGAATCTTCTCTATCGCCCTCACCATGTCCTTTTTACTCCCCATGTGTATAAAGGCAAACGTACAATTGCGATACTTGGGTTTATTGTTCACAACCGGTATGAAGACCTTCTGCACTACCCCAAAATGACCAAAAAGTTCTCTTAGCGCTCCCCTCGTAACTCTCCTACTCAAATTATCCACGAAAACAACTCATCTGCTTTCGCCGGTGTATGATCGGAGCTCCTCCTTGTGCGCAACCTTTTCACTCCTTATATCGCCGGTATCAAATAAGATTTTAAAATTGACTAAAATTTTAAGTACTTATTTCAATAAAAAGTATTTTAGACACTTATTGCGAAAAGGAGATATAATTTGAATATTTATTTTATATATATATATATAATGAATTTAACCCTAGGACAAGTCTACATCAGACCCCTCAATTATTTGGTCAAACAGCGTACCCCTTTTGGCTTGTCTTTCACGTGAATCCAACGTCCACCAAAGTTGTATACCTTACACTATTAACTCCCAAATTCCATGTGATGCAGTGCAGAAATCCACCGAGGGGCGAATGAATGCGGTTGTATTCTTAAAATTTTATAATTTTACATTTTTAAACTTTTAATATATTTTTTTAAAAATTCGATCATCATAAAATTTTATGTTGGTTTTGATGTGATGGGATAACCACCCTTTTCATGCACAACTGAGGACGGATTTTTTTTTTTTTTTTCCCTTTGTTCTTATATATATATATTTAAAAAATATTAATTATGAATTTGTTTCCTACGCTTTAAACATTTATGTTTTGCTTTCCAATTTAAATTCTAGCTTTGTCCCTGTGCACAACAACTTCTGATTTGTTTGTGATCCTTTTCTTCTATGTTCATCACACCCATTCATCTATCCATCAATTTCGTTCACAAAAATGATTGATTCTTCATACATGATCTAAGACAAAAATCTTCACATGAATAATGTTGTCTGAGCTAGAAAAAAAACATTTATCGAAATTATTTCGATTTTGCTAGCATTTTTTATTTAATATTATACAAATTTAAACTAACATTGATTGAAATTATTTCGATTTTATTTACGTATACACAATTCTTCTTATTTAAGTTAGATCGGTTCGAAATTTATAGATTCGAAATTTACGTAAAGTGGTGAGAATAGAACATGCAATTGTTAAGTTCATATGTGGTAAGTGGTGTGATCATGTGGGTTTTTAAACTCGTGATAGACATAACAACTTGGACAGGCTGGAGAGGAATTGGCAAAATATTTTGCTTTGATTCCTGGGCTATTGTACCTTCCTACAAATATTTTTTATAAATTACTTTTATGCTTGATTTAAAATAAAAATTTTAATAATTAATAATGATATAATGTATCTTGAATTTTAATATATATGCATATATATATATATATATATATCACTCAAAGTGAATTTAAATGAAAAAAAAATTATATGGTTGAGTATAGCTCAAATAATATTGTCGTTGATATAATATACACGAAGACGTAAAATCGAACATGCTTAAACGTTGAATATCTTACCATTTGTACGTGGAAAGATGTCTAAGTATTATAAAGAATGCACATTGAATATTGAAGAAAAATGAAGAAAACTCATTTGAATTTGAGTTTCATCATTTATAAACCACGTGTAGGCTAAATCCATATTTACATTTAACTTCAATCCTACAACATATAAACCCTATATCATGGACAAAGTTCACTAAAGAATTGGGAGGAGTTATGAACTCATTTTTTTTATAATAGCATTCTAGATTTTTATTTAAATATTGATTAAATAAAATCTTTAACTGTTTTAATTTTTAGATAAAATTTTGTGTAAATCCTTATTATTATAAGATAAAACAATTTAATACTCCTAATATGAGATCCTAACTCCAACCATGTGAGTTAAATTGATTTAAGTTCAAGATTTTGTAATTATTGTACTGTTTCAGAAAACATATATTTTGCATCATTAATAACATGGTTGGTCAAACAATATAAACAAAACAAGTTAAATTAAGGTAAATATTCTATGCATCGGGATGGAAAAATTACTTTTTACACATGTTTTGTTTTTAGGGTTTATTATTAGAAATTTAGTGTACGTAGTTAGATTTTAAGGGTTGAGAATATATATTATGGTTTAAAGTTTAGAGTTTAAAATTTAAAACTTAAAATTAAGAGTTAGAGTTTAAAATTTAAAACTTAAAATTAAGAGTTAGAGTTTGTGGTCTTAAAAAAACATGTGACAACTTTAGAAGTTCGCTTGTAAAAAAACACTAACGATGCATTAAATAATTTAATTTATATCTTATACACTGGAGGTGGAAACTGAAAATTTCCACAATCGCTTTAGTTTAGGGTGTAAGGTTTAGGGGTTTATGGGTGTTGATTAGAATTTAGGGTTTAGGTTTAAAGGTTTAGGTTTTGTTTTTAGGGTAATAGGGTTATGATTTAGATTTTAACTTACAAGCCCTAAATTGTAACTCTAAACTCTAAATTCTTACCACTATCCCTAAATTCTAAATCCCTAAACCCTACTCCCTAAACTAAGACCCTACTCCCTAGACTAAGACCCTAAACTCTAAAACTAAGACGCTTGTAGAAACTTTCAATTTTCACCGCCAATGTATAATATAAAAGTTTAAAAGTTAAATAACTAAAATAAGAGTGAGAAAATAGTTGAGTGATGATCTTTATATTTTACCCTAAAAATTAGGCATGAAATAATTACTCTTAGGTGCGTTTGGTTCACAGAATATATAATTACTTCTGGGAATGAGATTCCCGGAATATAACATTACCTTGGGAATTTTACATTACCTTGTTTGGTTTATTTGGCAGGAATATAAAGTTACTGTGTTTGGTTGGAGAAATATAAGATTACTTATAAGTAAAATTTACCAAATTATCTATGTGTTATATTTTCTTTCTAACATGTTAAAATTTCATTATTAAATTAAAAATATCTACATAAAAAGTCATATAACTATTTTTGTTATACTATATAAAATTTGCAAAAATTATATATTTATCATATCATTAATATAACTATTAGATTTAAAAATTAAAAATATTTTTTTTATATTTTCATATCTTCGTTACTCTCTATTAACATAATTTTGTGAATTTTCAAATATTAAACTTTTAACATGTTCAAATTTTTAATTTTTTTATTTCTTATGATAGATTGTCAAATAAATTTAAAAATTGTTAAACAATGATAAAAATTTTAGATCATAAATTTAGCCTACTAAAATGTTTTATAATATGATAAACATTTTATAAATTAAAGAATAAAATTAAAAACATCAGCTACTAACATAAGTGTAACGCCATTTAAATATTAAATTAATATTGTGTAAAAATACATTATATGAACAATATTTAAAAGATTAAATAAAGAATCTATATGAACAAAATTCATTAACTTAAGGACAATATAGTCCATATGGGTGAGAATTAACAAATACCTAAGAAATTAGTAGGAATGACATTCCCACCATTTAAGGGGAAAAGTGGCACTATTGGGAAAAGATTATTATCCCATAGAGAGAATGCTCTCAAACCAAACATGTAAATGTTATTCCGAAAAAGATTATTACCTTAAATTAAATTGTTTAAATGAGTGTGGCCCGCTTATGCGGTAGATGCGTCAGATGCCGACAAAACATTGTTGCCGGCCTGAAGACTCGGTCTTACACGAGACCACCTGCAGACTCCTTTAAGTCAATGCAGCTCAGCTTCCTGATTGGGCGACGGATTTTACTTTTACTCCCAATTATTGAATGCGGATGCACCGAATCACAACACGGATTTGGACATAACCGACTTTTTCTTTCTTTATGCGAAAAAGTGTGCATTAAGTATTTTTTATTTTTTAAAATATAAAATAACATTGTTTGACTTCATATTACATTCTAATTATTGTAATATAAAATCTATAATTTTGTGTATATTTATATAAAGAAAGCACCAAAACTATACACAATGCAACTAAAGTACCTTACAAAACATATAGTGTAATCTCCAAGTTATACACAAATCTGACTTTACAATTTTTTTTATCAAAAGGGAAGACGAAATTTAATTAAAATAAAAGGGGCCCGACCCCATGCACATGGAGTGCAGGAAACAAAGAGACAACATCAAACATAAGCTAAGAGCAAACAAGCGGCAGGACACGGTATCCATGCAAAGCCGAGCAATGCAGAGGGAGTACAAAACATCGAAGGCAAAGAGCCTATCCAAAACCAGGGCACGCAGGCCCACAAGGCTAAGCAAGCGCCAATCAAGGCCAAAGAAATATCCGCCACAAGAAGACCTCAGATCAGAAAGGGCGTAATTGAAATTCTTGTTCATCTGGGAGAGCTCCATCCGGAGGCAGGCTCTCAATCCCATAATGGGATTGAGCCTTGTCACCAAAATCGCAGGAAAACGTAACCCTAACTGATCTGACTTTACTGAAAGGACAACTAATCCTAAACTCGTCGTACTTGAAAGGAAAACTTGATCATTCGCAAACCGGACCCACCTCAATCGGATCACAAACGAAGTGTTAGAACCGCCCGAATCCCATCCAAAACTAAACACCTTCAAATCCTAGGTCTCATCATTTGTCGAAGCCCTAACAAATTTCCATATCCCATGATATAAGGGAGTGTTTGGCTTAATAAGGAAATTTTTTGAGCAAAGAGCTGGATAGGGGTATTTAAGGAAAGGAACTATTAAGATGACAGAAATACCCCGTCCCTAAGCTCCACTTTGATCCATCCAGCTGTCATGGCTTCTCCAACAAGCCAGTTCCCCTGCCGAAGGCCGGTGCCCTGTTTGGCAGAGATGAGATGTCGTGATGCGGTTGCTCGTCGGCGTAACGTTGACGCCTGGCGGAGCGACGTAAGATCCGCCCTGTGCTGCTTACTTCTACGACAAATTTTTTTTGGCAAAACTTGACTAGACTCTTAAAACAAAGGGAGCGGAGCGACCCAGGAAGTTCTGGTGACTATAGCGATGAAGGAAAAAAGTTTCGTTCCGGCGAGACACCCAATCACCAGCCCGTTCTGTGAGAACACTCAAGCAGACCTAATCCGTCCGGTGAAGCTACCATCGGTAAACCCACCAGTTACCGGCCAGTGGAAGCCCAAACAAACTCCGGTAGTTCAAAGATGTCATTTGAGAGCTTCCATTCCCAATTTTTTGGGGTAACAGGGGATGCGGGAGAGGTCCGGTGGAGACCAGAGACAGAGAAGCAAACCGCAGCCTCCACCCAACAGCTTCCTTTCCGCCACCACTTCGTTGAGCTAAACTACCAGGCGTCGTCGTTCACTACTGGCTGCCGGCACAGAGGAGGCCTACTAACGGGAACGACGCCACACGTACGTGAGGACACCACAAACAGTGTAGGGGCAATAAATCAAAGCAACGACTGAGAGTTCGTGGGATTTAGACGAAGGAGAGATTGGGGGCGCGTGTCAGCGCGTTCTTTTGTGAGTTTGAACCAATTCAAGATACTTATGTTTTATACTTTACAGAATTTAATTTATCTATACTTTTATTCCTTAGTGTGATTTGTACTATTTCTATAATGGAATTGATGACAATATTTACCGTCTTAGCCTTAGGCTTGGACTCCGTTTGCAATTGTTGTGGGTAAACGGATGTTGGAGCTGAACGCCTATTAGCAGAAACTAAAAAAAATTCAGCTGTGGGCAAACGTCTGTTGGGGACCAAATCGATACATGTTTGGCGAGAAAATGAGGGACAAACACTCGTTTAGGTTGTTGAACGCTATTACAAAACAACTTGCGATTTCTAGCTTCCCAAACACAACAAATGTGGGCATTCCATGCTATCTTAAGTATGAAAACGATGAGAGACTTCCTTTCAAGTAAGTAACTGTCTATGTCGACTCTTGCTCCAAAGTCAATACAAGTCTCCTCAAATCACACAGAAGGACCCTCTCTCAAATACTCATCGAATAAGGATATTCAAAGAATAAGTGATTTTTCGATTCCAAAGTCATGATACAGTGCATACATTGTCCATCCACAGAAATATTCATCTTCAACAATCTATCCTTAGTGTTCAGTCCTTCTAAAATAGTGATCAAAACAATTACAGTATGCTTGGGAATATTGAGGGAAAAATAGACAAGTTTATGTGATTTGTAGCCTATATATATTTTAAAAGTCGGTCGTTTTTAGCCTATTTCTACCTATTCATACATGTTTTAAAAAATAAAACTCACAGTTACAAAGTAATATATATTCATATTATTTTAATCTTTTGAATATGTACTTTGTAGATAAAATTGTTTAAATTCAGATCTCTTAAAATTAACATCATCGTCTTCTTTATTAAAATCATTCATTGAATTCAACCCAATCTAACTTTTTAATCCATGTCATGAAAGTTTAATACATAATTATTCTCTTTAGATATTTGCAAGTCCCTCAAAGTTCTATCTTTTTATGTTATGACCCGATCTAATCTGTTTAATCTTGTTATAAAAGCAAAATATACAATTGTTATTTTCTTTATTAGTATGTTTCTTGAAAAAAAAATTCATCTGTACTCAAATTCACGTTATTAAACATAAAAATAATGCAGTATGCAAAAACGATTCGTAGATGAGTAAATTTTCAGACAAATTATAATGCATCACATGTCAAAAATCATTATGTTAGAAATGAAGTCATCATATGTTATATCATGATTTTTAATTAATTTAAAATCAATAAAAATAATCAATTTAAATCAATTTTTTAAAAACAAAAAATTGAGCTTTTTGTAAAAATAAAAATTGTTTTTTGTTGAGCCATTTTGGGGGTCAATTTCTCTTGCTTTGTTAACAATTTGGAACAATGCACTTTATATTTGATTTCATGCTGCTTATTAATCAAAGACTAAAGAATAATAAATATTAAAAAAGTCAAACAATTTAACTTAGAAAAATGATTATTATTATTATTAAACTGTTAAAAAAAGAAAAAGATTATTAAATATTTAAATTTAATGTACTTAAATTGCCATTAAATAAAAAAATTTGAAGACTATGTCCCTCCCAATTCCCAAGGACAAAGTAATTTCATTTTAAATAGAACGAACTAAATTATCAATTTACAATCAAATTAATAAATTTAATCAGATTCTGACAACATATTTATTATATTCGACTATGCTTCATAAAAATTTGAGGGGAACATACTCTCAGTAAAGATAAAAATATATATACGAAACTAGGAAGTGAACCACTTCTCCATTTTCTTTAAGGCGGTTATCAAATTTTTTTAAGTTCTTTTTTTTTTTCATCGTTTTTCTTTACCGACGAGGTCTTTGGCCGTTCTGCTGGATCTGTACATAAATAAATTCATCTTTTCCGATGAATATTTTATTTTTTTCAAGTTTTTTTTTTCTTGTTTTTCATCTACTTTGTCGAATTCTTATTCAAATATGTTTTTATGGCAGTTTTTTTGTCTGCTTGGTGGCAGTTTTTTCGTCTGTTTTTTAGCAGTTTTTGTATGTCTTCATGACAATAGTCTGTCTTTGACAGTTACGCGTTCGAGTGACGAGTATCAACGAGCGCTTTTCAACGAAAGAGGTCGTTCTATACATGTTATGATTCCCTTTGGTGGTTGTGCCGACATGCCAAGACTAAGTAGCGAACGAAATTTACTATATTCAAAGAGCACTCAAGGCAAAGTATAGTTTTTCTGGATTTTTATTTAAGAAGATTTCTTCTGACAGTGTTAGGTTTGGTATGTTCAACGTCTTTCACACCTTTATATTTTTGTTGTTTTGTTCAGCACTGTATTTCTATTGTAAAAGGTGTGAATCCTTTGTATTCCTTTCGCTGTTGAATATAATCTAGATTCTAAAAAAATATATATATGACTAATCTGTTCAAAAAAAATATTATGGATCGAATATTAATTCAATTAATATTAGAGGTGTAAATGAATCAAGTTTGAACGAACATAATTTTGTTTGTGTTCGTTTATTTGTTTTTGAAGGTGTTTATGTTCGCTTTGTGTTCATTTAAATTTTTAATATCATGTACGTTTGTTTGGTATTCGCAAACATGTTCGTTTAACATTCGTAAACATGTTCGTGTAACGTCCGTGAACAAGTTTGTTTATATGTCCATTAACATGTTTGTTTATATGTTGTCAAAATGGTGAAACTACACCACTAATCCTTAAGCTTCTTAAACTTTGCTTCATTTATATGTCCGCTAACATATTTGTTTATGTCGCCAAAATGGTGAAACTACACCACTAGCCTTAAGCTTCGCAATTTGAGCTCTAAAGTTCATCGTATGTTCATTTTAGCCCATACCTTTATTAATATTTAAAAAAGAAAAAAAAGAACCGGATAAACGAGCTTGTTTGTGGACATTAATGAACAGAACACACTCTGCTTGTGTTTGTTCGTTTACTAAACGAACATAAAAAATTTGTTCATGCTCACTTATTTAGCTTAGAAAATAAATATTATAAGAATAGTTCGCCGCTCTGTTCATTTACACCTTAATTATTATTATTATTATTATTTTTGGATTCTCAAAATACGTTATTTTTTAAATAATTTGGTTTGAGAACAAAATAAATTTTGTCTTCATTGTAAAAAAAAAAGACAAAATACTCTATTGGTACATGAACTATACCCAATTCACCAATTTGGTACATTTATTTTTTCGTTCTTGGTTTCATACATAAACTTTTATTTCGTCAACGATTTTTTCCAAACTTTCGTCATGGAATATGACGTGGACCATTGTGACCACTCATTTGTTAACACGTGGCATTTATTTTATTTTTAAAAATTGTCCATTTATTTAAGGGTTAATAATAAAATTAGTCCTCAATGTTTTAATGATTTTTTAATTTAATCCTTCAGGTTTATTTTTTTATTTTAAAAAAATTATAAGAAAACAATAGACCAATCAATAATTGACACGTAGTTTAATATTAATTAAAAAAATATTTTTTTCTTTCCAGCACCGCGGCCGCCTCTCTCCATCGTTTGTACACTTACCTCGTCGGTAAAACCTTACAAACTCTAAACCCAGTCCATCAATTCACTCCCAAAAATCTACCTCAAACATTTGTATGAACCCAGACCATCAAATAAAACATAAAAATTACATAATTGAAATTCTAGAAACTATAGTTACAACAGATTCATAAGGGATGAATTTAAAATCACTCAATAATGAACAATTTTGTCTTCACCATCATCTGTCACACTCAGTCTTCACCGTCAACCTCTTCTTTCATAACCCTAGTTTTATTCTAAACCATGTATCTTAATCTTCATTATTTTGATGTTTGAAACGACGACAAACGCTAATCGGAGCATGGCGACACACGATAACAATAAAGACGATGTGTGAGTTTTGATTTGAGTTTGGGGAGATCAATATCCTAAAAGCAGGGAGGAAAAAATAAAAAAAAAATTCCGATCATAGAATGTCATCGGAGAGCCTCGACGGCGGCGATGAAAACAACTCATAATTATAGTGTTTAGGGTTTAAAATTTTAAAGAGAAATAAGATTACTTTCATCCAAGAGAAAAGGAATCTTGCGAACAAAACATACGACGAAAAAAATGAATCACTTTGTTTTAGGAAAAATTATATCATAGGCCTAGCTCGCCACGTCATTTATGTTCCTAACTAATAAAAGTCATCAATTTCATTAAATTTTTCTATGTCATCTTTTTAGTAAGTAAATTTACAATTGAATTTACTGTAAATTAAATTAAAAATCACTTTTTACCAATTGTAGATTAAAATTTAATGAAATGGATGACTTTTATTGGTTGGAACCATAGATGATGTGATTGTAGATTCACTTAGTAAAAAAACATGAAAAAATTTAATGAAATGGATGAGTTTTATTGGTTGGAGCCATAGATGATGTGGTTGTAGATTCACTTAGTAAAAAAATAACATGAAAAAATTTAATGAAATGGATGAGTTTTATTGGTTGGGGCCATAGATGACGTGGTTGTAGATTCACTTAGTAAAAAGATGACATGAAAAAATTTAATGAAATGGATGACTTTTATTGGTTGGGAACATAGATAATGTGGCGGACCTATGATATAATTTCATTCACTGACTGGTCTATTGTTTTTAAATAATTTAAAAAAAATTAAATTTGAAGGGTTAAATTAAAAAATAAATAAAATATTAAAGACTAATTTTATTATTAACCCTTAAGTAAATGGATAATTTTTAAAAATAAAATAAATGCCACATGTGTCAACAAATGAGTGGTCACAATGTTCCATATCATTTTTCGTAACGGAAGTGTGCAAAAACGTTGACAGAATAAAAATTTATGTATGAAATCAAAAACAAAAAAAATAAATGTACAAAACTGATAAATTGGATATAGTTCATGTACTAATAGGATATTTTACACAAAAAAATTATTGGATTCCCTTTTATTACTTTAGCCAAGGGCAGTGAGACAGGGTGCGTGCAAGTAGGCCCCACCATTTTGATTTTAATAATGATTCATGTACTGTTTCCTTTCCTTCTACTCTTTCTCTTTCCCTTTCTCTTCATCTCCTTTCCTTTGCTTTCCCTCGCACACTCTCATCGAACAGATGGAATCGGAATAAGTAAAATAGAAGTGCATTTTCTTTAATGACTTAATCATTAAATAAATATTCAAACTCTCTTTTTTTCAGTTAAATTATTAAATTATATTTTAAACTAAATATGTGTCTAATGTTTCATTCTCCATTTAATGTTTTTTCGTTAACAATTATTAAAAATTTTTATTATTCAATTAAAATATGTCACGTGACATTTTTTTTTAAATTTCTAAATTTCTTTAAAAAAAATTAAATTTTAATTTTTTTATCAATCAAACCCTCAAATCACATCTTTCTCACCGTTCGTTATCCTTCACATGTCAATGGTTCATCGTTTACGGCTCAAATGTTAGGTACCTCACCGTTCGATATCCCCCACCCTCTAGTTGTCGTCCAGGTGTTCGCCGATTTTTGACGACGAGAATATTTGACTTTCGGTGGAGAGGGTTCGATGAAGACAAGGGTAACCGATGGTGGTTGAATCGGTAGCTGGAGTGGAAGAATTTGAGGATTTAGGGTTAGGGTTTTTTTTAGGGAAATTAAAGATTGTTGGATTAATTATTATATTTTTTTATTTTTTAAATTTTAATTTTTGAAAATGATAATTCATGCCACGTGTTCGATTTTCATTAGATAGTAAAAAAGAATAACATCTGTGACGATTTTTTTTAAATAAATCACGAAATGAAACGTTAAGTACCTGGCCTAAAATATAATTTAAGTATCTATCTAGAAAAAAATAGTTTAAGCACTGAAACCTTCTTTAATCAATTTTTTTTTTTTTATAAAAAAAACCCAGTGAATTTATGAATTGTTTTTCCATTTCATCACCCAGTAACGCTTTCCCCCAAAAAAACCCAACCAACCATCCAGCAAACAAACAAAGACGTTCCCTTTCATCATCAAAGAAAACCTTGCGCAAGCGCAACTTGCCTTCACTTTCCGTCTATCGCGTTCCCTACTCTTCCCGCCGTTTCTCTTCTCACCAACTTGCCTTTTAAGTTTCTTACTCGATTCCTTCTGCTTGTTTAATTCAGTTTTAGTTTACTTTTTCCCATTTTTTTTGGTTTTCTTTTGTTGTGAGATTGGAAATAGAAAAAAAGAGAGAGGGAATTGAGAAGTGGGTTTCTTCTTTTTTTCCCCATAAGTTAATTTGGCATGTGGGCTGCTCTTAATTGGAATCATGGATGTGTCGAAGTACTGTTTTTGGACTTTTGGGGAAGAACTGAAGCTGATTAGTTGTAATTGATTGTATAATTTGTCTATTTTGGGGGGTTTTGGAGCTCTGATCTGTAGCTGGAATAGGGTTGGAGTTCTGGGTTTTTGTTGTTAAGTTATATTTTTAGGTTGAATTACTGGGTTCGGATCTTGGGTTTGAAAAATGGAGGCTAGACTTGCAACTGAAGCTCGTCCATTTTATGGTATGAATCCGGTGGATTTGCGAGCAGTTGGGAAAAGGACATTGGAGTGGGATTTGAATGATTGGAAATGGGATGGCGACCTTTTCATTGCTAGCTCCATAAATCCAGTGTCTGCTGATAGCATGGGAAGGCAGTTTTTCCCACTCGGGTCTGGGATTCCTGTGAATTCATCGAATAGTTCATCTTCATGCTCTGAAGAAGCGAATCCGGAAACCGGGAAAGGGAAAAGAGAATTGGAAAAGAAAAGGAGGGTTATTGTGGTTGAAGACGACGGTGTGAACGAAGAAACAGGTAGCCTCACTTTAAAGCTCGGCTCCCATGGTGGCCATGGTTATCCGATCAGTCAAAGGGAGATGAGAACTTGGGAGGGAACTAGTGGGAAGAAGACCAAGTTGAGCGGAGGTTCCGGAAGCCGCGTGGTTTGTCAGGTTGAGGACTGTGGGGCAGATCTGAGCCAGGCCAAGGATTATCATAGACGGCATAAGGTTTGTGAGATGCATTCCAAAGCTAGTAAAGCACTGGTTGGAAATGTCATGCAGCGATTTTGTCAGCAGTGCAGTAGGTAAGAATCTAAAATTCGCAACATTTTGCTGCGATGAAAGAGAGAGGCTAATTTAATTTGTAGAAATTCTGATGGATAGGAAGTCTTGATGAGTTTTTGTTGTTCAAGCTTACTTGTTTGATTTTCAGGTTTCATGTCCTTCAAGAGTTCGATGAAGGTAAGAGAAGCTGTCGCAGACGATTGGCTGGCCACAATAAAAGGAGGAGGAAAACAAATCCCGACATTGTTGCCAATAGCAATTCACTGAATGATGAGCAGACTAGTGGTTATCTATTGTTAAGTCTTTTGAAGATACTTTCTAACATGCATTGTAAGTAATTCGAGTGCTTTATCATAACAATTCCTCTCTTTTTTCTGTGAACAATGGGGCTCCATAGCTATTTGTTTTTCATACTTCACAATCAGTTCCCCCAATTTTCTTGAGGACCTAAGGTGAACTAATGGCTATGTTTGACCAGACAATGTTAAAAGAAAATTTGATGATGCTTATCATGCACTTTCAATGAAATCTGGATTTTTAGAAGTTAAAATAGCTGGCATGATTCTTTTGTAGTAGCATGGTTCTATCTATCATATTTTTTCCTGGAATGTTTTGTGTTTGCTTTTACATTACACTGCTGGATGATTCTGTTTTTCTTAAATTACAGCCAACAGATCTGACCAGTCCACAGATCAAGATTTGCTATCTCATCTTCTTAGGAGCCTTGCTAACCGTAATGGGGAACCAGGGGGAAGAAACATATCTGGGCTTTTGCCAGAACCTCATGATTCAGAAACTGTGTCGGCTTTATTTTCGAATGGTCAAGGCCCTCCTCGGCCTTTTAAGCACCAGATAACTGGACCTGCATCAGAGATTCCACAGAAAGGAATACAGTCTTGTGATACTAAAGGTGCTGAAGTGCCAGGCAATACAGATGGAGCAGTCAAGATAAATAATTTTGATTTGAATGACATATACATTGACTCAGATGATGGCACAGATTGCATAGAGAGGTCACTTGCACCTGTGAATGCAGGGACTAGCTTCCTTGATTGCCCTTCATGGGTCCAACAGGACTCTCATCAATCAAGTCCACCTCAGACCAGTAGGAATTCAGATTCAGCATCTGCACAATCACCTGCTAGTTCCAGTGGTGATGCTCAGGTATCTCTCTATATTGCATAGTTTGCACGATTGCATGCCGTTTGTTGATTAAAATTCCATGGATATATCTATGAGGTATAGGATATTTGTTAGGTGGTTGAACATGTGCAGAAGGTTCAAATTGTGCCACAAGTTTAGCATGATTTTGCTAACCTTGACTAGTTCCTTGAGGAATGAGTCAGGTTATGACCTCATCGAGGAATCATGCAAGGAAAAGTTTAGCATGATTATGCTAACCTTGACTAGTTCCTTCAAAGCGTTCTAGAAAGTGTCCGATAAATGTAACATTGACAGAGAGTTTATCTCTTGTGTCACGATGATCAATTTCAATCGAATATTTTGATATTATGTTTATTCTGATGATCCATCACTGTTTATTAATATGTATAGTGTCATTAATTATGTTATATAACTTTAACCTCTTGCGGTTTCTTTTCGACTTTGATCATTGCAGAGCCGTACGGATAGAATTGTGTTTAAACTATTTGGGAAGGAACCAAATGATTTTCCTCTGGTCTTGCGAGCGCAGGTACTTTTTAAGCATTTGAATGTAACTGTATTTTGGGGTTTGCTTCCTCTGAAAGTATGCTTATGTGAAATGTTTGAATTTCCAGATTCTTGATTGGCTATCACATAGTCCCACTGACATTGAGAGCTATATAAGGCCTGGCTGCATTGTTCTGACAGTTTACCTTCGTCAAGCTGAGGCTGCATGGGATGATGTAAGCTCGGTTTTCTTGAAGCTACGGACTTTTATCTTATTTTCTTTTAATTCCTTCATAATTTTAATCCTCTAAATCTTTTGTCAGCTTTGCTGTGATCTGAGCTTCAGCTTGCGTCGGCTTCTGCATTGTTCAGATGACACTTTCTGGAGGACTGGATGGATTTGTATAAGGGTGCAAGATCAAATAGCATTTATTCATAATGGTCGGTTTGCTCTTTATTTCTGCCTTCACTAGTTCACTTGTATTTATTTAATTGATATGACCAAATAATCAACAAGCAATAGCATTTTTGCATGCAGGATTGATTATTAACCAACTTATTTTTATGTTGCAGGTCAAGTTGTCGTAGATACATCTTTACCTCTCAGAATTAATCATTATAGTAAAATTATGAGTGTCAAACCGATTGCAATATCTGCAACTGAGAGAGCTCAAATTTCGGTTAAAGGTATCAATCTGTCTCGGCCAGGCACAAGGTATTTACTCTTTTCTTGCAGTCAGTGTTTCTTGTGTCAAATTCAATGGCTTTAATTGATCAGGAGTGTATATAAAATTAGATATAGTTTACTGCATTGTTTGTTTTGTGTTGGCATTCTACAGTTTCTCAAGAGCCTTTTACAATTTTGGATTTCCCCAGGTTGCTCTGTGCAGTAGAAGGGAAGTATCTGGTGCAGGAAGCTACTAACGAGTTGGTGGTGGATGACGACGACGATTTCAAGGAGCAAGATGAGCTACATTGTTTTACCTTCTCTTGCTCTATCCCTAATGTGATTGGAAGAGGATTCATTGAGGTGGCTTTTCTTCTCTCTTATAATTGATCCTGTTGTCCCTCTCCCTTTCTGTTTTCTTTGAAACCAATTATATTTGAATAGTAAAGTTCCTCCAATGGGGTTAGAGATTCCAATATGGATTGTAGATAGTGTCTATTGTTGTAATTCCTTACATGAAACTCCATCTTATTTTGGGGATGAGGCAGGGAAGAAGATGGTCCTAGGATGATGGTGTCAACTTATCTAACCTCTTTGAAATATTTCTATTGGATCATAGAGGATGCTTGGCTGCTTCCAAAACTTCTATAAGTTTATTGTTGTCTCTGCTATTATTATAGATATGGTGAAACTTGATCTATCTATATATATATATACACTCTTTCAGTCTTTCTGGTTTCCTTTTGCATTGTACTCTCCAGATGTCTATAAATTCTATGTAATAACTTTGTTTCATTTTTTCCCCTTGCATGTGATAAAGATGCATATTATATAATTTACTTTTAATAAGCCTTTCCTTTTGCATTCCATGTAAGAACTTTGTTCCGTTTTCTTCTCCAGATTGAAGACCATGGCCTTAATAGCAGCTTCTTCCCTTTCATAGTTGCCGAGGATGATGTTTGTTCAGAGATTCGAATGCTTGAGAGTGTACTTGAGATTACCGACACTGATGCAGATATTGGCAGAACTGGAAAAATGGAAGCCAAACATCAAGCCATGAACTTCATTCATGAAGTTGGTTGGCTTCTTCATAGAAGTCAATTGAAGTCTAGATTGGGCCATTTGGATCCTAACCCCGAACTCTTTCCTCTAAGGCGTTTCAAGTGGCTTATGGAGTTCTCTATGGACCATGAATGGTGTGCTGTAGTGAAGAAACTCTTAAATATTCTTCTCGATGGAACAGTCAGTTCAGGGGAGCATCCTTCCCTCAACCTTGCATTAACGGAGATGGGTCTTCTTCACAGAGCGGTTAGGAAAAATTGTAGACCTCTAGTGGAACTCCTTTTAAGATTTTCCTCCGAGAAGGCTTCAGATAGAGTAGGATTTGAAAATGAGACAGTAGCTGATGGTGTTCAAGAAAGCTTATTGTTTAGACCTGATGCCATAGGCCCTGCAGGTTTGACTCCTCTTCATATTGCAGCAGGTAAAGATGGTTCTGAGGAGTTGCTCGATGCATTGACTGACGATCCTGGAAAGGTAATCTGTTATTATTTATTTCTAAGCATGCCTGGAAGAATACTATTGAGTTGTTGCAGTTCTCAATTTTTTTTTCATATTCTGAAATGAATCCTTCTGTGCCTCGTTCAATCTGGATTCTATTTGCCTAATCTATATCCGAGTTATGTGCATTGAAGTTATAAGACTTAAGAGTGTGTTAAACCTTAAATTTGAATACAGTTATATTATTTTCTTTCTTTTTTGTGTTGAATCATTTGAAAAAACAATTGTATGTTTTTCATTTAGGTTGGCATCGATGCTTGGAATAGTGCTCGAGACAGCACCGGTTCTACACCTGAAGATTATGCTCGCTTGCGTGGCCACTACTCTTACATCCGCCTGGTACAAAAGAAAATCAATAAGAGACCATCTACTGGGCATGTGGTCGTGGATATCCCGAGTGCCATCTCCGACTGTAGCACAAACCAAAAGCAAAATAACGAATCAACCTCCAGCTTTGAGATTGGGAAGCTTGAACTGAGATCCATGAACCGACAATGCAAGCTTTGTGATCAAAAGCTGGCATATGGATACACAACAACTAACAGGTCATTGGTGTACAGGCCCGCAATGGTCTCCATGGTAGCAGTCGCTGCAGTATGTGTCTGTGTTGCTCTACTATTTAAGAGCTGTCCCGAAGTTCTGTACGTCTTCCGTCCATTCAGGTGGGAACTGTTGGACTACGGAGCAAGCTGAGATCCTGCAACTCACCTTACGTCGGTACCTATTAATAAGGGTTTGTATTTGTAATCTGTTTATACTGCAATGTGAGAATCTGGTGTATAACACCAGTATTAGGACCGAGTTTCGGAGAACGAAATATTCAATTATTAATGTAATGTTTATCAGGGTATTAACTTAATGACACAGGCATATCTCTTCCTCTTGGGGTCTGAAGTTTACGTTGACAATGCATTAGAGTATTACCAGTATGGAGTGGGAATATCTGAAAATTGTGGGGATCCGAATCGACGGATATGGGAAATAATCGAAATTTTTACCCATGGGGATGAGAATGGGATGGGGAAGTTTTATTACCGCAAGTTCAAATGGGGACGGGATATGAATTGTTATATTCGAACCGTGAAGATAATCAAACCGTAACCGTATAAATAATCGAGGGATCTAAAAAAATCTCCAAAAATTTTGATATTTTACAAGATTTAAAAATATATATACTTATTTATTTATATATACCTAATATATATATCTTAATAAAAAAATCTTAACTATATTATTATCACTTTTAACTTTTTCTCAAACCTAGTCACACTCAAGTTTCTTAACATGTTTCTATCTTAGTTTTTAGATATAAGCCAAAATCATCGTCTAAATCTTCTCCTACACAACGTTCTTTCAATCTTCATCATCTCGTAACTGCTTCCTATCGAAGTATCCAAACTTTATATTTTAAACTGAATTTGTCATTTATTTTGGTCAATAAAATAGTAATTTTGTTTAATATTTTTGGGCATAGGAATTTTCTGAAAATCGTAGGGATCCGCGCGGGGAGGATACGGGGAAGAAAAAATCCCCGAAATATTTAATGAGGATTTCCCGAAACCGTAACCGCAAGTGTTGGGGACGAAATGGATAATGTGAAACCATCCCTGCCCCACCCGATTCCCACCCCTAATTACCAGTGGCGGAACTTGGAGTAAAAGCTTGAGGGGGTCAACTTAAATCTTTAAAATTTTGGAGGATTAAACACATTTTTTTTTTTAAAAAATGACGGTTTAACTAAAAATTTTAATAATTTTGAGAGATTTAAGAAAAAAAACTAAAAAATTTGAGAGGAAAGTTTGATTAAAAATATTTAAAATTTTGAAGCTTTAATATGAATTTTTAAAAATCTTGAGGGAATTAAATTAAAATTTTTAAAAATTATAGGAGCAAATTTTAAGTTTCTCAAAATTTTGGGGGCCGTAGCCCCAACGGCCCCTTAAAGCATCTGCCTTGCCCCTGAGTATTACGTTCTTGTCATGAACAAAAACTATTTGCCCCAAGTATACTCCTTTCTATGTCTCATAGTAAAAAAACACTAAAAAAATTAAATTTTAAACCTTAAGCTTAAATTTCACATCATAAACCCTACAGTCTAAAAAATACACCATACTTTTAATTTTTTAAACCATGAACCCTAACTATAATCCCTTTATTTTCTTAAAATATGGCACAAAAAAGAGCATAGTTAAAGGGCAGACGATTTTCTTCCTCTCGTATTTATATCTAAATATGTATTACACGCGACTAAATGCGGATATTTCAGAACTGGAATACATACACTTTACGTTAACTCTTGATGTTGCTTCCCCACAAAATCAACGGAGCATTTCAATTAGACAGCGAAATATTATAGTTTGTTTGCAGTTCATTGTTGAAAACTTTCCATTTCAGTTAATATTATATAAACATGTAGTTACTTACCAAAAACTAGAGAGCTAAAAATCCTTCAATTCCACAGCATTAACCAATGGAGAATGCTTTTTTTTACATCAGAGGTACAAAGGATATTCATTCTGTTTTAGAAAAGAAATAATTAATGGAAATTTGGATGCCATGTCAGCATGTCCAAGCTAGAGTAAAACATAATTACACTAAAAGTTGAGTGATTAAAAAGGTAATTTAACTAATAATGAAAGTAGCCCCAGCATAATTCTCATGAGCAATTCGGTTAGCTAGAGTAGTGTACAGGCATCACATGTAGAAAATGGTGCTAACTGCTAACAGGTTATGATCTAAGTTGCACTGATACGGATACGGGTACGGGTACGGGGACGGGGACGGGAAACGGCAATTTCCAAAATTACAGGGTACGGGGACGGCAAGGGTACGGCAAAAATAAAATAAAATTTAAAATATATATATATATATATATATAATAATTAAAATTCATAATATAATAAGGTAAAAAAAATAAAGAAAATAGTAATGCCAAATATCCTTAATAACATGTTATATTGTTGAATAACAAACACAATCACATCAAAGGATTTAAGAAAATCACAACAAAACAAACAAAATTCATAATCAAGTTATATTGTTCAACAATCAACAAACAAAATTCATAATCCGGTTATATTGTTCAACAACAAACAAACAAAATGCATAATCCGATTGTTCAACAACAAACAAACAAAATGCATAATCCGGTTACATTGTTCAACAACAAACAAAATCACATCAAAGTTTCAAAACAACATAGTCCACATAATGCAAATCCGTAAAAGAGTGCAAGAAACAAAATAACAACAATTAATCAATCATTGTTAACATCCTCCAAGATTAATTCACTCTCCAAATCCGGTTCATCGAGTGAAAGTTCCGCAAACTCCAAATAGCCCACATCTCCTAGAGAATCGAATGCATCTCCACCAACATCCCACATCTTGATTTTCTCATCATCATATTGACTAGAATTCCTTGATAAAAGGCGGAGGTTGTAATGTATATAAACCAAATCTTCGGCACGACTTGGATTTAGCTTATTCCTTCTAAGTGAGTGAATGAAAGAATAAGTACTCCAGTTTCTTTCACAACAAGATGATGAAGTAGGTTGTCCAAGCACTTTGAAAGCCAAAGATTGGAGCAAAGGAGTTTCGGCACCAAAGTTAGCCCACCAACTCTTCGGATCCGAAGAATACCTCTTTGTAAGAGAAATCAAATCTTCAAAAGGTCCACTCTTAAGTGAGAAATTGGCATACTCATCCAAGACTTTGTCATAATCATCCTCATTTGGAAATAACCTACGGAAGCACTTCATTCTCTCTCGAGATATTTCACCATCTCTATGAGGAGCAACCCTACTAAGATCCTCGGTTAACTAACCATCACTATAAAACCTACAACATTTAAAAAATATATTTATATAAAGGAACTAAAATTTAAGAATATATAAAATTAAAAGCTAACAAGATTATATACCTTGGATTTAATGAGTGAGCTAAGCAATGGAGAGGAGTATAACTCTTTGTCCAACGAGCTATAAGAATCTCGTAAACAACATGATAAAAAGGACTAAAGTCTGAAGGGCCACGATTTTCCTTCTTGTAAATTTCAAGCTTCACCTTTTCAATCATAGAATCCCACATCTCATATACCAAATGAAGGCATGGTTTATCAGTGTCGCATACTCTAAGCATGTCATAGATAGGCGTTGTGAAATCAATGATGTAACTCACCTTATCCCACCAATCATCATTCACAAGCTTTTCCTTCACAAAGTTTGCTTTTCCCGTGTCATCCTCTTTATAAGAAGCCCATTCATCACTTATCACCATTGCTTGAAGTCCTCGTTTGATGAGCTTAAACCTTTTAAGCATCACAATGATCGAGGCAAAACGAGTATCGGCAACTGAAAGCAACTTAAGAGGACAAAATTTCTGAAAGATTACCAACCTCATGCTGTGGTTCATGATAAAATTCTTGATTTGTACAGCATCTCCATGAATTTCTGTAATCCAATTGCACAAGTCATATGTTTCTTCATTTCCCTCGATGTTTTTTGCCGAACAAATATTCTTCAATGCAAGATTAAGAGTATGAAAAACACATGGTGTCCAATAGATGTGAGGATACATGCTCTCAATAATCTCTCCTGCTCCCTTGCAATTAGCTGTATTATCAGTAATAACTTGCACCACATTTTGGTGACCTACCTCATCAATCACTTCTTTCATCAAATTAGCAATGAAGACTTTATCCTTAACTTCACCAGAACAATTTACAGCCTTGAGAAACATAGGTCCATTTCCGGAAGTAGCCATGAAGTTAATGAGAGGCTTTCTTGTTGGATCACTCCAACCATCGCACACAATAGTCACTCATTTTTCTTGCCAAGTTGCTTTAATTGGTTGTAGAAGCTTCTCAACATTATTCTTCTCTTTGAGGAGCAATGAGGTTCGCAACTTATTGTAACCAGGGGGCACATAACCGCCTATGTCGTGAGTTGCAGCGAAAGTAAAAGCCCTTTGATAATGAGGATTCCTAGCAAGATTGAAGGGCAATCCACCGGTATAAAACATTCTTGCAATTTCTTCATCTAATTGAGCCCTCACATTCATGTTGAATGATTTAGCAATAGGCGATAAGTTGGATTTTCTCTTTTTAGAAGAAGATTCAATTGCAATTCCACTTTGACATTGACTAGGCAAGGGAACTTCTCTAGATGCTCCTTGTTTCTTTCTCTTCTCCCAATCCTCTAACAATGTCAACATCTCAAGCTTTTGGTTTTTAGTCACTTTCTTGCAAATTGCAACCCCTTCTCCTGAAATTTGAAGCAAATGGGCCTTCACTCTAGTATAACTTCCGTTACGACTTTCACCACAAATATTACATCGATAATTCCAAGTTCCTCCAGTAGCTCCCCGTTTTTCTAATTTTGTCACGTAATTCCATAGTGGAGAAGAATTGTCATTTTGTACCGATGAAATCGATCCACCCCCGCTAGCACTTCCACTTCCACTACTAGCAAAATTAGGCTCATCACCACTTTGGGATGCCATATTTTAACTAATTCAACTGTTAACATTAAAAAAAATAACAGTTAAAAAAAGAAAATCATGATAAACAATGCCAAGATTAATACCATAAGTGCAATCGAAAAATTAGTTAAATAAATCTAATGCCATAATTCATTAAAGATTAGTAGGTAGAGAGGCATCAAAATCAAATTTCTTGTTTGTAAAATTTTGACATTAATTGTCTTCCCTAAGCTTGTAAGCTATGACAAGTACATGGCTACAACAATGAAGTTAAGCCAATAGAACCAAAAATACAATATATGAAACCGAGCTTCAAAAAGTTTCTACTAGGTGTAAGGTAAAGCAAAGACCTGAAGACATGTTCAATACACCCCCCCTAAAAAAGATAGAGAGATTGATCAACTCCATCAATTGTAGACTATTTGAACAAATTTAGCAGCAACTATACACAAGGATTAGATATTGTTTATTACTTGCCTTCTAAAATTAAATTAAAAGAGAAAAGAAGAAAACATATACATCTAGCCTCTAGGCTCTAGCAACGTAAGAGACATTACACTTACAGCACCTAGAACCACGCCTACGACAGGAGATAAACAAAGTAAATAATTGAAACATTTCCCCTCGAGAATATCTTCAAGGAAACATCTTCATGTATTTATAGTAATTTTTAGATTTATGATCGGAAAACAGATCCAATAATGGGGCACAGGGGCAGCAGCAAAAAGCCAAAAACAATAAAAAAAAATACCTGAAGAGGCTGATCGGAGTTCTGTCGCCGTCCAAGGAGAATCCGGCGCCGGTCTTGTGTCCCCGACGGCCGACGTTGAGAGGTTGATGTGAGAGTCAGTGAGTCACGATAGAGAGACTTGAGAGCCTGAGATGCCGATGGCCGATGGGTTCTATAACTCTGAAATTAAAAAAATTAGGGCACTTAAAATTGGGATTTTGGGTTTTTTTTTAATTTTTTAAGTGGAAAATGACGGAAACGTCCCCGAAACGTCCCCAACCCCTTTGACCGTACCTGGTTGCATTTTGACCGTACCCGAAAATTTTGAGACGTCCCCGCGCCGTCCCCGTCCCGGCAACGTATCGGGGACGCGAAACGGCCTCAAATAGCCGTACCAGTGCTTCATAGGTTATGATAATCCTGCTACTGCCCCCAACACTATCGTCTCCCATGCTTCTTACGCCATGAATTGTTAGAAACAAGTCATAAATTAATATGAAACATAATACCCATATTTATATGTCAAATCATCTAGAACAATAAATCGAATAAACTGAATGCGAAAACGTACCTAAATTAATCGATAGATTGAAAACCTTAAATCTTCATGTTAAATCCCAAATCTTTAGTATTGATCTTCCAAGAAGATAGGTTAACCCTTGTCGTAGGAACTCTTTGACGGGACAAGAGTAATACAAGTTAACCTATTTTTTGGAGCACAACCTCTTTATATAGTTGATTTAATCAACTATTAAATATTTATAACTCTGCCCCTCATTGAATTATAAATATATCTTATGATATCTACACTTTTATTTTCATGACATTTTAATACCTATGACACGCCTAACATAACTGGTCACTTGATTTTGTGTTATACTTTATAATAACAACATACATTTTATATATATGTCAACAATTGTAAATTTTAATCCAACACATGAATCTATTCCACTTGGACTGCCATCATCGTTTCAGAGGATCTATGTAAGTTAATTTCCGCTTCTGTCAAATTAAGTGCCACACTTATGACTTATCTATTTGATGAGAGATTTGGGTTGTTGATTTGTTGTTGGGGCAGTAAGGATGATAATGAGCTTGACCGGATTGTAAGTTTTTTGGGTTTGGCTTGGTCAAAGTTCTGTTTGGGTGAGCTCGTGCTCGACTGGAAATAATTATATATATTTATATTTATATAATATTATATATATATATACATACTCCATATACATTTATATGTTTCAGTGTTGTTAACTTATTATCATGGTTAAATACTTTAAATTTTATGTTGTATAATTTTAAAAATGTACTATGGTTATTTACCGGCTTCAAAAATAAATATTATCTTTTTTCTAAACAGTTTTTCACATGTTATTTTTTAAAACTTAAAAAAAATATTTAAAAACAATTTGAGGAAAGCAACAAGTTGAGCTCGAGCTGAGCTCAAACAGTCTAATTCAAGCTTGAGCCTAAAATTTCGAGCTTGACGAACCTCGAGCCAGAACCGAATCCAATAATACTATTTTCGAGCCGAGCAGAACTGATGAACAGAAATCTCGAGATCTGATGAGATTCAGACATGTTTGCCAATGTTAATGTTGTGTTGTATTTGAGAGACCAAAGTTAGTTTCGACTGAGGAAAATAATTTACCCGTGTATTTTCATACTCCTATTCGGCAAATAGAATTTCAATCATGGTTGTTTTGTTACTGTGCTGTACAGGTTGGCATATCTTGTTTCGATTTAAAATAACATAAATTCTTTGTCTTTTTTCGGTATCTTTATTTATTTCGCATATTAAAAAATTACAGGGCAAACTACATAAATTGTCCCCCAACTATGCTCCAATTATCTTTTGCGTCCCCTACTATTAAAAGCTACAAACTGGTCCTCCGACTTAAAAAAAGTACAACGCTGTTAAAAATTTAACGGATGATGATGTGGTAGTTATATAATTACATAATTAGCCCTCAAGTTCTACACTTATTTTAATTTAATCCTAATTTTAAAAAATTAACCCACGTAATTTTAATAATCTATCAATTTAGTTCATCTTCTTTTCTATTTCTCCTCTCCTTTAATTTTTCAATTTATTTACACCCAAAATTCATTTAAGAGACCCCCCCCCCAAAAAAAAAAAATTGATTATGATCTTCTTATGGATGCTCATGAACTTGAAGTGAATTAGAAAAAAAAATCAGATTCAAACTTTGCCTAATGAGATGGAAAAAGGTAAAAGTGGAAAAAAAACATGAGCATATTCTTTTTTTCTAAACTTTTTCATGAATTTTGAAGGGAGTCATATTTTATAACTATGTTCAGAAGAAATCATAATTACTAAAAAGTAAATGTGCGCATAAACACGACAACATTCAAGCTTGTAATTGGCAACAGTTCATCTTCAGATGGTTGCCATGCCTCTTTCGACTAACCAGGTGATGGTACTAATCTTTCCAAGTTGAATTCGTCTTCTTGCTCAGTTTTCTTTCACTGAATAACAAAGGCGAATATACTATGATATTACCTGGTTGGTTTCTCAAAATCGAATATAGAGCAAAAAAACAAGAAGCAAAGACCAAGATTGATCCCAACAGAAGTTAAAAGAGCTAAAAGAATCATCTCTACAAAGACAACTTTAGTATATCACCACCCTCTATAAGATCATTAAACACAACAACTCAATTACAGTCATTGACTGCCCAAAACAATTCCCTGATTTAAAATTGAAAGATTATCTCAAAAATCCCAACATGAAAATAAACTTAAAACATAGAATTAATAAGCAAAGAAAACACATGAAAAAAAATTTTGTTATCAAACTGTTAAAAGATAACAACCTTTTCAACTATTTGTTTGGTTAGTGTTTTCATTTGCACCATGTATCGAAAACCCTTCACGATTCTACACGATTTTCACTTTACAGACAATTCAATAACTTATATCAAGCTTAAACTATGAACAACGCTAAAAATTTGCATGAGATTGAAACGAAACAACTAAAACCCATAAAAAAATCTACGTTATAATACAGTTCGATGATGCAGTAAAAACCCAGAAAAAATCTAAAAATAAAGTTCTTACAACTAATTATAGTCCGTTAAGGAAAATAATAATAAGAATCTTCTGGGTTGAGTAAAAAAGTAATGGAGAGAGTGAGTGAGTGTGAGAGAGGTAGAGAGTGGGAGAGGCCCGGGGTTTCTTTGTGCCGGCAACATCACAGTGGTGGTTCCCGTTTCGGAGGACGGGATCCGGGAGTGGCTTCCGGTGCGCAAGCCGAACAGAAGTTGGTAAACTGGACCATCTTCATTGATAACCTAAGCAAAAGGATTTCTAGGAAAGCTCTTCGTGACTTGTTTAGCCTACATGGGCGAGTGTCTCGTGTGTTCATCCCTTCCATGAACAGAAACCCTAAGCATAGAGACTACACTTTTGGTTTTGTTACCATGGGTTCGGAAGCGGATATGGTGAATGCGATTCAGAAAACCAACCGTTCGAAGATGGACGGTCGTCTTGTTAGCGTCTCCAGGGCTAAATACCCTCGCCCTCTGTCGGGGCTTGGGTCGCCGCCGCAGGTGGACTTGAATGTTGGGCGGAAAGGGACCCCCCCATTTTGGCAGGAAACCTCAGCAGGAGTTCAGGGAGAGAGATACCAGATCCTACAGGGAGGTTTTGTTAAATACACAACAGAAGTCAAGCAGTGTTGGGAGAAACTTCCCCCGCTTCGGGCAGGATGGTTGCGACATTCAGAAAGACAAAAGTTCTCTCAATTTTCATGTTCCGGTCAAAGAAACGTTATGGCTTAAACGTTGCCTGGTCGGTGTTTTGAAGGAAGGCTTCGATCACGATTTTGTCCAGAGAGCCCTGAAAAGTGACTCTATATCTGCTATAGTTACAAAATGGGGCGTGGATAACGAATCCTTAATTCTCATTTTCAAGTCAATTGAGGAGATGGAGGAGGCCTGGACAAATAAAAAAGAGGCCATCTCTTATTGGTTCAAGCATATTGACTATCTTCTAATCCAAGATGTGCCTCATTATTTTGTTTCGGTCATTCTGCATGGGGTTCCCCTCTATTGTTGGAATGATAGCTTCTTCGCTGATTTAGGGAATCGGTGGGGCTACTTCATCGAATCTGATATAATAACTAGAAACAAAAGAAGATTAGACGCGGCGAAAATCACCATTCGGACGGCTAGCACGGCTTTAATTCCTGACAAGCTGTCAATCACATCTCTTGGTTTCCCTTTTAGGATTAAGGTTTCAGTGGGTGAACTACCAGAAAGTCTGCCGTTTTCGGATGAAGATATCTCGGATGATAATGTGGAGTTTGTACCAGATTGTTTCTCCGATGAAGAGAATAAGTCTGGGGACGGTGTAGAGGTGACGGCTCCGCCGGTCCCGGCTGCGAATGGAAGCCCAGAGGTTGCTCAGCGTCGTGTGGAAAACGTGGGAGATCCGTTGGATGAGTCCAATAATTGCGGCTCTTCTTCCAACATTATTATTGAGAATGTCAGAGAATGTAATGTGGATATCAATGTTGCCAACATGGCATCCTAGGAACCCATGTCCAGGGATCTTAATATTGAAGGTGGGTCCAATGCAGTACCCCTCTTTAACTTCAGTAAAGAACTGGGCCGGCCTGAGGCCCCTTTAGTTAATGCCACATCAATACCAATTGTTTGCTTGGGGGCCCAATCCTCAGTAGGACCAGTAGCTCTAAACTCCATGTCACAGTGCCGGGTTGATCAGGACTGCTTATCCCCACATATCTCCATTGACTGTGTTCCAGATAGTCTAGATGGGTGGGGGCATAGTTTTTCGGAAAACGGGTTGGTGGGTGAAAGGAATCGGGTAATTGTGTCCACTGCTGGTGGGTTCCAGAGCTTCTTTCGTGCTAAAACTAGACGACACATTCGAAGATTGATTCGTGATTCCCTTGAAGATCAACAGGTCGATTCCCCTGAGCACAGGTTTGACGGCGAGACGGATTTGGAGGATTCGGTGATTGGTCTTGAGGCGGAATCAGTGTGGGAGTTGTGTAATGCCTTGGAGGTCTCTTTCCAAGGGGGAAGAAATGCAGTCATTGGAAGAGTTTTCAGCTTAGAGAAGGAGCTGAGAAATAGGGCTTGAGTCTAGCAGGTTGGGGTTCTTACTTATTCTGTTTTTATGAATTTCTCTGCATACATATGGAACATTAGGGGGTGTAGAAGATTGGAAAAGCTGAGAGCTATTAGGGAAGCTATTCGCTCAGTTAGGCCAAAGTTTGGGTTTCTACAGGAGACGAAGAAGGATCAGATATCTAGAAGGGATGTCAGAAAAGTGTGGTATTCCGGCGATTTTGATTTTACTTTGTGTCCGGCGGTGGGTTCGGCGGGGGGTATTCTAAGCATTTGGGACAGTAATTACTTTTTGGTAGAAGACAAACATATTTGTCCAAAGTTCATAGCCATCATAGGGTCATTTTGTGATAATGGGTTCAGGTGTGGATTAATTAATGTATATGGTCCAGCAGTTGATTCGGAAAAGGAGGTTTTTCTCTCGGAATTAAGAAGTTTTATCAATTCGATCAACATCCCTTGGTGCATCGGGGGCGACTTTAATCTTTTTCTTGATGAAGAGGAGAAAAAAGGTCTGTCATATAATCACCATCTTATCCATGCTTTTAGAGAGTTTGTTTCGGGTTCAAATCTGATCGACTTGCCTTTGATTGGCGGCAAGTTTACTTGGTGTAACAACAGGGAGCCCCCTACGCTTGTTAGACTTGACCGTTTCTTATTATCTGTGGACTTTATCGGCAGCTTTCCGGACCTAACTCAAAAGGTACTCCCTCGTTCTCTCTCGGATCATAATGCAGTGCTTTTGTCTTCGACCACTGTTGATTGGGGCCCGAAGCCTTTCAAGTGCTTCAATCATTGGATGCTTTCTTCTGAGTTTGAGAAGGTGGTGGAGAATTCTGTTGTTAAAGCCAGAAACATGAATTGCACGGTTGGAATTGGGGGCTTAATGAGGGCTGTAAAGTCGGACATTAAAATATGGTCTGGGAATATTGGAAAACGGCAGGAACTTGGCTCGAAGGATATTGAAAAGAAAATTGAGGCGCTCGAGCGTCAAGCTCAACAACCTGGGCATGTGTCTGTTTCCTTTGAGTTGCTAAAAAAGCTTAGAGGCGATTTGTGGAAGGCATACCGTAGGGAAGAGAGCGAATGGCTGCAGAAATCCCGGTAGCGTTGGTTTTCGGAAGGGGACCGTAACACGCGCTTCTTCCACTTGATGGCTTCAGAAAGAAGAAGAACTAACCAAATCCCTTTCCTGTTAAGAGATGGTGTGGAGGTAAGAGAGCCCTGGGTGGTTAAAAAGCTTGTCAAAGAATATTTTCATGCTTCATATAATAATACAACTGCCTTGGAAGTCGAGGAACTACGTTTGAATTTTAAGCAGTTAGATGAAGATCAGTCAAATGCACTTCAAGATGTTTTTAAAGAAGAAGAAATCCGAGCTGCCTTGTTTTCCTCAGATAGCAATAAGGCCCCTGGCCCAGATGGTTTCAACATGGGTTTTCTGAAAAAAATTTGGGAGGTGCTAAAGGGTGATATACTCCGATTCTTCGATGATTTCTATCACGGCCGGCAGTGGGAGGTTGGTACTAACCACTCCTTTATCACCTTGATCCCCAAAGTTAAGAATCCTTCCTCTCTAAATGAATATAGGCCAATTAGCCTTGTCGGGGGTATGTATAAATTACTGTCAAAAGTTCTAGCTAAAAGGCTATCATCTGTTTTGGGGACTTTGGTGGGAGAGCAACAGTTCGCGTTCTTACCGGGAAGACAAATAATGGATTGTTCTTTGATAGCAAATGAAGCTATCGACTCAGTTACAAAGTCTGGCAAGAGCGGATTAGCTTTCAAGCTGGATTTTCAAAAGGCGTATGATACGGTTAGTTGGAACTTTTTGCTTCGCATTATGAAGGAATGTAACTTTGGGAGAAGATGGTGTGACTGGATTTACAAGTGTATTTCCACGGCCTCGATATCTATTCTGGTAAATGGGTCTCCAACAGAGGCTTTCGGTATCCGAAGAGGGCTTAGACAAGGGTGCTCTTTGTCACCTTTGCTTTTCAATCTGGTGGGTGAAGCCCTGAACTTACTTATTCGTAAAGCAACATCCTTGGGCTATTTTTCTGGTTTCGACATTGGTAGAGATAGCAGCTCGATACATATATCTCATCTTCAGTTCGCTGATGATGTGATTATTTTTTGTGGGGGGGGAGGAGTCTCAGTTGAAGAACGTCAAACGCACCTTGCGTATTTTTGAGATCGCTTCGGGATTGAAACTTAATCTCACCAAAAGTCGAATTTTTGGCATCAATCTTGAGGAAGGAGTGGTAAAAGCTTGGGCGAAGGAGGTTGGGTGTTCGGTGGACTGTTTTCCGACAGATTATCTTGGGCTTCCTCTCGGGGCGAGAAGAAATTCTATTTCCATGTGGGAACCGGTAGTGAAGAAATTCTCAACGAAGTTAGGAGGGTGGAGGTCTTCCTCCTTATCGATAGCTGGCCGCGTCACAATGATTAAATCTGTTCTGACCAGCTTACCGGTATTTTTCATGTCCCTGTTTCGTATGCCCTCCAAAGTAAGTACTCGTTTGAATAGTATAATGTCAAGATTTTTATGGGGCGGAAATGAAAGTAAAAACTGCATACACTGGATTAATTGGCAGCAATTATGTGTTTCAAAGGAATTGGGAGGTTTGGGAATTCTAAATCTGGATACGTTGAACAGAGGGCTTCTATGCAAATGGAGCGTGAGATATGGTAACGACCAATCGGGTTTTTGGCGTAGAGTGGTAAATGCAAAAGCCCCTAATGACCAATCTCTATTACTTCCAGCCATTCCCAAACCAAGGCAAACTTCTTGGATATGGAGAGGTATTGTTCAGTCCTCAATGAAGAACGATCCAATTGGCCTGTGTATCAAAGCTAACTTGACTATTAAAGTGGGCGATGGTCGCTCTATTCGCTTTTGGTCCGATAAATGGCTAGGTAATTTCGCTCTCAAAGAGAAGTTCCCTAGGATTTTCGCTTTATCGACGTCTAAAGATGGTTCTGTGGCTGATTTTGGTTTCTCACAAAATGAGGTATGGGAATGGTCCATTCAGTTACGTCGCCCATTACTAGATTGGGAAATAGCTTTCTGGGATCCTTTCATACGTTGCATAAGTGGCTTTCGTCCGTCTGCTGCTAACCAAGATTGGGTTAGCTGGGGAGGAACAAACGATGGCTCATTCTCAAATAATTCTTTCCGAGATCTCGTATCCCCAAACGGACCAATGGATCACATATGGAAGAACTTGGTTTGGCGTGGTTTTGCCCCGCCAAAGGTGGAAGTATTCCTTTGGAGGCTCTTGTGGGGCAGAATCCCGGTTAAAGTAGCTTTGTTCAAGCGTGGTGTTACCAACATCAGGAGCAATCTTTGCCCCTTGTGTAATTTGGTGCCCGAAACCAGCGCTCATCTTTTCTTTATGTGTGGTGGAGTGTGGAAAATTTGGATGTATTTTTGCAAACTTGCTTGTTTAAGCATCACTTTTCATAGTGATCCCAAATCCTTTTTGGAAGAGTGGTATGATATTGGGGCGACAAGAAAATGGTCGTGGTTCCTCCGTGTACCGTTTGCTGTTGTTTGGTCGATATGGACTTTTAGAAACGAAGTCGTGTTCCAGAACAAGCTAATGGACTGGGTTCAATTGGATTTCCTGGTTAGATTCCGCCTCGCTGCTTGGTTCAAAGCAAGGTACCCAGAAAGTAATATTCGTGTGGAGGATTTGCTAGCAGACTTTTCCTTGTCGGACTCCCTGTATCCTGAAGCTGTGAAGTCTAAATTGGGAGTCGTCTGGAGGCCGCCTCCAATGGGATTTTGCAAGCTAAACACTGATGGCGCAACTATCAGTAACAGCAAGGGCGGTATAGGGGGGCTGTTACGAGACGACAATGGTGTGGTATTGTTCTCTTTCTCTGAAAGTATTGCTTGGTCCCCTCCTGCACTAATAGAACTTGAAGCAATGCTGTGGGGAGTGAAGTTGTTTGTTAATTCGCATTGGGCGAACAGGTATCGTTTAATTGCCGAAACAGATTGCCAACTTGTGGCGGACTGGTGTCTGGGCAAACAATCACCCCCTGCGCATGTGCAAGAAGCAGTGAAATCCTTGGTCGACATGGGCAGAACTAGGGGCGTGTGCTTCAGATGGATTCCAAGGGGGGCTAACGCTGAAGCCGATCGGTTAGCTAAACAAGGGGTGGGCTAAAGGAGGGGCAGATTCACGTTGATGGACCGTAGGCTGGGTTTGGTTTTTCGTCTGGTACTTCGTGGGAGAATAGAGCGTGTTTCTGATGGCCTAAGTGTAGTTTAGTTCGCGTGATTTGGATGTAATCCCATCGGTTTCATCTTACTGTAAGTTGGTGTATTTCTTGAAGTGGATGGTTTGTTTGGACATTAGCCAAGTTATGGTGCACTCTTTTTCCTCCATTAGGATGTAGGGAGGTTTTTTAACGAGGTCCATGCTTGTGCGTTCGATGTATGATTTTCTACTTTCAATCATACTTATACCTTTCAAAAAAGTTCTTACAACTAGAGAAAGAGAAAGAGAAAGAAAATCATATTCAAACTTTACAGAATGAGATGAAAAGGGTAAAAGTGGAGCAAGAACAACAAGTTTGGGTTGCTCTTGGAGACGAATCAAACCATACTCATGAGTTAATATTCACAAACTAAGAACAAGAAAAAAAATGCAGAATCTATATATTTTCTCTTAAATGGAGTTTGGGGTGAAAATGAATTGAAGAATTAATGGAAAGGAGAAATAGAAAAAATGATGGACTAAAATGATAGATTATTATAATTATGTGGGCTAATTTTTTAGAATTAAGGTCAAATTGAAATAAGTGTAGAACTTTAGGGCTAATTATATAATTATATCAATTTATATTAACCGCCACGTCATTAGCCATTAAATTTTGGGTAAACTACAATGAAGGTCACTTAATTATGGGTAAGATTACATTTGGGTCACTCAATTATTAAAAGTTATGTTTGGGTCACTCAATTATGGGTAAGGTTACATTTGGTTCACCCAATTATTAAAGGTTACATTTAGATTACTCAATTGTGGGAAATGTTACATTTGGGTCACCCTTCATATTTAAAAAAAGTATATCAATCGGAGCATAATCGGAGGATCATTTATGTAGTTTACCCAAAATTATATTTAAAGTTCAGTTTTAAAATTTAAGATTAGGGTATAGTTCGTAGAGTAAATTATAATACACTGATTTAAGTTTAATTTGATTTGACTGCTTAAGCATTTAATATATATATATATATATATATATATATATATATATATATATATATAAAGAAGGATTCGGGCCTTACTAATAATACTAAGGGCTTCAATTGCAGGGAACAAACCTGACCTGAATAGTGGTAGCATGCCATCTAAGTTTGGTAAATGATGAAAATATAAAGGTTAACATGTTACATGCACAGAATTTAATGCAATTAACCAAATGTTGTTGCCTAGGGCTAGCAGCATTGGACAACGCAATCATGGAGAAAAGTTTGTTATTTCCAGTGCCATCAATATATATAGCAAATTTCTCATATATTTTTCTGCAACACAGACTGATACATGACACAAAAATCAAAATAACCAAAATAAAAGCTACAAATATAAAAGAAAAATGAATAGGGCATTATATGTATGAGACTAGAAGAAGCATTCTGAGGATTGCATATAGAGTATAGGGCAGCCGCAAGGAAACCAATATTATTCAGCACTACGGATAAGCAAAGCACCGAGTAGCAGGGATAAGCACCGGTCAACTTAAGCTTGGGGCTTTTCCCACTTGAGGGGCTTCACAATTTCCCAGGTGAAGTCGGCGTCGTCCCTTCCAAAGTGTCCGTAAGCGGCTGTCTTCAAGAACCGGCCGTTGCTACCCCTCTTGAGGTCCAGGTTGATGGTGATCATGCCAGGCCTGAAGTCAAAGTTCTCCTTCACGATTTGGAGTATTTCCTTGTCTGGAATCTTTCCAGTTCCGTAACTGTCGACAAAGACGGACAAGGGCTCGGGCACACCGATAGCATAGGAGACTTGGACGATGCACCTGCGGGCGAGCCCATTTGCTACGATGCTCTTGGCAGCCTGCCTAACGATGTAAGCACCACTCCTGTCCACCTTGGTTGGGTCCTTTCCAGAGAAAGCACCACCACCATGGGCTCCCCAGCCACCGTAAGTGTCGATAATGATCTTACGTCCAGTTAGACCTGCGTCACCATGAGGACCACCAATGACAAAGCGGCCTGATGGGTTAAGGTGGAAGATTGTCTTCTCATCAAGGTACTTCTCGGGTATGACAGGCTTGATAACATGCTCTTTGAGGTCAGCAGCAATTTCATCATTTGTAACAGTCTCATCATGCTGGGTGGAGATGAGGACGGTGTGAACACGAATCGGAACCATGGCACCATTTTCATTGAAGTATTCGACAGTAACCTGGGTTTTACCATCAGGCCTTAGCCAGGCGCAGGTGCCATTCTTCCTAACCTCAGTGAGACGTGCACCAAGCTTAGTGGCAAGGACATGGCTAAGAGGCATGAATTCAGGGGTTTCATCAGTGGCATAACCAAACATATGACCCTGGTCACCAGCTCCAATCTCCTCTGGGCGCTTAGTAAAGTGGCCATGGACACCCTGAGCAATATCAGGGCTCTGCTGCTCAATGTTGACCAAGACCTTGCAGTTGTCAGCATCAAGACCCACATCATCAGAAACAAATCCAATGGAACGGCATGTGTCACGAACAATCTTCTCATAGTCTATGTTGGCCTTGGTGGTAATCTCTCCAAAGACCATGACCATGTTGGTCTTGGTGCATGTTTCACAGGCAACCTTGCTGTCGGGGTCCTGGGCAAGGCAGGCATCGAGAACAGCATCAGAGATCTGATCACAAAGCTTGTCGGGGTGACCCTCGTTCACGGACTCCGATGTGAATAGGAAGGTCTCCATTCTATGTCTGCACATTGCAAGAATACCAAACGGGTCTTAATACAATTTCTGAGCAGTAACTTCATAAAAGGAATCTTAAATCCTAATTAGTGAGGCTAACAAATAGAACGTGCTGATGAGAAAATACTATAGAATAAAAGAATATTAGTAACGACACAAATCGTTCATGCTTTTCCATATCAGTTAACTCAGGAGAATCAGGACAAAGGCATAAAGCAAAATAGATTCAAATTTGCTTGGAAGATTATGCTCATAAGAGGATGCGTACAAAAAAGTTAAGAAATAAACAGATTCCCTTTACGTCACAACAACATAAGTTCATAATCTAGAATTTAGGAATCATATTCATAGATCCTATTGCAATTTGATATTTATGTTATTCGCAGTGATCTCAAATTATCAGAAACAAGTCAACAATATCATCCTTTCCGTTTCTCCCCTGTTCTTTACAAGATCCAAAGTTTCTAAGCCAGCATACATGACTGATACACATCCAAATAGTAATAGTAAAAATCACATAAAAGTTTCTAAATTCTATACTCAATTTGAAAGCTAAAAACAGAGATCCGGTAGATCCTACTCAAAATTGGAATGCTTTTCAAGTAAAAGTTAAATTCAACCGAAATTTAAGACATTAATGATCATCAACCGTCACTAATAACTGCACGTTCAACTCAGAGCGCTACTCCATACATAATAGACATTTTTGCAGTAAAGTTCCATAGATAATACATAGTCCAATCTCAGATCTATGTTAAAAACTCGAAATCAGCCATAAAACCGCACAGATCTGCAAGCATTTCAGCCAAACTTAACTACAAAAAGGGAGACGGAAAACTCATTTTCCGCTGCCATGAACAGCGAAGCGAAATCTCTGAACTAAAAGGAAAGAGGAAAGCAAAAGGAAGGAGAAAATGAATAATTAAAAAGAGTAGAAATGGCAACCTGGACAAAGAAATCCGAGCGGATCTGAGTCTTTGGTTGCGAGAGGAAGGAGAGAGTGTTGAGTAGACCAGACCTCTAGAGAAGCGGAACTCAACGGCACAACGAATTTAGCCTCCAAGCCTGCTATTTATAGAGAAAAATGGGTGGGATAGGTAGGAATCTGGCGAAAGTAAAACTAGGATCTGACGGCTGATATCGAAGTTTGGGAAGCCAGAACTGTAGCCGTTGGATGTCAGTGGATTGTCTGATTATGATTTAATATTTGAGCCTTTGAGGGACTGGTTGGAGTTGGTGGCAGTGAAATGACATTTGCTTGTTATTGGTATAATTTTGTTTACCGTTCTTTTACTCTTCAGACATTTAAAATTTAATCCCTACCTTTTTTTTTGTTGTCCTTCTGATACTCAGGGTTTTGCCTTAACTAATTCAGATCGACCTGTGTCGAATACTTAGTTTTGGTAGCTGAATCTTCCAGCGGAGACTTTTTGCATACACAAGGTCTAGAACTTGAAATATGCTTAAGTGATATCAAACTGCTTACCATTTGAACAAACATGTTGGTTAAATCCTACCTTTTTTTAATTTCAAACATTTTTTGAAAAAAATAATTATCTATTTAGAGTTCAATTGGTTACGTTGTTAATGAAATTTTGCTAAATTAAAATATATGATATTTTAATGATTAAATGTATTTCCGTTTAATTGATTAAATGTATATTCTAATTTATTAATTAATTAATTTTAAATCGAATTATCTGAAAACTTTAATTATTAAAAGATTAATTAATCGAATTAAATTTTGATTCAATCGATTAATCCAATTAAAACCAACAATGAACATTTCTAAGAATAATGGTTAAAATTTAAATATCCAAATATTATAAGGACTAGAAAGAGAATTAGACCTTGTTTATTTATTGGCTTTTTGGTTAGTTAATTTAAGGTTATTAGTAACCGGGAAACTTCGGTCACCACCCACCAACCGTCGCCGGTGATATGGCTTTACGGCTTTGCTAGAGCCGTTTGTCTCACTAGCATCCAAAGCCAATATGCCACATTGCTTTGCTTGAGCCGGTTGTCTCGTTGGCTTCCGAAGATGATTTATGAGCGATTTTTTTAGTATTTAATATCATGATAATATTTGTATCATTTTATTTTCTTTAACTTTTTAATAATGTATACTCTTTATAAATAAGTTGTTTAGTTTTTAAATTTTAAAAATAATATCATTATTATGTACTTCTTAGCCTATAAATAGATGATTCATTGAAGGCATTGTAGACAATTCTATATTTGAGAATAATACAAATCTCCTTCTTTCTCTCATCTCTTTGTTCTTGTATTCTTGTTCGTTGTTCTTGTTATTTTATTCACAACACGTTATCAGCACGAGACTCTAATCAACTGAGGTCTTCATCGTTATAATTCAAAAGAAGTTACTAGGAAGAATTCGATTATAGAATAAACCAAAGATAAGTTTTTTTTCTCCTTATTTTTTTTAGTTACCGATTGTCTTTCTCTTTATATTTTAACTTTGTTTTAATTTTTGAAAATTTTGGAAGTATGTTTGATTTTATTCGAACATTGGAAAGAGATAAATTTGTGGCTTCTCACAAACCAAAAGACGAATCGACAGAGACGAAGAGGTTGTGTTTGATGTAAATTACGTGTGTTTTCTCTTATTCCTAAAAGGGTTAATTAGCGGAAAAAAAATCGATAATGTTGCGCTGTTTACCTTACCTGCCTCCTCGGTTTTTAAAGCAGGGAACGATGGAATCGATTAAGGTTTGTTGAGCGAAATTATTTGTGGGTTTTTATTTTTGGTACTCAACTGATTATGCTTTTCATACTTAATTATTATTATTTGTGTTTGTATATTTATAAATTCATGAAGTTTGATGATGGTGCATGTAAAGCCTGTTCGATTTACTGACTATACTTTGTAATCATGAATAACAAAGTTATGTACGTAGAACTATGGTAGTATTTCATATAAATTCATTAAAATACGTACTCTAGGTTTAAGGTTTTTTTTAGTAACAAAGATCTGTACATTAATGAAACACCTTTGTTGGTTTAGTTATTTTTTCAAAGAGAGAATTATGACATAGATCCTCTGATTTCTAATATATTCAATTCAGCCCATACATATAGATCTTATTATTATGGTTTCATATATGTTTATTTTTGACACAATGGTTGAACTTTGTATTAAGATCAATATGTGTTTATAATATTTTATTTGATGATATTGATATTTTAACCATGTATTGAGTTTTACATGTATTTAAATGACTTGGAAAGAGACACGACATTATGAGAAGATGTTTTGGTCATTTGCTACGTCTCAATTTTCCTCGAGAGGAAAACTAATATCGGTAAATTCTTATTTTATTTTTTATTCTTTAAATTATGATTTTAATGTGCGATAAATCATGGTGAATTTCAATCTATAAAAAGATTGTTATAAAGTCTATATTTGATCGAAAGCAATTTTTCTTCTTTGTCGAAAAACTCAACCATAGACTTCTCCCAATTTCAAGTTACGAAAATTATTCTTGATCCAAAAAGTTTTATGGGAGGCATTCCTTGAAGTGAATGCAAAGCATGATGTTTATTCCATGCAATTATCAATGATGGGGCATTCCCTAAAGTGAATGCAAGCATGATGTTTATTCCATGCAATTATCAATGATGGGGCATTCCCTGAAGTGAATGCAAGCATGATGTTTATTCCATGTAATTATTGGATCTGTTTCATTCACTGAAGTGAATGCAAACATGGTAAATCATTATTCAATTAGAGACATAATTTCGATATAATCCAAGTATAATTGGCTGGACATCCCGTTCTGCGAGGCTACTGGTCTCAAAGGAGGTTTTTAAAGGACCTTGTGGACAGGTTTAACAATGCCGCGTACGAGGATTAAATCTTTGTTCTCTGTGATAAGGATATGCGAAAAAGGTTTTAAAGGCCCACTGGCTCTACTCCATTCCCTGAAGTGAATGTGAGATTATATTATGGAAGAAATAAAAAATCACATTAAAAGTTGTGGTCTTGGTCGAGGCTATGAATATACACATGAAAAATATAGTCGTTTTAAGAATACTTCTACCCGCTGGTAGCGAAGTTATAAGGATGACAAGAGTGATAAAGATCATTCTAAGGAAGTGAAATCCTTTTACCAACGTGATGTTATAAACCATTGGTTTCGTACTTGTCAAACGCCAAAGTATTATGGACTTTATCCATAATCATGAATGATAAATGAAATAAAATATAAACAAAATTTGTTTATGGCGAAAATAATTATGGCGTTATTGATCCAACTCAATTGGATATTGTTAATTTTCTCATAACCCTTGAAGGGAATAATTTATCATTTATTTTATTTCCCTTATAACCTCTAACATGAATAATTGGTTTTTCTTATGTTAATTCGTTTTATTTATTATTTATTTATGTTGGTTTGCTTTATGTTTATTTATTTCACATATTATTTATTTACGATTTATGTTAATTTATTATTTGAAGAATATGATTACTTCCGGAATAAAATGAATTGTGGCTATTTATGCTTAGAATTGTGGCTATTTATGCCTAGCAGATAATGCAAGTACTCATATTGTACTTAAGCATAAGAAATATTTTTCTCATTTAAATGCAAGGGGAAATATGAGTAGTATTTCTCAAAGTACTAAAATATCAATACTTCGGAAGAGCACCTGAAAGTTTATCTCTGATAGATAATCGACTTGATATGATATGCTATATTTTATATTTTTCATTCCTCGAAGTGAATGGTACAAAGTACATATTTTCATTACCTGAAGTAAATGAAACAAAGCACATTTTGAAAGGTGCACAATTATGCATTTCTCGATTAAAATGCAAGGGAATAATGTGAGTACTATATCCGGAAGTACTAATATCACAAAAGGCTCTGGTTGAGCAAATATGTTATTGTCAAATGGACCTTTATTCCATATTCACAGTGTGTTATACTCGTCAAAGTCATAAAGAGAGCAATATGAGTTCGCAAAATATCCCATTGGAAATTATAGATAACATATATTATCAATTGGCATTTGAAATAAGTCAATATGGATATAAGTTCTGGTAGCCAAAAAGTCAGTTGAAAGCTCTAGGAGAGCTATATATTGCTACCAAAAGATAATTTCAATTGAAAGCTCCGAAAGAGCTAAATATATTCCTATTTAAAAGAACAATTTTGATGGTTGTACTAGACATGTACGAGTAAGATTGAATTACATGTTATGGTAAATAAGAAGTTTACAAATTCAGATATATATATATCTATACACATATATATAGTTGGCATGATCGGTTAGACCATCCTGATCAATAATGATGCCGAAATTATTGAGATTTACATGCACATGTATTAAAAGAACCTGTAGTTCTTGTGGTGCTTATTCTCAAAGGAATGGATTAAATTCCACTTATTAAAGAACGTGAAGTTCTTGTGTTGTTTGTTCTCAAAGGATATAGATGATCCCACTTACCAAAAGAATTAGAACTTAAAGTTCTTGTACTGAAGTTAAGACTGTATGTCTTGCATATCTGAACGAAATATGGGCCCATATATCTACAAATGTGGAAAGTTTTATATGATTTTAGTAGATGCATCTACATTGTTTTATCGACTTACAACCAGAAGTTTGTGAGATTGATTCTAAAAAGATTCAGATTATGCAGTTAGACCATTCGTCTTGAAAAGCTAGTGGGTTTATATTTTAGGCTATATCAGTTGTTACAAAGCCTATTGATTATGAAAAATATAGTTTAGCATAATTTCTATTGGATGTCTCCTATTTAATAGCTAAACTATGAGAACAAAAGAGTTATTATTTATATGGTGTTTCCATATAGCAACACTTATACGCATCAAGCCAACGAGTTATAATAAACTCCCCGTTATGATTGGTTTTTGGTCAGAAACCATACATTTCCCATTTTATGATTTTTGAATGTGCGATATGAATTGCTCCACCACAACGCACAAAATGGGTAAATAAAAAAGGTTGAGAATATATATTGAGTACGAGTCTCCTTTTATGTTTAAATTCTTAAACATTAATTGGAGAATCATTTATGACATGATTTTTCTCAACACCAGAGGGAGATAATAATCAGCTGGATAGAGGAAAATGAATTATCTATAACCCCCTCGTCCCGGTCTGGTCGGATGACCGGTCCGAGTGGACCACACGGGGAAAACCGAAGCGAAACCCGTTAAGGCTTCCCTTCGGTTAACGACCCGGAAAATTTCTTTTAACTTTAGTCTTATCTAGATGCAATTATAATTCCTATGTGAAGCATAGCAGCGGAAGAACCAAACAACGTAACACTCACCGACCAAACAAGCATAAACGGTCCATTTTTCTTCATTCCAGCAGGCCGTTTCGAAACACCTATAGGGTGTGCCGAAACGCCCTGACCTGGTCAACGGGCCTGGGTCAACCACAAGGTGACCGTTCCGAAACAGGGGTGACCCGTATCGGAACGACCTTGACGGTCAATATCTCGTGGTCAACGAGATTTGACCGTTTCGGAACTTCAAAGGCCCGTTTCGGAACGGGTTCATCTCGCCAATTTCTCAAAATTCCAGTGGCGAAAACGTTCCGGAACGACCCTCATCCGTTTCGAAACGGCAGGCCATCTACGCAGGGCCGTTTCGGAACACGGGGACCCGTTCCGAAACACCCCCTGTCTGCAGACTTTTCTGGGCTGTTTTGAGGCACAAGGATGCCACAAAACATCCCCAAGACACCATACAACAGCCAAGCAATTAAACCCAACATACTACAACATTACCATCATGCTTCAACAAGGTTTACACATGTAAAACACAAAAGGCAACAATCAACATACATACATCCAATCAAACAACATCCAACCTTAAACATGGTTTCTAGAGCATTTAACCAACATACAAGAGAGCAAAATAGGTATGGTTAACAACTTAAACATGACATCACAAGCCACACAAAAGCAACATAACATAGAGTCTAGGCATGCTCCTAACAACCAACAACAACCAACAAGCCTTACACACCCCATTGCTTAAACTATTACATGTCTTAGCATTAAAACCATACTTGGTGAACTCAAGTCCAAAACCACACTTGGAGGCCCTCCTCTTGCCCGAGCAACCCACAAACTAAGGATCTGCAATGTTGAACAAAGAGAGCGTAAGCAATGATGCTTAGTGAGGGTAAGCTCTAAAAACAAACCTCAACATTGCAGGGTCCGAGCACGATCTAGCCAAAGCAACATACGTATAACAAGAGTCCACAAGATATAGATGCATGAGCAATTATCTCACATATATGTCATAATCATGAGTTTAACACTACCACACACGTAATCACATTTAAACAGCTCATAAATCCCAACACAATGATACACATATCAATCCACATTGGCACCTAGTTATGACTCAAATACGCGGAAAGACTCGTTGGAAACTCATATCCAACAACCACATTACCTCGGTGGGATTCCACTCATCACCGGTCTCGCGGAGGGGATTCACTCATCCTCACGCCCCGTCGATGGGATTCCACTCATCACCGACTATATTTAAATACCATTTCCGGGCGTACCCGTACTCCTCCTTGGTGACTCAACGCCACCAAGGCCACGCGCGACTTTAGACTCATGTGTACACACTAACATCCTAATGATCGATTATTTGTATTTAAGTATACTAGTGCCAATATTTTACTCATTTCACATCACTCATTTCAATCATTTCCGTGCTTAGCACGTACTCACCATGGACACAACCATGAACCATCACCATGCATGCTTTAAGCCATACAACCCATGCCTCAATTCACATGTATAAAACAATATACATAAGCCTTCATATCACAAGACATACGAGGCATATACATACATACATTTGAGTTCATCCAAAGGCTTAGATCAAGATTAGGATTAGGCTACCACCCTAATCCTAACTCTAGGTGGGTCTACCAAGCCCAACCTAGTCCATATACTCGAACCAACTAATTTAAAACCTTTAAAAGCTAACAACCACTCACCTAAGCTTCCAAGCACAAGACCAAGCAAGCGACCGTTCTTCAAATTCCCGGATTCGATCCCGAAGCTTCTTCCACGTTTCCCCTTGCTTCTAGCCAAACAAAACACATACATCACTTCCCAAATCAATGCTAATTCAATCATCAATCCACTTTGCAAAACACAACTCAATTTCCACAAATTCCAAATCACATAGCATTTCAAAAACCCAATTTTCGGACTCCCACAACCAAGGGCTGAAATACCCAATTCCAAGCATCCAAATGACTTCCAAAATATCCCAAATCACCCTCCTAACATAGATAGACCATCAGCCCTTCAATTCCCACACAAATCCTCTCAAAAACCCAATTTTTCAAACCCTAAAATTGGCCCTAAAGACCCCCTACGAAAATTCATCCAAAATTGACCAAATTCATATATGTTGTATACCTTAGCATGATTAACAAAAACCCCAACACAATTTCTTAAGACAAATTGAAAAACCCCATTAAAACCCAATTTTCATCATAAACCCTAATTTCTCAAAACCCCATATTTTTGAAATTTAAGACAATAAGCAAGTAGAGGATGGAGAGGAGGTTAAGAAAATACAATTACCTCTTAAAATGGTGTTGAAATCGGGTGCTAAAATTGATGGAATAGTAACTCCAAGCTTGGGAGGTTTTAGAAATGGTGGGGGTTTTCAAATGTGAAAAGGAGGAAGAATGAGGGAGGAAGACAACTTTACAATAAAGTGGTCTTCCTTTATTTAAAACTTGGGTAAATAGCAACATAGGTCCTTCCCAACATAATAAAACTCATTTAGACCATTATTTGAAATTGAATTGTTTTAATTAAGTTTTATTTAACTCGAACTAATACCCGACTAACTCCTAGGCCCAAAACACGGGTGTTACATTATCATTATCTAAATCCTCGTATATGAACTAGAAGTTCATAAGATAATTCATGTTATTACATGTCAACTGCCAGACATATTTACTGACCCAATGAGAGTAATTAAGTCTCATATACCAGCTGAAATGCTCTAAGTTTAAATTACATGTTAGAGCGACAGAATGTAAATCATGCCTGAAGCATGATAGTTGAAATGGTTCCAATGATCAAAATTCTCGTAAATAAAAAGTAATATGAGATGGTCATATATTGGAGGCGGGTGCTCCTGAAAAGACTCAAGACATAACAAATAATAAAACTCTATAAGAGTTTCAGGTACCTGAAATAAAGATTGAAATCTTGAAGAGATCTCGATGAGTTATGTCATTACGAGAATGGAACCAGAAAATTGGAAAGTTGTCGACAAACGATTTTACAAACAATTTTACATAAAATACTTCTATAGAAGTAAAGAAAGAAATCGAGGATCTTGTATAAAATCTATTCGGAAGTATAGATATTGAATTGGCCAATGTTGAAAGACGCTTTGAACTTCTAAAGTAGAAGTATTTGGACAAGCAGTCCAAACACCTAAAGGTGTAATGCAAGTGAGGCACAAATAAGTAGTCGTAAATACGACTTGAACTATGATTTATGAAAAGTTTTAATTACTTCATGGTGGATGCAATTACTTTGACAGTTTTGAAAATTTTGCATGCGTCTTATTATTTGTGGATCCATATTTATCCTTGAAGGATCTAAAATGTTATAAGCATTTGGAAATTTCCGAGGAAATTTATTTAGACATGTCTCATAAATATTTTTGGCGCATTTGGTATAATCGCCTTAGTGAATACTAATTGAGAAAATACTATAAGAATGATCAGATTTTCTTATGTATTTTATAAAGGAGTTTGGATCAAGATCCATTATGATAATTTTAGAACTCCTAAAGAGCTTCAAATTGGAAACTCATGAAGTACTTTCAATACAAGTACTTGAATCTTGACATCAAGTTTATCTCGACCTAAAGATCGAGCATTTTTATATATTTCTTTTATCTATGAATATACAAAGATCATTACATTTAGATCTTCAAACATTCGTTGATGCCTCCTAAAATGTCGTAGAAATAATTGTTATGCACGAGGCAAGCCAAAAATGTGTTTGGCTAAGGCTATTGACCCAACATATCCAAAAGATAATGTGAATTTACTTTTACAAGATATGATAAAAGCTATCTTGTGTGAAGATAACGCAAGATGTATATCTCAGTTTGAAAGTGGATACATCATGGAACATATTACTCTAAAGTTTCATCCCTCGTGATCTTTAGAAAAATGATATTCAAGATTAAATTATGAAGATTCAAAGATCTTCTGTGATGTTTTCATGAGGGGGAGTAAATACACGTTGCACTCTTTTTCCCTTAACCGAGGTTTTGTCCCAATGGGTTTTCCTGGTAAGGTTTTTAATGAGGCAACAAGTTATGCGTATCAAAGATGTGTGTACTCTTTTTCCTTCACTAAAGAATTTTTTTTCCTACTGGGTTTTTATCTTAGTAAGGTTTTAACGAGGCACATTATCTTCATAGACATCCAAGGGGGAGTGTTATGAATATTTATTTATGTGGATGTCTATCATGATTAGAACTTTATCAAAGGAGTTTGATTTATTTATTATTAGGAATATTATCTCTATGAATTAGATTTTAATGTATTATGTACTTCTTAGCCTATAAATAGATGATTCATTGAAGGCATTGTAGACAATTCTATATTTGAGAATAATACAAATCTCCTTCTTTCTCTCATCTCTTTGTTCTTGTATTCTTGTTCGTTGTTCTTGTTATTTTATTCACAACAATCATCTTATTTTTCACGAGAACCACTTAAATGGTTGATATAAAACTTGTTTAATACAACCAACGGCCGGGGTTAGTATAAGTGGTAAACAACTTGATATCGTTTAAACAAGTTTCGAGTTCGAGGTTTTGTATATGCAAAAAAAAATCATTCGTAAGACTTACTCACCAAATTCAGATGCGTGATACGGATTCGATATGAATTAATCAATACAAAATTTAAAAAACGGAAGAAAAAAAAAAGTTTAACACAACAAAATTGGGTGCTAGACAAAGATGTAGCTTTCTGCTTTGCCCCTTTGGGCATCTCAGATGCACAAGTGTAACTCAACGGAAGCATGATAGTAAATTTATGAGGTACCAAAATTGGTTTAGGACTAGTTCAGTATTTTTTGTGGTGCTTGAAAAAAATATTTTTAAAAAAAGCATTATGAGGATTTTTCTTATTATTTATTTTTAATAATTATATTATTTAATTATATTATTTAATAATTATTTAAAATAATTATATTATTTAATAATTATTTAAAAGTATGATAAGGCATAAAACACATTTATAATAATAAAGGTATAACTATATATTTAGTACCCCATTTATTTTCGCGTTCCTATTTTAGTACCAACCTTTTTTTTTGGCAAAATGATACTTAACGTTATGTTTTTGTTCTGTTAAAACAAACGAAAATGATGACGCGTCTTATTTATTAATTGGGATAATCAAAGTTTTAGTCTTCAAAACTTATGCGTTTCTATCAATTTGGTCCAAACTCTATTAATTTAATAATCTTCTTAAATATTTAGTTTAAAACTGTAAATACCCATTTTATTTTTTCTTGCCCAAAACCCTCACACCATTTTATTTCTTCTTTCCCAAAAATTCTCTTGTAACTCGACTTCGAAGAATCCCAACAAAACTCACTAAATTAACCCTCCCATCTTCCCCAACGCACTCAGTCACACCCTCCCCTAAATCCACGCCCAACACAGGTACAGAATGAAACCCCAACTCCAAATTTCATCATCCCTCCGTTTATCAAATCATAGGCCAAAATGTGAATCGAACCCGAAAAAATGGCGGCGGCGGCAAGGAGGGGTTGATGTGTAGAATGGGCGCTTTTGAGGGACGAAATGCGAGAAGGTGGGGTCCATGAGGATTGAAGGGTTAAGGTTGGAGACGAGCCTTGCGGGTTTGGGTCTATGCAGATTATTTCGATGGAGGGAGAGTTGGTATTGGTGTCGTAATAGGCGACTGCTGCGAATCTATCCAAGGTAGAAAACGGTGAGAGCCAGCGGACAACGTCAATGTACTTGGACTGTGGGATTCTATGAACTCGTGAGTACAAAGGCCGTGATTTCAAAAGTTTTAAGGGATTTTTTTTGAAATGGGGCTAGGGTTTTAGGGAAGAAGGAATAAAATGGGGTATTTATAGTTTTAGCCTAAATATTTAAAATGATTATTAAATTGATAGAGTTTGGACCACATTAATATAAATGTATAAGTTTTGGGGACTAAAACTGTGATTATCTCAATTAAAAAATAATCCACGTCATTATTTTCGTTTGTTCTTAACTGTCGGGTACCAAAATAAAACAAAAATGTAACGTTAAGTGTTATTTTGCTAAAAAAATAAGATACTAAAATAGGAATGCGGAAATAAATATGTACTAAATATTTGAGAATAGAAGCAAATTTAAAAATAAATATTTTTATAACAATTTACATATGATGACAAAAGTAAAAAAATAATTTTTTTTAGAGAGGGGACAACTATTCCTCCCTGCTCCTTACTAGCTTTGTCAATACCGATCGGTCTTCTTCGACTCAGCACAGCTAACGCATCAACATCATTCTTCAAATGCATTTAATTATATTATTTAATAATTATATAAAAAATATGATAAGGCACAAAACACATTTATAATAATAAATTATGGCACCATTTGAATTTGGTATTTAATATTAATAGAAATATTAAACAATACAAATATTTGTTAAAAATAAAAATAACGTAATTTGACCTCCAAGTATTATATTATTCTTGCGAATCTTTTTTGCCCGTGCCCTTCTACTTATCAAATGTCAAAAAAAAATATACAGCCTTACAAGACTATTGAAGGAATTTTGTTATCAAAGTACTAAACTACCCTTTTGGAAAAATTCCAACTACAATATTTCCGTGGTGTTCCGGGCAAAAATATTGTTGCCGACATTATACTGACGTACTAATGTATAAAGCGATGGCCGTTTAATTGCAATCAAACACCTCTAATTTCCAAAATTACCCCGTATTTTGTTCTTTTGCGCCAACAATTTTTAAAATATATGGTTAAAAATTCTCAATTAAATCATCACATTTATTTAATTATGAGTTCAGTACTTATTAGGAGCAAAATTTATATTCCCTTTCTCTTAAGTAGAAATTGTTCAAAAATAAAAGTCTTTCACTATCTATCACATGTAATACTTCGCTCAAATTTAAAGAAGTTTTCTATTATCAGTATAAGTTATTTATTTCATGCATTACAAACTCTAAATCATAATCATAAATTTCAAATTATTAACCGATCATGGTGCAGGCAATCGTAGCAGCCCATAATATGATGCGGCAACAACTAGGCAAAGGACTGGGGTCTAAATAAGAAATTATTAGATGGATCGATCTCACCACGTCATTTGTAGTCTCAGCCAATAAAATTCATCTATCTCAAGGTAACTTCTATATAACTATCCACCTCTTATTTACATGTAACAAAAAGGTAAAGATGGATCAATGAGACTTATTAACTGGGATTACAGATAATGTAGTGGGTCGGGTCCATATAATATGTTTAAAGAACTAAAATTCTTTGTAGTTATATATATATATATATATGGGATATGATCCGTTTATACAGTGTAAAACTCTTTTAAGTTTTACACGTTTTTTGGACCGTTGGATGAGTGAAACGAATGGATGAGATTAACAGTAAATATGTGAAGATTATCAATTGAAAAAAAAAAGTAAAGAGTTAATCTGAGCCATCTATTTCCCTCATCTAACGATCCAGAAAATGTGTAAAACTTAAAGAGTTTTACATTGTGTAAGTTGATTCTAACTCTCTTTGTATATATTATAAATGATTACGCTACGATATTCAAACACATCTTTTGATATATAAATTTAGGGGGAAAGTAGGTGCATTAATTATCAACGAAGGTATAAATTTTGGTAGGTGAGAAAAATTAATAAAAGGAATTAAAAATTATCGTCTTGAGACTCATCCGCTAAAGCTAGTTGTACGGCGCGAATTAGTCTAATTTAATTAAGATAAAGCCTTAGAAAATTGAGAAGGCAACTAAAATATAACATCAATTGTTTTCAATTTTTTTTGACAATGACAACTGAATATTATTAAAAAAATTATATAAAATAGTATAAATACAACGTATCTAAATAAGAGAATAATATGAATTAGTCTACTAAAATGTCATACAACCAAAAGGTGCAAAAAAGAGTAAATAGTTCCATAGAGATTAACACACCATTAAAATTCAGAAGCTTTATTGAATCTCTTTGTCTCTATCCAAACGAGATGCTTTACAGGGTAAAAAAGAGTGGTGAGTGAACCAAACTATCAAACATATTGGCCTTGTTTGGTAAAGAGCGGTTTGGGTAAAAATTAGAGGTTTTAGGCATAATTAGAGGTTTGACCAGTCAAATCCGCTAATGTTGTTGTTTGGTGAACAACAGATTGAAAGAGTAGATTGGGGTGAAACCGCTAATTTTGAAAAAACTGCTAATACGAGCTTTTTGAGATTAGATGTTTGATATTAGAGTTGTAAAGACTCTTTTACCCTTAGCAGTTACCAAAAATCTCCAAATAACCTAAATTAAATATTTTCTCACCCTATTTATAAGTTAATCCTATTTATTTTTTCTTTTTATTATCACATATTTATATGTGTATTTAAATTTGTTAATTAATTAAATTATATTAAAATAATTATATAAATAATAAATTAATATATAAATCATTCAAATATGTTTAGAAAAGTTATATTAAAAACAATTTTTATAAATCTAATTAATATTAATTAGATACAAAATATTAATAACTAATAAACTATTCAAACAAGTATGAAATATAATCACGTCCTTATATGTCATTTTGTTTGCTTAAATAATCTAACAGCTATCAACTATCAGTTAATTTTACCAAACACTTTTATACAATCAGCTAATACAATCCGCTAGTCAAATCAGCTAACGCAATCAGCTATCCGCTATTAGCTAACAACTATCCGCTAATTGCCAAACAAGGCCATTGCTTCACTACACAGGTCTGATTATATCGGCAAACAACCATCAATTGAGTGGAATTTATCTTTTTATGACCACCGATAGAATCAAAATCAGAAACTAGCGTCGTGAAGATATTTGCACGAGCACCAAATGACCGCTAAGATATGCTGAAATCATGCCAAAATAACATATGAAACGAACCACAAAAAATAAAAAAATGCGTGTCACAAAGACAGAGGAAACACGTGCCACAAAGGCAGAGGTTCTTATTAAAAATATAAAAATAAGAAAATAACGAATTCCGATGGTCTACAACCAATACTAAAATTAATCGCCGACCACCGGTCAAGAGAGCAAATAAAAAAAGAAAAGCAAGATTGATTGCGGCGCTTGAGAGAGAAGTTTAGAAACTAGGGTAAGCCTTAATGTTTAATTTTTTTTGAATAATTTAAAGATGATTACAAGGTAGTGTTTGTTCATACATATTTTTAACTATTTAACAATGCACACACACCTTGTGGACAGAGCAATTGAACCGGAATCTCTTAGGATGAACATCATTCACTTTTTCCTCATAATTACTTGTTGGGGTTATCAAGTGTTTACAAATTAGAAAGTAGTATTATAATTGGAAATGATTAATTGATTGATATTGTCACGGGGTCAGAGTCTTGGCGCGGGGACATAGCCCCCGTGCGGCAACCCAGGGCTCTTACCAGCCCGGGGCTAAGCCTTATCCGCTCGATGCTTACTGGTTTCGCCCTCCCATGGGCTCATCAGGGAAGCGGGGACAGCTCCCGACCAGTGTGGTGCCTACCAACGCGCCAGTCCGAGGACTAAACGGCTGTACGGCACGTACTACACCCTTAATGCTATCCCGCATCCCGACTTTAAGCACAGCCAGCAAGCATCTGTCACGGTCTCGAGCATCACGCGACTAGGACCGTGACAAACTCCCCCACTTGAGTCATGCATGCCCTCGTGCATGGGGAGTAAGCTCTTCACCCTCTTCTTTTGTTAGCCAGGATCTAGTGTGCAGTTCCCTGTCTGCTCGCCCTCATTGGAGGCACGAGTGACTGCGGAAGGTTCGTTGTAGCTTCCTGCCTACCCGACCTCATCTTTAGAGGCCCCACTCGCGAACACCCCTTTACCGGGTGCGAGACACATGCTCGTCAACTTTGACTCGCTACGCAGCACAAGGAGCGCTTGGCAAGCTCACAACTAGCACACAGACTAGCTCTGATACCATCTGTCACGGGGTCAGAGTCTTGGCGCGGGGACATAGCCCCCGTGCGGCAACCCAGGGCTCTTACCAGCCCGGGGCTAAGCCTTATCCGCTCGATGCTTACTGGTTTCGCCCTCCCATGGGCTCATCAGGGAAGCGGGGACAGCTCCCGACCAGTGTGGTGCCTACCAACGCGCCAGTCCGAGGACTAAACGGCTGTACGGCACGTACTACACCCTTAATGCTATCCCGCATCCCGACTTTAAGCACAGCCAGCAAGCATCTGTCACGGTCTCGAGCATCACGCGACTAGGACCGTGACAATATATATGGTCATGTCTGGTAAACAACTTTTTGAGCCAAAATTAGATGTTTGATAAGTCAAATTCGTTAATTTAGATGTATGGTAAATAGAAAATTGTGATAACGGATTGGGCGAAATCTGTCATTTTAAAAAACTCATTTTAGGAGTTTTTTTGAGTTAAAAGTTTGGATAAAAGACTTGTATGTCCTTGATAATCATAAAAAAATTTCTATAAATAACATAAATTTGAATAACTAATAAAATTAAAAAAATAATTCCATAAATAAGAAATTAATATATATACATATAAATTTAATAATTAATAAAATTATATTCAAAATATAATATCATAAATAAAAAATTAATATATACATCTAAATTTAATAATTATTAAAATTATATTAAAAAATAATTTCACAAATAAAAAATTAATATACACATTCTACACGCATAATGATATTAAAAAAATCATAATCTAATTAATATTAATAAATACAAAACATTAATAATTAATAAATTATTCAAACAAGTATCAAATATAATCATATGTTTATATGTCATTTTGCTTGTTTAAATAATCAAATAACTATTAGCTAATTTTACCAAATACTTTTATACAATCAACTAATTCAATCCACTAATCAAATCAATTAATATTATCTTGATATATGTGTGAAACAACTTTATACACTAATAATTGCTAAAAGCTTGATTTGGGTTTGGTGGATAAAGGTTTTAATTATAAATAATAATTAATGCAACATGTTTTAAATGAATTCAGTTTTCAGTGGCCGTATGGGTGTGTGGACCTTCCACTAACTTATATAGTTATATTTCGGTCAAGTGGTAAAATTTGATGCATGGTGTGTAGGATATATATATATATATATATATATATATTTGACAGATCTTAAATCTAACTCTAATCATATTTAGAAGGGAAGGAGACTCTAGGGGTAAGGAAGGAGAGTATTCTTAGTGAGTCTAAAATTTATGACCTAAGAAAATACGATAGAACAAAGATGAACAGCTTAACCAACCGATTAAATATATTTGCTCTCAAGCTATTATTTGTTCGATTGACATACTACTATTATAACATTTCAATATAGATCCAAGTGTGTTTAGTTTTTTGAATTTAAAAATTAAGAATTATGAATCTAAGATAAACATCGTCCGTTTTTTTTTATATTAAAATCACTTGCTAAATTCAAATCATAATTATAATTATATGTGTTTCATAATTATAATAATTGGGTCTCTAAATAAATAAATAAATTTAAGACTTAAGGTTAATTTTGCCCTATAATAATAATCCAAAATCAACAATTTTACTAATCCTTTCTAGTTTCATCAATTTAGCCCTCGTAATTTTCTAAAAACCAGTAATGTTGTCTCTTATTTTTAATTGCACTAATTTAACTTTCGAATTCACGAATTATATCGATCTTGTCTTTTGACTATCGTTGACTAATATAATCGTTTTTTGAAAGGATAAATCTTGTATGACTTTATAAATGAGGATCTTACAAGATGAAACACAAACATAAACCTCGTTAGAACCTTTCCTAAGCTTAGATGGAAGAAAATGAGTACAACACGTTTATGCCATGAACAATTAATATCGAGAATGCATATCATTCGAAAAGAGAGCTAAGGCCAGTAGGAAACAATCAGTACAGAACCAAATGTCCCTTACTTGTAGCTAAACAAATACTGGATCCTCAAAAAGAAATATGACTGGATCAAAACAGTGCTGAAAATGTGCGACCATCGCTAATTTTCTTGTGATGTAGTTGATTACGAGTTAATTTTGATGAACACAATAGTATAAATGAAGGGTTTTATAATTATTTATTTATTTATTTTAAAATTGTTAATTTTTTATTATAGAAAATTTACGTCAAGTATACTATCACGTCATCAAAACTGATTTGTCATTATAGTATTGGAAGACATTAATTTATTAAAAAATAATACATGGACATCCTAACTGAGACATTGTTAATTATTTACCTATAAAATGTCGGACATGACAAAAGATAATTTTGATAACGGCTGTGTTAGTCAATGATAATCAAATGGTTAGATTGATGCTATCCGAGAAATTCGAGAGTTAAATTGATGAAATAAAAAATAAGGGAAAATATTGTTAATTTTAGACAACTATAGGGCTAAATTGATGAAACTAAAAAAGAGAAACCAAATTACTAATTTGAAATTACTATATAGATAAAACGTAAACATAAATTTAATCATTCGTTTCCGGATCAAGAAGCTAAAAAATGGGTCGGACAACTTTTGAATCAAATGGAGCCTTAAAATTTTCAGACCATTTCGGTTCAATATAATTTCCGGTCTCATTCATTTCAATTTGGGACATTAGAATTTGAGGTTAAGTGTTTTGAGTTTAATTATTTTCTATTATTTATTTGGATCATTTCAAATTTAGTCCATTTTAAATTTATGTAATTTCGAATTTGGATCGTATCAATTTAAATTAGTCTTTCAATTAAATTAAATTAAATATGTTTAAATTATTAACCTTTTAGGATCAAATTAAAAGTTATTGAATTTGAATTTAGATTGATGAAATCAAATTCTCAGACTCAACCACAATCAAGAATAACATGATTAGACAAGTGAGTTTATAACACCGGTCAGTGTCATCACCACCGTGAGAGAAATCTGACGATCCTCACACGCCAGTGGGAGGTAAAACCATGCAACGTATTCATGTGCATATTTCACATGGGTGGTCGTCATTATTAATTTCATCTTTTGACATCAATGACGGATCCATAAATCTTTTTGAGAGTGGACACAAATTAAAATATTTTTTAGAGTAGACACAAATTGTAAAAATTTCAAAATTTTATGATCGGTACAAGTCATAAAAGTCAGTCCAACTCATAAAAATTTAAAAAAAAACAAAATAAAATATGTGAATTTTGAAAAGTTCAAGGTGGACACACGTTCATTCAACCATAAATGTGAAACCGCCGGTGTTTGTTATTATGCCACAATTAGCAAAATGAATTATTATTAGAAAAGCAAGAAAGTTGAATACTAATGGTGGACCAAGTCTCTGTCTTTACTCTCATGATCTCATCCCATGAAAGAAAATGAATTTTACAAAGTTTTTGTTCAAGTAACAATGGAGGTAGCCATCAAGGCAACCTTGGACTTTGACACAACTAAATAATATTAATCACACTCATTCGTTATAACACGATAACCAAAACAGAGTCAGGTTTTTGGACTTTGAATTTTCTCTCTTTTACCACTTCTTTTTGTTGAATTCTCTGGTCAGATGATTGGCCACCGGAAAAGTCCAAGGGAGCAATAGTTCTGGTTACGGTTTAAATGAGCCGTGTTCGAAGGCAGCTTCGCCCGGAAGTAAAACAAATGGCAAGTCGGACCACTCTTCTTTGGATTCGCAAGTCGACCGACACTCGGAAAAATGGTTGACTAATCTGGGATGGCTGCACAAGGTGGAAGCTGTATGCTACTGATGCTGCAAAATCTGAAGTTGCACATCAATGCTCCACTGACCTGCCTCATGCTCTAGCATCTAATGCTTCTGGCTTTGGCACACTCATGACTAGACGAGCATGCTCGGTTAGCTCACTGTGCTCCCCGACAAGCCAACACCTAATACGCTGATCAAGACCGGTAGAAAACACTCAGGTCCCATCTGTCCAAATGTCTTCATAAAATAAAACTTGGTTTTAGTATAAGTGTAATTGAAAGTGTTCTTTTGTAAGGCCTAATTGGCCTAAGAACTGCAGTTGCTAAAGATGATGTCACACAGAATGCACATTTTAAATTACTTTCAAATAAGAACTACAAATCAAGAATTAAGAGTACGAAAGAATCTGAGCACAGTTTTCATTATCTGACCTTTTATAGCAGAGCTATGAGCCGAGGAGATTCTATGTTGATTGAAAAATCTGATGTGATAACAATCATATTGTTTCTAGTCAAAAGTTTGGTATCTAACTCGGCCGATGAGTGTGCCAGCCTCAATTGAAGATGATGAAGTGCTTGGTCATCACCCCCGCTGACAATATTAAGCAGAAAACAGTTCTCGGGACCTCGGAAGTCCCCCGAAAGATGGAGACAATTCACACCAGATTGGTGTACATGATTCATAACATGCATAGGCTGTATTTCACATATCTCAGCTAAGGAATCAGTTCTGCTTGTTTCCGGCTCGAGCAAGGTGTTATGCTCTCAGCTTGAGAACAGGTCTTTGGGCACTTTTCAAGTCTCAAGATCATTTATTTCGGAGGATGTGCCACTCGTAACATACAAGTCATTATTATCCACATTTCCAGCTTTTTTAGTTACCGAATTACCACCAAATCTTCTCTTAGACATACTACTGTTCAGTGATCTCCACTTCCGTCCTCCTTGGCTTCCTCCTCCTGTACGTAGCCATTTCTGAGAATCAATGAACTTCTCTATATTGAGACTCGCTACTAGCTAGAAGGTGTATGCACAGGAACAACCGCATGCTGCAATGCTAAAACTGGCGATGGCATCGAGGCTAATAAAGCAACATCGAACCTGAAATTATAAGCGGAAGAAATAAATTTTATGATGCATGCAAAAGTACTGAAAATGGAATTAGTAATTATCATCGACTGAAATACCAATGAGCTTTTGTGATACCATAATCTATGTGGTAAGACCAGAGCCTGCAATGTTAATGTCGTATCTGAACAAGCAACGACGACAAAACAGACGGTTAACCTGCAATAGAGAAAAGGGAATTGTTTGTTTTCTTAAAAAATAAAGAAAGAAAACAAAAGGCAGATAAAATCAGAGCTTACCTGGAACTAGCACATTTAACAAGAAAAGCTGTTACAGCAAGGTATCTCCAATCATCTTCATACTTATTCCCCAAGCAAGATTTTGATTCTGTTCCCCCTTTCTCTGTAAAAGTAGGTCTGGTCTTTGCATCATTATTGAGGCTAGAAACTTCATGGCAGCACTCTCAATTTTTTCGCTTCCTCCCATGCTGGAACTTCTAACCGGCATATTAGTGGAGAGCCACCTGAATGACATTGAGGAACACTGTTTAACTGTTGGCAAGCAATAACCTGCCAGATAATCAAAATCAAGATAAAATCAGACTAATAAAGAAAAAGTCATTACCTACATCCAAGTGACTTACACCAGTAAGTTCCTAAGAGTTGCCTCTCTGCTCCAGCTGACCAAGTAAAGGTGAAGCTTACTTGAGGTGAAGAACGTTTACCTGTGACTCTAACAACTGTCATGTTTTCTTTACCATCTCCAACGGCTATCCAATCATCTATACCACAGTGGTTTTCGGAAAGGTTTGCCGACAAGAGATCTATACAAACAATTGGAACCTCTCCACTGACACGGACCAGTTCAGTCCAGTTGACATCCACTGTCTCAGATAATAGAGCATGATACAGATAACCAGGATTTGTAGCAACATAAATGGTATCTTCACATTTAAAATACAAGGAGCGCACATATTCGCTTTTACTGCAAGCCTGAAACAACAAAACAAACAATTAAAAATAACCATAAGCATATGATATGATACAAAATAACCAGACAACAAAAAGGAAAGAATGCAAAGGCAAGGGGGAGAACTGAAGTTTGTGATCCATAAGGTACAACTTTTGATCCTTCAACAGAGATTTCCTAGCAACCACTAGATATTCAGCTCAATATATCAGATGTCAGCATCATAGAAGAAAATTCAATTCTTTTGTAATTGATTAAAGAGGCATTGATATATCAGATGTCAATCGGTGCCAGAGAGGTGCTATCTAGGAAATCCTACTTATTGCTATATAGAACCTATCCAAAAGTTATTACAAAATTTGGCAGCAGCATCGGTATTTAGAGGCAATGTGATGGAAAATTTTGTTGCCCATCGATAAAACTGTACCTGTCCATGAGTCCAGCATGCTCCATTGAATTTGGGATGCGAGTAGTGATTATCTGTGCTCCCTCAATTATATCTTTAGATTCAGCATCTCCCGCCAACTCCAATGTCTTACAAACAGAAGCGTGCAACTGATGAACTTTAATTGAAGAGTCAAACCCAGCAGTAACAAGAAGTGAAGAAGTTGGATCGTATAAACATCACCAAATGCCTCTTCCTCTGCACCATTAAAAATGTTCTAGTAATATATCTATATTGTAAAATACTAATTTGATCGGATTTAGGCTAATTCAACAAAGACTAGTAGACTACCTCCCAAAATTTCCATAATTTCAATATAAAATATCACATAGAATATCAAAAGGAAGAAACAAACTCAAGTACAAAAATCCGGATTCCGGAATCACAACTTACATATGTTCCTTAATCATCCTAATTCCTAAGCTGCTTTCCATCCAGATCCCACACACGACACGTACAGTCCTCGCCAGCAGTAATAATTAACTAACAGAAACCATAACAAATCAGTTTCTGGTAGAGAAGCCCATAGTTTTTAAAAACCAAGCTAGGAAGCAAATTAATTCCATAAGCAGTTCATATACTGCACTTATGAATTTGTAAAGGCCATCAAATCATGCTACTACTTCCACAGAACAAGTTAAAGGTTTGAACCAATCACAGATATATCCTTTTAGTACTTCGTTCTTAGATTTTACATATACCAGAAAAAATACACCAAGTACTAGTGCAACAGGATTACATGATCAGAAATACAGCAGTCCCAAATCCGAGCACTATGGCCAAAGAGCACAGGACCAACAACTTCCTTTTTGTCATCATGATCATTTTGCAGATCATGAATGGTCCAGATCCGAGCACTACATAGATAAAGGAATCATATTAATCCCTTACATAACTCCATGAATTAAGTAGAACAATAGAAACAAATTAGTTAGTTGAACTTGAAGAACTTGGACATTAACATATGTTACAACTAACCTGGTGATCGAACTTGAAGAACCAAACTAGACATTAACATATCCCAAACATGGACAGAGTTGTCACTACATCCTATAGCAATGGTCCTAGCAATCAATACAAGAACAAACGTTAACAGAAAAAGAAAAATGGAACATAGAAAGCAAGTTCAAACTTTTAAGCTACAGAAGTTGAATGAAAACACAGAAAAACTATACCTTTAGCAACAAAACATCTAGAACCCAATGAGTAAATCTGGGCAAAGAATGAATTAAGCTCAAGTCCACGCGAAACTCACTCTGGGTGTTTGGCTCGGACACCAAAGCAATGCTTAAGTTAAATAACTTTACAATCTTTTCACCGCAAACAACAACTTTACAAGCAAAAGTATGATCAGGCAAGCTACACATGACTCCAAGCACGCGAATACCTTCAAAGACTTGATCATCTTTGCTGATTCTAGATTATAAAGAAGAACTTGGGAACCAGTACCTGATTTGAAAATAGGAAAAGCTTATACATTTTAAATAAAAAAAATGGGCGGAGGTGGGATTTGAGGGAACAAAAGTTATACCGGCGGGGAGATGAGGAAAGGAAGAGATGTGAGAGGGAAGGTGGAGAAAACAGAGGGCTGAGATTTCTCCGAGGTATTGGCTGGCTACGTATGTTCCACTGGCTTTGTTTCAGCTGCGAGTCCGCCATTGTTGAGAACTTCAAACGTATTTTGCCCATTGTGGAGACCTGAAATGGTAAAAGTCCGATTCAAAATTGAAAAAAAAAAACAATGCGGTGAGCGTGGATCGAACACGCGACCTTCAGATCTTCAGTCTGACGCTCTCCCAACTGAGCTATCCCCGCTTATTGATTCTTCATAAACATAAATTTTCTAATACTAAATGTATATATATTTTTATGACGTGCTCAAAAAAACCCGCGATATCATTACCGAGTACCCCAATCGTGTCGCGCTACTCATATCCTGTTGCTGTGTATGCGTTTCCAGGTTTCTGCCTTTGTGTTGTTTATTTGTTGATTAGAATTTAGAATAGCTGAACTTAATATGTCCCTCCTGCTCCTCCATTTATGAAAAAAACGATTTCCTGCCTATTGCTAAAAAAGCTGCCCCAACCTTTTGCAGCCATGGTCTACCTAAGATTTCGTATGAACTGCCTGCTTTTATGGTCTTTATACCTTGGTATGCAAGAAACACATAACAATAATGGATTGATGGGTAACTTCGTTTAACTATCAAGGTTTTGGCATTATTGAATCGTATCGAATTGAACCCAAAGTTTATTTTTAGTTGCTTCAGTTTTTGGCTTTCATTATACCAGAAGAAGAAAAATATCCGAAGTAGGAACTTCATTTATGGGTATCTAGTTACTATGAACCATGTTTGCAGATACTCTAATGGATTCAGCCTACGAATCTTTCAAAGAGGATGTGCTACAGACAGCAGCAAGAGAACCTTCGGTTGTTAAAAGCTCATCCTAGTAGTTTGGTGTTGCAGCATATCTCAACTCCAACCATTTTAATTATTGTAAACCGTTTTATTTCCTATGGTCCAACAAACCATATATGAGCAAAGGAATTACCTGCACGGCATGGAAGCAAGGCAAAAAGAACAAGAACTAAGAAGGCATATTATATATATGAAGACAAACCAAGAATCTTCAGAAGAAAACAAACCAAAAGTGTCTTCAACCTTGTATTCTTTTTTATACTCGATGAAATAATATGCATGCTAACTTTGTAACAAACATGTTCATACCCCAGGATCATTCTCACCTTGAAATAATTACCATGTTGGGCAAAATGTATTAGTGTTGATCATCAGAAGTAGAAAAACTTCTTGCAACTCCTTAAAAACCCAGGCAATTAACACAGAATCTTCTCCATCTATTGACGGCTTCCAACAACATAGCAAAACCGATCACGTTTGACAGCACTTTCAGGTCATTTTTCAAAAATATTTGAGCCAAAAACCATCTTCTGGTAAGATTTTGACTTTATCGCCTATCATGAAAAGAGATTTTTCGCTCCCTTCTTCCAAACACCCCGTACAGGCAAAGCTCCATCATCCTTGTTATCCCATGGTTCAGGTTCAGAGTCTGGCTCAGAATTTTTGAGATCCAGTAGTGACGCCATTGAACCATCACCAAGCCGCGCTCGGTGAAACTTTGAGGTTTTCTTTCGCTGCTTGCTACCACTGCCTCCATCCCCCGATCCAGCTTTCACATGTAAGGACTCATTTTGGCCCCCGGGTTTGATTGATGGCTGATTGCTTGAATTTAGTTGCACCTTCTGTTCCTCGACCATCACCTTTGTTTTGCCTTTGGAAGGACGGTAACCATCCTTTGATAGCACTTCCGCCTCTTCTTCAGAAGGCTTATAACTTGACTGCAATTGGCGGACACTGCTCAGAATACTATCTGCCAGAATATCCTTTGAATTACTGCCTGCAGCATCGACAGACTTCCCTTTCCCTTTACCTTTCTTAGAGGCATCCTTCTCCTTCAACCACACACTGCCCTGGGATCCACCATTCTCTTCCAGAACATTGCTTTGTAAACGAGCATTGTAGGTGTCAATCAGCTCTTTCTGCTTCTGAGCATCAGGGCAGAGTCTAGCCAGTTCAAGAACTAGATGTGACAAGCCATGCTGTTGAACATAATCCAAATATCTGTCTGTGCCTATTAAGCCCTGCCGATACTGTCCAGATATTTCTTTAAAAGCATTATATTTTTCATCATCATATTCAAGAGCGGCTCGCATCTTTTCCACCAAAGATTTATTGGCTGAACGAACGTCTTCCATATTTGTCGGCACCTGGTTGCTTGAGGGTTGCTTGTGCCTTTGTGTGGCAGAAACTGGAGGAAAATCAGAAGTGAATGGTTCTGAGTATCCACCATCATGGAGATTTGGAGCTGATGAAGAGTGGCTAATCCTACTCTTGTTGCCTGAGCTTGTTCTAGAGCCAGATGACAGTAATATATCTGCTGTTGTGGGTCGAGCCTGGGCCTGGGCCTGAGTTGGAACCAATGCATGAGTCGAGCTGGCATAACCCAACTGTGCAACCCTGTCACCATTACCATTAGTAAGTGATGTTACAGCTGCAACATTTGCTGCTGATCTAACCTGACTTGAACTACTTGATGCTTGCACAGTCCTACGACTTGCTGCTGGCCATGCTTGAGCAGAACTCGAAACTTTTTTATTCCCATTCTTTTGGTTCCATAGACGTGCTGCCATGGTGTTATTAGGCAAACCTAAGCTATGATGAGACGGATGTTGACTGGTGCTGGGAGCCACACGAAGAGGAGGAAAAGAAGATTCTTGCAAAGGTCCACCCCTAGAAGCTGCCCCCAATGCTTGAAGATATCTTGAAGATGTTTCAGCATCTGTTGTAGATAATGATTCAAAAGGTTGAACAAGCGGATCAATATCATTTGTGTCACTATGATGAGAGACCGCCTGTGCTGTAGACGACGATGCTGGAGGATCACTTGCCATCCCCAAACTTGCCTCAATGGCCATTGAAAGTTGGTAGTCATTATCAGATGCCTCACGCCGAAATGTTCGACCCCTTCCACGGCGATTATCTTCATTGCTTCGACGATACCGAAAACTTGTTGGAATCTTTGAAAAAGTACAATTAATTAACAAAAAAACAAAGTAATCAACTCATCTAGAAATGGATACATATCAGAATGACTTGGGGAAAACTCTAACTTATGTGAAGTCTATTATTTGGACGGAGGATACATACTTGTAAAGCAGCACTACGTTGCGCTCGAGACATGCGGCCTCCATGTTCAATGGTATTATGCCTCTGAAAGGGTAAGAATGAGAAACATAAAAACTTTAAATGAACCAAAAAAAAAAGAGCTATACTAAGGACATACTCAAATAATTGGGAGAAAAAATGTATATATGCCTAAGACACCACCTTTAGTTCAGCTTCAGACTGGAAAACAATAAACTTTTTGGCAAGGCAAGCCTCATCTTCACATAGGTAATGATCTCGGCGGAAATGAAGCTGTGGCAAACAATTTTTGAAATTCCATTTAACTTTACAAGGAAAGGAGGAAAAAAAGAATAACAAAAGAAACTTATAAGTCATCTTGCCTCAAGGTCATCATAATTCTTGTAATATTCATATTGCCCCGGATGCTGCCTGCATTGAACAATCAAAATTGAACCATGCAAAAAGTAAGTTCACTTGTTAAGTTCTAAAATCTATACTAGAAACAGCCTCAGTACCTTTGGCATATATGACATGTATAGTGCTCTGTAGACATGTGTGAGTATAACTCATTATCCCCATAAAATGGAGTCTTGCAGAATTCACACATTGGATGCCCCATGAAGCCACCTCTCTCACTCTCAGTTCCATCCACCTCAGAGTCACCAGTGTTTATATGTTGATTTAACTGTGCTCTAGTATACAGCTTTTGTTCACAGATAAACACCTACATCAATAAAGACACAGCTTTTGTTAATAGAAAACAATCAATTCATCAAAAAAAAGGGGAACAGTGTTACACCTTAGTCACATTTTCATTAAAACCGTCAAACATTAACCTTACCTTCCGACCTTCCAAACACAGGCTGCACATAACCAATTTATGTCGATGAAACAAATGACCTTTCAGCTGTTCAATATTCCTAAACTTCCCTCGCCGCTTCGCCCCGTCATTGGAATGCTCTTCCATCTTATCACATACACTGCACGAAAGCCTGCACATTGCCTTGATCATCCTGTAGTGATCGACGTCGTCGAAAAAGGCTTGTGTATCCTCATGGTACCAATAGGAACCCACCCGTCCTTCTCTTGCATCAGATGGCAACACAGAGAAGTCATTTATCATCCTAGTATAATCCCCTAAAGCCTGGAACAGAACCACAATGCTAATAAAGATCTGAACTTGAGGATACAATTAATAAAAGAAAAAAGAGAGGTTAAAACACAAGAATTGGAACTCAACTTAGCGACGAAAACGACATTGGATTCAGTTCTATTCTACCTAATTACTAAATCAAAGAAACCCAGATCGCTAATTCAAAATTGAGATTGGGGACAATAAGAAAAAGAGGGAAAGCCCTAACCTTAGTGACGAAGACGACGTCGGATTCGGTTTTGCAGATGCAGCAGCGGCGATCGTTGCAGATGAAGCGGAGACGAGAGACGCACGTGGAGCAGACGTCCCGGTGACCACAAGCGCCGTAGGCAACCCATTCCAAATTGTCAGCACAAACCGCACAGCTGTCGTCCATTTCCGTTTATCGATAATATTCTCGGAAACCCTAATCGCTGGATTGAGAATTGATGCAGCTGGGAGAAATAAACCAAAAGAAAAGCTAGGGTTTATTTTTGCAGAGAAAGAAGTAATTCAGAATTATAGGCAATAGTAATAATAGTGTTATTATGAGATCAGATTTAGTAGTTTTGTTGAGGGAAATTAGTTGATTACATGAGATATGGATGGCAGCTGGTGGAGCAAGGATTACCCACCGGAGTTGAGCGACGGATGGCGATAATCAGATTCTTTGGGAAAGAAATATTGGTAGATGAATCCAATTCTTTTTTCTTTTATACTCCTTTTCTTTTTCATAATTCTTTGTCTTAAAATTTTGTCTCTAAAATATATTTATCTACTTCTTATGCTTATAAATAGATAATCTAATAAATATATTATATACATTTGAATATTAAGAATAATATAAATCTCTTTCTTCCAATCATCTCTTTGTTCTTCTATTCTTGTTTTTTATTTTTATTATTATTTTTTATTATTTTATTCACAACGCGTTATCAGCACGATCTCGCTCGCTCAACTACTGTGGTTATTGTTGGTGATTCTCGAAAAAAATTCAATTTGGTAATGATAACTACATCTATCATATATTCAACGTACCTTGAAAAGTATGGTATGTTTTACTTACTTATATATTGATATAATGATTGATTTATCATTCTCCAAAGGTTAGTATATTCATATCTATTATTATCTTGACGCTCGACTTTAAGGTCAATTGAAGAAAAAGTTATAGTTTTACCCCGTGCCCCAATAAGGAAGCTGAGAATGATACGCGCCCCCTTTCTTTTCCCCTAGCTTCCCGAGCCTCAGACGATCTCGATTTTGATCTTTATGTTCGCCTTGTTGCTTGGCCGTCGCGCACGAGTGATGTCGTCCTCGCTGGTGGTCATCGGATTGTCGGATCGCTAGAAGACAACGACGTTTGGTGGTTTGCTCAGGAAGCCAAGGTAGCCGATACAGAGGGGAGTCGTAACTCGGTGTGTTTTACTATGACATCCCTCCGAAATATTCGTCGAGTCTTGTATCGTTTGAAACTTTCAGGTGCTTGTGGCTGCCGGACGGAACATTGTTCTCTCAGAATCCATTAGTTTCAACGGTGGCTTTATACTATACTTTTTATGGTTGTGTTTTGGCTCTCTGGAAGAGTAAGCCTTTGCCCAGTCTCAGAGGCTCTTCTTACGAAATCTTAGGGATGAGTGGTCCTATAGGTCAGGCTGCATCTAGCTGTGGAGCACGTCGGCTCGCCGGAAATCGGTCCGATAGTCCACTGGCGAAGTGCCACACTGTCTACGGGGATGAGGAGAGGCTGACAAGGGCAAGATGGTCTTTTACCATTTTGATAAGACCTAGCACACATGTTGTGTCTTATCCCTGTTTTGGTCCTTTCCTTTTCGAGCTTAAGTTCTCTGAATTTTATGGGATGTGGTCCGATTATTTCTATTTTAAGAATTGTTTTACCGTAATTTATGGATCTTGGGCAGAAATTGCCGTAATTTTTGGAACTGGGCAGAAATTGGATCTTGGAGATCTGGTGGTTCTAGGAACGTGATTGCTTTTAGGTGTAAATGGGATCCAGGCGGTCCTGTTTAGTCTTTTAAGCTCCGGTTGTTCTCATTGTTTTTTCGGATTTCAGCTTCCTTATCGTCAACGGATGATCAATGACCTAAGTTTTATCGGTTTTCCTTCTTTGCTCTGTTTGGTACCAACGGTTTCGATGAACCAGGATTGGGAGGAGGCTCGATGAACTCATACCCTCTTCATATCTGGGATACAATGGATGTTGCCTTGACAAGGGCCAACGTATTCGCGTTGGAAGCCTGCCTCTGGATAGAGCTCCCAGGCACGTTTATTATCCTTCATCCCGGGAAGAGTTTATGATTTTATCACTTTCTCCAGTATCGTTCTAGTGTTATCGTTTTAGGAAACACGATCCATGGTTTGACCGATGGAAGTGTCTATCTGGGTGATCCAGTTTATTTTCCTCTCTGGCTTGGTTGGATTTCCGCTTGGTCTGCTTTTGTCCGTTGTTTGATGTTGATGTTTGAGCCATGGTCGTTGCCTGCTTGGTTTTTTATTAAGCTGTTTCTGTTTGGTGATAGGCCTTGCTTTGCTTTTCGTTGGTTTTTAGCTCTTAGTTACTTGTTTCCTACGTTTATGGGACCTTTTGGTCTCTTCCGTTTGTACTTGTCTTTTGTTTAATGGAGTTCATGTTTTAATTAAAAAAGTATTCATATCTATTATTTGATTATTTTTTAATATATTATTATTTTATTTTAATTTATAATTTATTCAATTCAAGGATTGTGCTTTGAGTTTTACAAGACTTGAAAAGAGACGTGACTTTATGAGAAGTTGTTTTGATTATTTGTTATGCTTCCATTGTCCTCGGGAGGAAAACAAATAACGGTAAATTCTAATTTTATTTTTATTCTTTAAATTACGATTTTAAAGTGTGATAAATTATGGTGATTTTGCTTGAAAGCAATAATTCTCATGTGTCGAACTCGACTATTGACTTTTCCCAAGTTCAAGCTACAAAAAAATCATATTGACAAGAATTTTGTGGGAGACATTCCTTGAAGTGAATGCAAGCATGATGTTTATTCCGTGCGATTATCAATGACGGGGCATTTCCTGAAGAGAATGCAAGCATGCTGTTTATTTCATGCGATTATTAATGATGGGGCATTCCCTGAAGTGAATGCAAGTATGTTGTTTATTTCATGTGATGATTGGATCTGTTTCATTCCCTGGAGTGAATGCAAACATAGTAAATCACTATTCAATTTGTAACTTAACTTTGATATAATCCAAGTATATTGACAGGACATCCAGTTCTGCGAGGCTATTGGTCTCAAATGAGGTTTTTAAAGGACCTTGTGGACATGTTTAATAATATCGCGTACAAGAATTAAAATCTTTGTTAAATAAAATATTTATTTCATCCCAAAAATATATTATCACAATTAACTTAAAATATTAGTTAAACAAAATATTTATTTCATTAACTCAAACTTGATATATATATATATATATATATATTCTAGTGTCTACAACATTATTCCTATCATCATTCATTATTCAAAGGCCAAACTACGGCTTTCTGTCTTCGACTGTAAAAAATCATTTCCAGGATCTCCATTATTCTCTCTTCTTTTTATTCCCACTCGATTCACTATCATTATCACCATTTGAACTTGTCAATGGCATCCCGAATAGCGAAAGATCGACCCGACAATCATCGATGTTAATCCTCTCCACCAACAGCACGATCACAAGACTTGAAGGACAGTAATGGGAGTTCTGCTCTGAAACTTTCAAGTTGCAGAATGGACGAACCAGCCATTCTTTCATTATCCTTCTACACTTCATAATATCATCCTGCACAGGAACGGACGCGACTGCCCCTGATCATGCCCAACTCGAAATATTTTAGTCATGAATCAATGGAATAGTACAAACTACTAGTATAACATATATTTTTTCAATATTTTTTACCTCGTGATCTTGGTTTATGAGCTTCATAATTTGGTGAGATGGACATCATATGATGAGGGAATTAGGGTTTGATTTAGGGATCAAGGTGAGTGATTGAGTGAGTGATTTTTTCAAAACGGTAAAAATGTGCGTGTTTTAGATATATTAGATATTCCACGGCACGTTTGCGGCGTTTGTGACTGAACGCCATTAAAAGTACGAGTTATGTGAACTCTATCGCGGCGTTTTTCCACCAAACGTCACTAAAGCTTTGTTAATAGCGGCGTTTTATTCTAAAACGCCACCATTTATCATTCTTTAGCGGCGGTTGTTTAATAAACGCCGCAAGGATTATTCTTTTATGGCATTTGTGTAGCAAACGCCGCAATAAGTATAAATTTAGTGGTGTTTTCTCTAAAAACGCCGCGAAAAGCGCCGTTATATACTAAACTTGGTGTAGTGAGTACTGCACCATGACACAGCCATTGAAAGTCGCACTGCAAAAGCTGGAATCCATTCATGTATGTCCTGCAACATTCTATTATACTTTTATTGATAAAAGTATATTATGTTATATTTAGTTTTTTTGGTTAATTATACATGTTTTTATAAAATGGTCTCATCTATTACCTTTTTATTTCTTTATTCAGGAGGTCTATTCAATTAAACTTCCTGGTGATCTCAAAGCTTGGAAAAGGGAAACATAAAAACAAGAACCATGCTATAATTTTCACATATGGGAAGCTTTCCAAACTATTGACACGAATCGGGTAATTTAGTGTTTTGTGCACCGTTTGAGTTGAAGTTATGTATTTGATTAGAAATATTTTATTGATGTTTGCATGAAGAAGTTGTTTTGAAGGTCTATTTCATGTTTACTTTCTCGAAAAAAAAAAGCTTTTTATTTTTACTTATTTTAGTTTAATTTGTGGTCTCTAGTGTCTTTAATATATTTAAATAGGTGTTGTGTTTACTTGTATGGTTACCTTATAATTCTTAAGTTTCATATTAGTATTTATTAAATAAATACTCATTTGTTCTACTAATATCTGATTAATTGGTTTATATTGTCAGAGTTATATATGTATGTTCCTGAAAGGTGTTTTTGATTTGAACATTGATATGCATGTTGTGGAAAAATAGGATGGTTCTAATTTTGTTTGTTGCACACCATTGTATTGTTTGCGTAGGGCAACCTCTTTGTGTAGGCAGTGAAAAATGAGAATTCTTCATAATATATTTTTAGGAAATCATTTAATTCGACTTGCATCTATTCTTGATGTTGCATAGAATCTTGTTACATGAAGTTTTGTTTTACTTTTTTCGTGCAAATAATCGTTGCTGCAAATTTTTTATGTTTTATTGTAGTTATTTTGGTAACAAAATAGTTTAAGGACTTAGAATTACTTGAAATAATAGTTTAGATACTTACTTTAATCATAATTTAAGTACATAGAACGACTGAAATAATAATTTAGTTACTTATGTTGATTAAAAAATTGTTTAGGGACTAAATACAAAGAAGAACATAATTTAAGGGTGTATGGTTGAAAATTAGGCACGGTACATGCCCAATAAAGATCAAGCCAAGTCTAGATCCAATAAGAATCATGCCTACTGTTGATATGCCCACTAAGGTTATGGGATAAGAGTTGATGTTAAGGGTTGAAGTTAGGAATTTAATGTTCTGGGGTCGGGAAACAGAGGCTGGTGTTGCCGCTCTCGATCTCAGAGGTCGTTTTGGGTTGAGCTGTGCAAAGGAAGAAAAATGTCAATACTTGTGTGGAACATCCGAGGATTGGGAAACCGGAAATCTGTGAGGGCTCTTCAAAACTCTATTTTCAAGATCAAACCGACTATCATCTTTCTCAGTGAAACAAAACAGAAGAAACGCTACCTGGAAAAAATAAAGATGAAAATGAAAATGGAGTATTCCTTCTATGTGGAATCACAGGGTCTAGCGGGGGGACTTGCTTTATGGTGGAACTCGGAAGCAGACGTTACTATTCTGAGACATGATCAAAATTCCATTGACACGAAGATTAGTCTTCAGGAGGGAGATTCTTGGTTTAATACTTTCATATATGGCCCCCCTAACAAAGAAAACCGTCAAGAATTTTGGATGAATCTTTCAAAGTTCAGAGAGTCTTTACAAGACAAATGGGTGATTATTGGGGACTCTAATACGGTTGCGTGCCAAGAAGAAAAAGAAGGAGGGAATCCTTTTAATCCCTCGGAGGCAAAGTGGTATACAGACTTTGTTGATTCCTCAGGAATGATTGAGGTACCTATCAAGGGAGGCAAGTTTTCCTGGTACAATCAAAGAGGGGGAGAACACGCTATTCTCGAGAAACTGGATCGGATTCTTTGTTCCCCAGAGTGGAGTTTCGCTTTTCCTAAAGCCATGGGGGTAATGGAGCTAGCCACCGCCTCTGACCACACCCCTATAGTCCTCCTAACTAAAGGGCTATCCAAGAGATACAAGAAAGACTCCAGGTTTGAAACCAAATGGCTTCTGGAGGAAGACTGCCCCCAGACAGTGGATAAAGGATGAAATATCACACCCGGAGAAAGAGTGATGTCTAGGTTTCGGAGGAAGATCCATATCACCAAAAATACTCTTCTGAAATGGAACAAAGAGAAGATGAAGAAGAGAAATGAGAGAAAGCAGTTTCTGATGGATGGTATATCAAATTTTCAGGGAAGGAAGCTGTCGGATAGGGAATTAGAAGAATATAGAAAGCTGAAGAAAGAGATCGATGCCGAATGGGAAAGCGAGGAAAGATATTGGCACCAAAGATCTAGAGTTAACTGGTTAAAGTGGGGAGACAAAAATACTAAATTCTTCCACGCTACAACCATCCAGCATCGAAGGGCTAATTCAATAGTCAAAATTAAACATGGGAATGGGTCTTGGCTTGAGGATCCAGAAGAGATAGCCACTTATCTGCTTCACCACTTCCAACATGTGTTCACGAAAGTCCATTCCGTTGACTTTCTTCGGCTTAAAGATTACATTCCCAGGGTTGTTACATGTGAAATGAACGCGGCATTGTGTAAGCCGACCGATGAGGAAGAGATAAAAAAAGGCAGTGTTTGAGATGAGGGCAACGAAAGCTCCGGACCCCGATGGCTTTCCCGGATGCTTCTATCAGACCTTCTGGAATACTGTGAAGGATGACCTCATTGGAATGGTTACAGCTTTCTTCAAGGAGGGTGATCTGGACCCCACAATTAATAAAACCAACATTGTGCTTATCCCAAAGAAGGCAAATCCCTCTGAAGTTTCCCACTTGAGACCGATCAGTTTATGTAACTTCTCATTAAAAGTGATCACCAAAGTCCTTGCAACTAGACTAAAGATATTTCTTCCGGATCTCATTCCGAAGCAACAATCTGCGTTTGTGAAAGGCAGGTCAATTCACGACAACATCATTCTGGCAAATGAGGCTTTCCATGCGATAAAGCGAACCAGAAAAGGAGGAAAGGGCTTCATGGCACTCAAGATTGATTTGGAAAAAGCTTATGATAAAGTTGACTGGAATCTTCTTCAGTTTGTGATGAAGGAAATGGGTTTTGATGACTGGTGGATCAACAGAGTAATGAGCTGTGTCTCGTCAGTTTCTTTCTCCCTGGTGGTTAATGGTGAACGCAAGGGAGAATTTATAGCAGAGAGAGGTCTGAGACAGGGCGATCCGCTATCTCCCTTCCTTTTCACTTTCATCTCAAGTGCTCTCTCTTAGATTATTGAAAAAGAAATAGAAAGGGGTCTTTTCGCTGGTCTGAGAATTAAAAGGAGGTGCCCCATTCTTAGTCATCTATTGTTTGCGGATGACTGTCTTTTCTTCACAGAGGCAAATGGAAAAAACTGTACAGGGCTACTGCAGATCCTCCAGCTCTTCCAATCATCCACAGGTCAGACCGTAAGCCACATGAAATCCTCTGTTTTCTTCTCTCCAAATGTTAGCAACAATCTCAAATCTCATTTCCAAAATATCCTGGGCTTCAAGGCAATAGAGGAAGACTCAAAATACCTTGGTCTCCTTTCCTTTTGGGGACGAAGCAAAAAAGAAGCTTTGGCCTTCATTCGTGAACGTGTTCTTAATAGGCTAAGAGGGTGGAAAACCAAATTCTTGACTAGTGTTGGGAAAGAGATACTCATCAAAGCAGTTGCTCAGGCTATCCCCACCTATGTGATGCAGTGTTTTCTACTCCCGGTCACATTCTGTGATGAGATTAGCTCTATTGTGGCCAGATTTTGGTGGAACAATTGTGCAGAGAAGGAAAGAAGCATACACTGGATCAATTGGAAGGATCTCTGTAAGCTCAAAGAACAAGGGGGAATGGGATTCAGAAATCTCAGATTGTTCAATAAAGCTCTTGTCTCTAAAATTACCTGGAAAGTGATTAGGAATCCAGAGTCCCTGTTATCTCAGGTCTTCCGAGGAATCTATTTCCTAAATGGGAACATTTTCGAGGCTTCGAAGTGTTCAAATCCCTCATGGGCATGGTCCGGAATAAGAGAAGGGATTAAGGTTATCAAAAAAGGCTCTCTCTGGAGAGTCGGAAACGGTAAAAGCATCTCAACCTGGTTTGATAACTGGATTCCGAAGCTCAAGGGTTTTAGACTTACGACCCAACCGCCGCAGGGCTTCCCCGCCCCTTCTGTTTGCTCCCTCATTAGCTCTGACTAGACATGGAACGAAGCAAAAATACATGAGCTTTGCTCTCCATCCGAAGCGAAGGCGATATTGACAATCCCGATTGGAGGGCCAAATATCCCGGATGTTCTCATATGGGCCGGTAATAAAAATGGTGAGTACTCGGCTAAGTCGGGATATCGCTACATGGAGGAAGAGTCTCGGGATGATCTTAACCCTTCTTCAAGTGAAGGCACCTTGACCAAGAAAGAATTATGGAACACAATCTGGAAACTAAGTGTCCCTTCTAAGATTCGATCTTTTTTGTGGAGGCTCTGTCACAATATTGTTCCCACTAAGAGTTCTTTGAGAGCCCGTTTACATGGGAATCTTAAGGATCAGGACGTCTGTCCCCACTGTAATCACTCAGAGGAAACGGCAGAGCACTTATTGTTCTTCTGCCCTTTCGCTCAAGCAATCTGGAAAGCGTCGGGTTTTAACTACTCTTCTGCCGAAATTGGATTTCCCGGATTCCCCAAATGGTGGTGTATGTTATGTCAAGATCGAAATCTTGGTCTTACTAGCGAAGGGTGTGCCCACCTTGCCTTCATTCTCTGGAACATTTGGAAAGCAAGGAATGCTTTGGTCTTTGATGGGAGAAAAGACTCCCCCTGGGATGTTTGGTTAAGAGCAGACAGAGATTTCATGGAATTCCAACAAGCAAACAAGCCGGACTCCTCGGTGAGACCGAAAGATGTTCCGAAGAATGCCAAGTGGACACCTCCTCCTCCAGGTGTTATAAAAATCAACTGCGACGCCGCTTTCGACCAAGATTCAGGGAAAGCCTCTATCGCAGCTGTCTTCCGTGACTGCTCAAGCTCTTGTCTCCTCGGGGTCTCTGCTCCGTGTTGGGCTCCGTCTGTGGCTGCTGCAGAAGCCTATGCAATCAAACTTGGGCTAACGATTGCAAACCTTAAAGTTTTTACACATGTTATCGTCAAGGCGGACAATAAAGCAGTTATAAATAGGCTGACCACAAGAGACTTATCGGATTGGGTCACTTCAGCCATCGAAGAAAATATCAAGGAATTGGCCAAGTTGTTTGAGTCTTGTTGTTTTTCCTTTGTGAGTCGATCTTGTAATCTGGCAGCTGACTGGCTTGCCAAGTTCGCGAAGACTGAACATGACCAAGTAGTATGAAACCCTGCAGTCTTCCCATCTCACCTGTTATTCTCTTAATTTGCTTTGGTATGAAAGTTCTCTTGATCAAAAAAAAAGTAGTTAGGAATTTAATGTTACAAGTTTATGATTTATGATTTAGATTTTATGGGTTAGAATTAAGGTTTAAATTTTTTAGTTTAGATTAAATACTTAATCTCACAGTAGTATAATTTTTATATTAATAATAAAATCCTAATAAAAAATTAAAATTCAAAAACTATTTTTTAACAAAATGTAAAAGAGGAAAAGTTGTATTAAAAAAGAGAGGAAAAGATGGTTCAGTAAACCAATCAGTAACTCATTAAAAAAATTCTCAAGTCCAAGAACAATAATAAATATTCAAAAAAGGAAAAGTTTTTTTGATTAAAAAAAAAAGAAAATGTTAAACCAAACAATAACTCATTAAAAAAATTTAGGCCCAAGAACAATAATAAATATTAAAAAAAAGAAAAAAGAAAAGTTAAACCAAGCAGGAACTCATTAAAATATTTCTGGGGCCCAACCCAATTCATACTTAACTTTTATTTTTTTGCTACTTCCCGCGGATCAAACCCCGAGGCTTGAGCTGTGGTTTTAATATCGCAGAATCTCTTGTTCTTTTTTTCTTTTTGGGTAAAATATAAAAATAATGACTCAACTTTTGCCTCTCTCCTATTTTACTCACTCATCTTTAAATTGAGTCGATTTAATGACTCAACTTTTAACATTGGGTTTTTATCATCACCCAACCGTTATATTATGGATGTCGTTAATGATGTGACATTTTTTTATTGATTTGGCCGCCACGTAAGCACACATATCACTAACTCCTTAATTTTCATCATCATCACCAACAACAAACGACATCCAAGTTTCCTGTGCTTGATTTGATTTTGATGCTCTTTCTCGGTGTTTGACTGTTATCTTTTAGATCATCAATGGCAGAAGAACAGACCCCTGAACCAGTCCAACGCCACATGCCTCATTTTCCCTGCATGTACGTGTGTGTGTATATAGTTGAATTCTGATATTTCTTGTTTAGATTCATAGAGGGTTTTTTTTCTAATATTGCAGGTGTGATCCTGATGTATGTTACGATAAGCAACTCGTGGATTTAAACATTGTTTCTGCAAACAAATTCAACGTGCCCCAGCTTGAAGAAGAGATTATTATTCCTCAGCAAACCATGAATAACGATATGCAGGTACCCCAGTCTTGCTTCCAGCAACCTGAAAGTAGTCGTGTTAGATTCATCAGATCAGAGGAAAAAAGAGAAACACTCAACTTTTTTTTCTTCTTAAGATCTCCAGCGCTTCGTAAATCTAACCAGATTCCAAGCTCTGGTGCAACCATACCAACCGGAGACCATGGTTTACAAGGCAAGCCCGGATCTGGTCCAACAAGAAGCAATCCACCTCAAAAAGAGTGGGTTCCCGTTCCTATTCCTGATGAGCAATCTGAAGCTGTTGGCTTTAACGATAAGGCTGAAATACGAGGTTTCCTTCTTCCTCTAGGGTTCACCATGGTTCGAAGAGAAAGAGAAAACCAGGAGTTCACAACCTGTTTGAAAAGGTAAGTTTAACCAAGAGAAAACCAGAATAATGTTGGCTTTTGTACTTGTAGTATATTGAAATCTGATATTTGGGTGGCAGAAACGAAGAGAAAAAATCAACAAGAAGATGCATGCATTGCAAGAGCTCATTCCCAACTGTACTAAGGTGGATAAAGTTCCGGTGCTTGATGATGCAATTGAGTACTTGAAAAACCTTCAGCTCCAAGTTCAGGTACAAACTTTCGATATCGGATTCGGTTCAAGCATCGTTTGTTTTAAGTGTTGAATTAAACCTTAACAATGGGAAGTAACGGTGTTTATATGCCTTCGATGATGTTACCGGCTCCGTCGATGCAACATATACATGTACGAGTACCTTTGGGTGGTTATTCTCTCATGGCCGTGGCAATGCAAATGGGTCTAGGCTGCGCTTCACTAATGCCGGGGTTCAACATGCTTTTGCTACCCAAATGAAGTCGGCTTTTACTGCATCAAGTTTTGTCAAAGAGATATTCACAAATGGGTATCCGAAGCTCTTCTCTATGACGGAAAATCTTCTTGAAGGAATTTCGCGTGACACTGATGTCAAGGGGGTGTTACCGGCTATAACTTCAGAGGGTAAAGCTCAAATGGTTGCAGCTCAAGGGTAAAGCTCTTCTCTATTGCTGCAGTGCAGATGTATTGTCACCTTCACTTGGTGCAATATATGGTGTTGCTTGTGACTCTATAACATCCTTGTTCCAGGCTATGATCGATCGTCTTGAAGCTTGCATCTTGCAAATCCATGACCAGAACTTTTCCGCACTTGGCATGGATGCTGCCATGGACAACAATGCTTCACCTTACATGTAGGAGTTACAAAACTGCAATCTTCACTTTCGTAGTGAGTTCCTATCTAGGCTGTTGCCATCTTCAGCCAATGCTATAACTGCAGGAACAGAAACCATATGCATGGGGCTTGTGAGGAGCATGGCTTCAAGGGTTTTGATTCTCTTTATCAGGCATGCTTCAAGGGAAGCTGATTGCGGGGTGTGAAAAGAGTGAAGAAGCGATGAGGAAGGTGGGTGGGATCAGGATTTTGGGTGATTTGTTGGATGAAGGGATCGGAGCCAGTGAAAGAACAAGAGAAAACGCAATGACGACTCTTCTGAACCTGGCTCGCTGCGGCGGCGAGAAAGGGAGGAAAGAAGTTAGTGATATGTGTGCTTACGTGGCGGCCAAATCAATAAAAAATGCCACATCATTAACGGCATCCATAATATAACGGTTTGGTGATGATAAAAACCCAATGTTAAAAGTTGAGTCATTAAATCGACTCAATTTAAAGATGAGTGAGTAAAATAGGAGAGAGGTAAAAGTTGAGTCATTATTTTTGTATTTTACCCTTTCTTTTTTTTTCAGCGGATCAAAGTTTCATCTTTAATTTCTTGTTCTTTATTTCCATGTCATTCCTTGTTTTGTTTTTCATTCCCATCTCGTCTCCTTTTCTTGTTTTTGATTTTCATTTCATATTCTTTATTTTCATATGGTTGCGAAGTTATTTTGGGGATAACCAAGAGGATTAGGGGATTAATATACGCGGAAATCAGGTGACATTCAAGATTATCCGTGGAGATAGGGAATGACCAGATGATGTGTTAATTTTCAGATCTATGGCAATTGAGCCATTGTTTGGTACGTTCTCTGTTTTTCTTTACCCTTCTCCTAATATTATAATCTGTTGTGTAGAGGATTTGTTTGCGCCTAGACCTATACTGACTCTTGGTTTTTAAGTGGTTTTTTTTTTTCTTCTTCTTTTTGGAGTAGTTGGTAATATTATAATGTGTTTGTATTTTTTCGTATAATCAATGGATTAGCAGATCTGTTATTATACACGTGGCATGTTAGAACGTCATTTCAGCATAGGATGATCCACTTGTGTCAACTAACGGTTTTCATCTGGTTAAAATTTTTAGGAAAACGAAACTTTAAGGGGTTTACAAAAAAAAACAAAACAGAATAAGAGCTAAATAGGAACTAAATTGACTAAAAAGTTAAATGTTGTGAGTTATTTTTAATTTTATGCTAAAAAAATAAGAGCTTAATGACAAAACATAACATTTGGTACATCTTTTGTCATTTTACTAAGATATAATTAATCGAAGAGGTTGGAATTTGACAAGATCCAGTTTGACCTTCTCACCGCGCTTCACTGGAGGTAAAACGGGAATCGAAATGCAACCGTTGTCAAGCGTCGTTCAAAAGTTAATCGGTCGCCGTTTCTTAACCAATCCGTCGTCAAGCATTCGTATACTCCAGAGATACATCTCCAGCGACTCGGGATACAATAACTCAGTGTTTTCCGAGACAGTCGAGTTGACTCGAACTCCAGTTCTGGCGGAGGGATGTGACTACGAACACTGGTTCGTGGTTATGGAAGCTCCTAAGGGATATCCACTTCGAGATGAGATCGTCAGCACTTACATTAAAACCCTAGCTCTGGCTCTGGGAAGGTCAAAATCTCTCCTTTTTTCCTCCTCTTTTTGCAGTCTAAAAATGTTCCTTTTTTATTAATATTTTGGTATTAATAAGCAGTGAAGAGGAAGCTAAGAAGTCTATATACTCTGTTTCCACAATGTATTATTATGCATTTGGTTGCAAAGTCCCAGAAGATTTGGCTTTTAAGATTAAATGTAAGCTTCTTTTTTATGTTTTGATTTTTAATTTTTTTTCAAAATTCTAATTTTTTAAGAGTTGTGTTGGTTGGTTGCAGCTCTGCCTAATGTGAAATGGGTTTTACCAGATTCTTATTTAGACGACCATGGTGATAATAGTTATGGAGGTATAACTTTTAATTCTCTTTTGCTTGGTACTCTACTTTTTATTGTTTTACCAGATTATGATAGAAAATACATTTCGAATATAAATGGAATCACATTAGTGAGGATGCGATTAAGCATTAATGACATGGTTGATTACTTGTGTACTTTCTCAACATTTAGGAGTTTATCTTCGAATAGTAATTGAAATTTTCAATTTGTTGGTTGTATCATTAGAACTTGGTCTGTTGGTGTTGGTATACTTGAGGCATTGAATCATGGTAGTTTATCTGCACTTGGTCTGTTTCACAATTTGAAAGTCGATCGATGATATGCTTATGTTATGTATTTACATATCAAATTGAAGTTACTATTTGTTCTTATCCTCACTCTTCGTCGGTGTTGAGGTCTATCTTGTCAACAAGAGGAGAATTTTTCATGCACTACACTTGACAGAGTTAGATAGCGTTCGATTCGATTGTCTCGTGTATCTTGATAGATATATTACTTTAGGAGAACCGATGTCGGATGTTGCTTTGGACCATCTTGTCAACGGAGCCTCTGATATTTGTTTCACTCTTCTATTGTATAGACTAGTGCTTTTGGGGAGAAATTATGGTCTAGATGGATCTCTGCACTTATAAACCTTGATAGACCCTTTACAACAGTTTCAGTTAATCCTTTCTAAAGTTGGTTTTTAACCAATTAGTATGAGTTTCTATATGCGATGCTATTCTAATATGTTTGTACTTATTCCTCCGTTTCGTGTTAGTGTCACACGCATGTGTTATGACAGTTGAAAGGAAATTGAATATGAAAAAGGGGGAAATCGAAAACTGAAGTCACAACAGAGATGAGATCGAGCGGTAAACCACATTCAAAAGCTAAGGAGCAAAACAGCAGCGTTGCACTTAAAACGCATCCTGGGCCATTTATTCTTGACGGCAGCCCAGACAATCACAACCCGTAAAGCACGTGAGGAATTGAGCAGAATGAGCTGATGAGGCAGACAGTTATAACAGCTGTCCTGACCTGCACAGGTGTCCAAAAATAATTAGCCATTGTACTGTGTAATCCAGCTAAATAGGAGAACGTTGTAAACCAGTTTTTCCATGGAATGAATGAAATTACAACTCCTTTCTCCTACCTTTTCTCTCTACTTCTGAAATCCTTTCTTTCTTTCTTTCTTTTGATTCGAATTCATAACAAATTGGTAATCAGAGCTCGGTTCTTTGGATCCAAAAGCCAAACTGGAAAAACAGAAGAAGAACTTGAATATGACTGAGGGCACGGGAGCCTCTCTTCCAACAGAGCCTGCAGCTACTCAAGGATGGGAAACTAGAAGCAAGGAGCTGGAAGACAGAATGGACAACCTGGAAACTAGATTTGAGAGGACTGAGACCCTCTTGGAGAAGATATGGTCTGTGGTGAGCACGAAAGCAGGGGAAATGAGCCCAGACAGTCAAGCAAGGGAAACAAGCACTAATCCTGCATCACTCCAGAGGGAAGGAAAACAAAAAGTCCAGGTAACTATCTTAGACAACAAAGAAAGATACTCATTCAAAACTGAAGAACCTGGGATTCTTAACAACCCTGAATTCATGAGGGAGCAAAAAACAACCTTTAGCCCCTTAAACAACAAACCTGGATGGGGAGGTGGAAGTTCCTTGATGAATGAAGAAGGAACCATGCCAAGAATGGGGCAAAATACTTCCTTTCCTAGGCACAGAGTAGAAATACAAGTGTTTGAGGGAAATAATCCAAGAGGATGGGTCAGGAAGTGTGAAAAATATTTCTCACTGTTTGGTGTTATGGAAAACCAGAAAATAGAATTAGCAACAATGTACCTGGATGGTAAGGCTGAAGCATGGTTCGATGGATACATTATGCAGAAGCATAAGTTGACATGGCATGAGTTTGCTGCAGATCTTTGCCATAGGTTTTGTGACAGAACCTATAGTGACATCATAGAAGAATTCGGTAAGCTGATGCAGAGAGGATCAGTAGAAGATTACCAAGAGAAATTTGAAGAATTGAAACCCTATGTGTTGCAACAGAACCCTATGCTAGAGGAGGGTTATTTTGTGTCAATGTTCATCAGTGGATTGAAGGAGGAGCTTAAACACAGGGTGAAGGTGCTGCAACTAAGAACTCTATTTGATGCTAGCAGACAAGCTAAACTTTATGAACTAGCTCTAGAAATGGAACTCAGAAAGCAAAGAAACACTCTCAGGAACACCTCATATTCCAATGTCAGCAACAACTCAAAGGCATTTCCAAGCAACCCAGTTCAGAAACCAAATAGCAATATTCAGAACAATAAACAAAGCCTAGTGGAATTCAGAAGAGCAAACAACCTCTGTTTCAAATGTGGAGATAAGTTTGTACCTGGTCACCAATGCAAAGTCAAACAACTCAACCTCATGGAAGAAGAAGAGACTACAGAAGAAAGGGGAGAGGAAGAATTGATTGTGGACTTGAAACCAGAAAAGGTGCAAGAAAATGGGGCATTGGAGATTTCAATCAATGCCTTGAATGGCAATTCTGGCTACACTACCTTAAGGATACAAGGTCTCATTAAAGGCAAGCCCCTTAGTATTTTACTGGACAGTGGGAGTACTCATAGTTTTATTACTCCTAAATGGGCTGAAGAGGGAGTGGAACTACTGCAGACACCACCCTTAGCTATCACAGTTGCTAATGGAGAAAAACTCTATAGTACTGCCAGAAGTAACTTGCTGGAATGGAAGATGCAAGGGTTCAAGTTTGAGCATGATTTTCGAGTGTTGAAGATGGGGGGAAGTGACATGGTCCTAGGGGTCGACTGGATGAAGAAATACAGTCCTGTACTGCTAGACTTCAATGAGATGACATTGAGTTTTAAGAAGGAAGGACAGAACATAGTGCTACATGGGGGAAGCAAAACACCTGAGGTTAAATTCATTTCAGACAAGAGACTTCAAAAGCTTGCTGACAAAGACTCAGACATGGTGGGAGAAATTTACTTGCTAAGTGCTGAAGCTACTGAAAGCAGCATACCTGACTTATTGCAACCACTTCTAGAAGAGTACAAAGAGATTTTTGAAGAACCAAAAGGGATGCCCCCTCCCAGAAACCATGACCATGCTATTATCTTAAAGAAAGATGCAACTCCAGTGAACCTAAGACCCTACAGGTTCCCTCATGCTCAGAAGACTGAAGTTGAAAGACAAATAAAAGACATGCTGGCCAGTTCCATCATTCAGAATAGCAATAGCCCCTTTGCCTCACCTTGCCTACTAGTTAGAAAGAAGGATGGAACATGAAGACTCTGTGTAGACTACAGACACCTAAACTCCTTGACTGTCAAAAACAAATATCCAATTCCAGTTGTGGATGATCTGTTAGATGAACTGGAAGGAGCTGCTTTTTTTTTTCCAAAATAGACCTCAGATCAGGTTATTGGCAAATCAGAGTCAAAAGTGAGGACATTCCAAAGACAGCCTTCAGAACTCACCAAGGGCACTTTGAATTCAAGGTAATGCCTTTTGGCCTCACCAATGCCCCTGCTACATTTCAAGCTTTAATGAATGATGTTTTCAAACCTTACTTGAGACAATTTGTGCTAGTTTTCTTTGATGACATCTTAGTGTACAGTTCTGACCTATCACTACATAAAGAGCATCTTAGAAAGGTCCTACAACTTCTGAAAGAACATCAGTTGGTGGCCAAAATGAGTAAATGTTTTTTTGGCCAAACCAAGGTGGACTACTTGGGGTACATCATCTCCAAAGAGGGTGTCTCTACTGATCCATCAAAGATTGCTGCTATGCAAGATTGGCCACTCCCAAAGAATATTAAATCCTTGAGAGGATTCTTGGGGCTTACTGGTTATTACAGAAAATTCATCAAAGGCTATGGAGAAATTTCAAAGCCATTGACTGAAATGTTGAAGAAAAACAGTTTTCAATGGTCTGAATTGGCAAGGGAAGCTTTTAAACAACTGAAACTTGCTATGTGTCAGGCTCCTATCCTAGCTCTTCCAAACTTCTCCAAGCCATTTTGTTTAGAGACAGATGCTAGTTCAAAAGGTATTGGGGCAGTTCTATCTCAAGATGGCAGGCCTATTTCCTATTTGAGTAAAGCTTTGGGACCAAGACATGTCGACCTCTCCATTTATGAGAAAGAGTATTTAGCCATTCTAATGGCTGTCTCTAAGTGGAGACACTACCTAGAAAACAGTACCTTTGTGATCAAGACAGATCATGAGCCCCTCAAACATTTGTTGGAGCAGAAAATAACTACAACTATTCAGAAGAAAGGTCTCTCCAAACTCCTAGGCCTAGACTATATTATCCACTACAGAAAGGGTAAAACAAATGTTGTAGCTGATGCTCTCTCTCGAAGACATGAAGAAGACAGTGCTACCCTACAAATGGCAATGGTGCAGATTACCCCTACTTGGATTCAGGAAATAGAACAAAGCTATGTTGGTGATTCTTTAGCAGAAGAAAAGATAACAGCTTCAGTAACAGCCCCTGACACCAATTCAGATTGGACATTCACAAAAGGTGTTTTGAGGTTCAAGAAGAAGGTTTATGTTGGCAGTACTGGGGAACTGAGACGCTCTATAGTACAAACCCTACATGACTCTGCACAAGGGGGGCATTCAGGGATTCAGGCAACTCAGAAGAGGGTGCAGTTGTATTTTTATTGGCCAGGGGTGAAGTCAACAGTTAAATCAATGGTACAGGAATGTGATATATGTCAACGCACAAAGGTGGAACACATTGCAAAACCAGGTCTGCTCCAACCCTTACCCATACCCACTCAAGCTTGGGAAATTATAACTATGGACTTCATTAAGGGGCTCCCAACATCAATGAAAGCTAACTGCATACTAGTTATTGTAGATAAATGGCTTAAACGTCAGATAGGTGCCCAAACTATACACTTTTTTCCAGTTAGGTGCCTAACGTTTGTTTCGGGCCACTTAGGTGCCTAACGTTTCATTCTGTAACTCATTTAAGGTTTTAGCCGTGACGGACGTTAAACTTTTCCGTTAAAGGACACGTGGCACGTTTTTAGATTTTCTGATATTAAAAATAATAATAAAATAAAATAAAATAATTAAAAATAAAATAACCTTCTTCTTCCCCCATCATACCGTCCCTCCCTCCCTCCCCCCCCCCCCCACCCCACCCTCACCATGGATGAAGTTGCAACCACCATCCCCCATTATACCGTCCCTCCCTCCCCACCCCCCACCCCCACCATGGATGAAGTTGCAACCACCATTGATATCTCCACCCAGTTGCAACCACCATCCTATATTGACCGAAGCTGTGCCATAAAATGACGTGTGTGGGCACATGAGATAGCCATGGCATTTCACTGACAAAATCTGCCGCCCGGCGCCCACAGGCCACAGGACTGGTGAAACGGTGGATACTGGATAGCCGGCCAGCCTTTTTAGTGATTGTCGTTCAAAGGAAACGCTTCTTGTAAAGGTCTATAACTTCTGAGTATGGCTCGCCGGAATCGACGGCAGCCCACCGCATATTCCCAGGCATGAACTGACTAGTCTCGCCGAGATAGCCTCCGAGAAATACGCCGCCACGCGCTGAGCCAACGTCCCAAACGGCGTCGACAGTTGCGAGAGCTCTAACAACATCCTATTTGCATCCTCGAAGTTATTAGCCGAAACCGCCTCGGCGCATTGAAGTAGCAACGTCAAGAGGTGCAACCCTTCTTCATCTCTCTTCTGTTGCCGTAGCTCCTCTTTCCGGTCTCTGCCGCTGCTTGCTTGGACCGCTTGAACGACGGAAGTCGGCGTCGAAGTAGTCACCGTCGCATTCGGCGTCGAAGTAGTTGTCTTCTCGACCGGGGAAGCGTTTCCTTGTACCAACGGCTGTTCTTCGGCACGGTGGTGTTGGTTTAATGAGACCCTCCATGGATGAAGTTGTAAAGCTGGTGGGGGGGTGGGGGAGGGGATGGGGAAGAAGAAGGTTATTTTATTTTTAATTAATTTATTTTATTATTATTTTTAATATTAGAAAATCTAAAAACATGACACGTGTCCTTTAACGGAAAAGTTTAACGTCCGTCACGGTTAAAACCTTAAATGGGATACGGAATGAAACGTTAGGCACCTAAGTGGCCCGAAACAAACGTTAGGCACCTAACTGGAAAAAAGGGTATAGTTTGGGCACCTATTTGACGTTTAAGCCTAGATAAATATACTAAGTATTCTCATTTCCTGGCTTTATCACATCCCTACACAGCTTTAGAGGTGGCTAAAGCTTATTTGGATCAGGTATACAAACTACATGGCCCTCCTAAGGTGGCCATCTCTGATAGAGACAATACTTTTACAAGTCTTTTCTGGAAAGAAATGATGAAACAGTTAGGCACTTCGACTCTATTCAGTACTGCATACCACCCTGAGACAGATGGGCAGACCGAGAGATTAAACCAATGCCTCGAACAATACCTTCGAAGCATGTGTTTTTTAAAGCCAGTCGAATGGGTTAAGTGGTTGCCTCAAGCGGAATGGTGGTACAATACCAACCATCACACGGCCTTGGGTCTTACACCTTTCGAAGCCTTATATGGGTACAAGCCTCCGATGTTAGATTGGGATACTCCTACTACAGTCCATTCAGTCCAACAAATTATGCAGAACAGAACACAGCTAAACAGTTTACTCCGAGATCAACTACTCAAAGCTCAGAATAAAATGAAACAATACGCAGACAAACATCGCACTGAACGGGAATTCAACGTTGGGGATGAAGTTTACCTGAAAATTCAGCCATACCGACAAACATCCATTGCCCTTAGGAAGAATGTGAAGCTCACAGCACGCTTCTACGGTCCCTACAAAATACAGAAACGAATCGGGTTAGTGGCCTATCAACTCGAATTACCCCCCTCAGCGAAAATCCACCATGTATTCCATGTTAGCTTACTCAAGAAAAAACTGGGCGACAGACAAGTACCTTCAATTTCCCCTCCCGAGTTCGGAGATGATGGCCAACTTCGAGTTTTTCCGGCAGCCGTTCTCGACAAAAGAATGGTCAAGCGGCACAACCGCGCAATTACACAGCTCCTAATTCAATGGTCAAATTTGGGGCCTGAGAGTGCTACTTGGGAGGATTTTCCCACCCTCCAGTCACAGTTTCCAGATTTCGATCCTTGGGGTCAAGGATCGAGCGAAGGGGAGGGTAATGTTATGACAGTTGAAAGGAAATTGAATATGAAAAGGGGGGAAATCGAAAACTGAAGTCACAACAGAGATGAGATCGAGCGGTAAACCACATTCAAAAGCTAAGGAGCAAAACGGCAGCGTTGCACTTAAAACGCATCCTGGGCCATTTATTCTTGACGGCAGCCCAGACAATCACAGCCCGTGAAGCACGTGAGGAATTGAGCAGAATGAGCTGATGAGGCAGACAGTTATAACAGCTGTCCTGACCTGCACAAGTGTCCAAAAATAATTAGCCATTGTACTGTGTAATCCAGCTAAAAAGGAGAACGTTGTAAACCAGTTTTTCCATGGAATGAATGAAATTACAATTCCTTTCTCCTACCTTTTCTCTCTACTTCTGAAATCCTTTCTTTCTTTCTTTCTTTCTTTTGATTCGAATTCATAACAGCATGTAATTCCTCTCGCCTTTATAACGATCGAGTGTCCAGCAATGATGCGACCATTTCTACAAGTAGATGATTTTTTTCAACTGCTTATGAAATTTTCATTTTTTTTACAGGAGAACCATTTGTTGATGGGAAGGTTGTTCCTTACGATGACAAGTATTACTCCGACTGGATTCATGCTCGAAACGATGATAAAAGTAAAGGAACAACTCATCCAAAAAAGCAAGTGAAAAACAATGGAAACAGTAGTGTATTGTAGGTATGCCACTGATACTACTGCACTTCAACTTCGTCTTGTACGAATATTCGAAACATACCTAATGTTTCAGGAGAATTGAATGAAAAGAAGCAAGTGCACTCGAGTCAGATGTTGCTTTGGACCATCTTGTCAATGTCTCAATCGAGAGTCTCGAGTATTTGTTTCATTCTTCCGCTGTATAAATTAGTGCTTTTTGGAGTAAATCACAGTCGAAATTAATCTTTGTATTGTTGGTTAAAGCCTGATCGTATAGGCTTATAATGTGAGTTTGCTAAACTACAACATAAATTGAGTTGTATATATTTAGAATAAATTGTGCTTAGTGCGATGGGATTGTGAGTTGAAACTCAGTAATGTTTTTCTTTTACCAATTATAGCTACTAAATGAGTAGATTATCAACCCAAGGGATAGCCATTCACAGGGCAGAAACGAATTGCTTTGTGGTTTTAGTAGGACTCGAAGCAAATTTAATAAATCTTAGTTAATGCATTAGCTCGTCATACAAGCACTCCAAGCTCCACCGGGTGGTGGGTGTTCCCATATTTATTTATTTAAATATTCTTTTTACCAATGTTAATTGTGGTTGCAATTTGCATTTAATATTCCGCTTATTCAAATTAAGCATGAAATTATAAATTTTACATTCAATTCTATATTTAAATAATGATGAATATTGAGCATGCAATGATGACCTGGTGATTAGAGCACGCTTACCTCTCCACTCTCTTCTCTTTAAATTTTGGGTTCAAGACCCCTTAAGAACGTTGTCTTCACCTAAATTTTTTCTCTCACTTTTAGGTAGTAGTAGAATAGAATTTTTCAAAAAAATAATGATGAATACAAGTTTTAGGTTTGTATCAAAAGTGAAGGGGTTACATTTTTGTAGTGATTAAAGACAGAGCCGTCCCTGGGGCATGGGCAACAGGGGTGCCCGCCCAGGGCTTCTACCATGTTTAGGGCCTATTTTTTTCGAATATTTATAGTTAAAGTTTAATATTTCTTTAATATTTATTATTTAAAATTTAAAATTTAATAATTATTATAAGAGTTTTATTTTTAAAATTTATTTTTTCAATATTTTTTTATTAGGGGTACAATTTTTTCAATACTTGTTATTATAGGCTCATTTTTTTGAATACTTGTAATTAGGGGCCCATTTTTTTATTATTCATGGTTATTTCAATACTTGTCATTAGGGTACAATTTTTTCAATACTTGTTATTATGAGGCCAATTTTTCAATACTTGTTGTTAGGGGCCTATCTTTTCTAATATTTGTTATTAGGGTCATACTCTTAAATTTTATTTTTTTCGATACTTGTTATTACAAGTCCAATTTTTTTTCAATACTTGTTACTAGGGGCCTATCTTTTCTAATATTTGTTATTAGGGTCATACTCTTAAATTTTATTTTTTCCGATACTTGTTATTATAAGTCCAATTTTTTCAATACTTGTTATTTATGGTCTATTTTCTCTAATATTTGTTATTACATGCACTCTTAAATTTTAATTTTTCAATACTTGTTATTAGGTTCCATTTTTCCCTATATTTGTTATTACAAGAATACTCTTAAAATTCAATTTTTTCAAAATTTGTTAATAGGGGCACATTTTTTTATATATATCACTTGTTACTAAGGGTCTAATTCCAATTTTTTTTCAATACTCGTTATTAGGGGAAAGGGTGAGCAAAACTCCACTCGACTAGTAAAAATTGATTTTTTCGACTCGACTCGTCTATACTCGAAAAAAATTTCAAATAAGGTTTGAGTTGTAAATTAAAAACTCTAATAACTCAAAATTTTAATATTTAATAGATAAATTTTTAAGTTCAAGTCGTAAGGACTCGTAAACTCACATAACTTGAATTTTTTTACTTAATTTAACTCGATCAAACGTTCACCCTTAATTAGAGGCCTATTTTTTAAGTTCGCCCATAGGTCATCAAAATCTCAAAAACGGGTCTGATTAAAGAGTTATATAAAATCGAGTATTTGATGCTCTCCTACATGCTACATAATACATATAATGCTTTTAATGGTTGTTACTGACCTTTCTTGATTTGCTGAATAATTTCAGAAAATGTCAGGCATTACAATTTAACTGGTTATTGAAAAAAGAAGTCTTTGTTTTTCATCCCGATGAGACATTTTCTCTCAATTTTGACAAGGTACGTCACATTCGGATTTTCTATAACATAAATAATTTTTAATTAAACACTTCCACCAAATATAATGCTTTCTTTTGTTAGGTTGACGAAGCAGTTGAAAGCTTGAGTAGGGCTATACTTACCATACAGGCTCAGGGTGACAAAGAAGGTGCAAGTTTGCTTCTGCAGAAGTACTGCATCATGACACAGCCATTGAGCTTAGGCAACTTTTGATAACCCATTAAAAAGTTCAAACAAATTATAATTATGTACAATATTTAATTTTAAGTAAAATACCAAGTAGATTTATAATTTAATTTTAACACTTAAATTTTCAATTTATGCAATATATCTTAGCCAATATTTCATTTACAATAAAAATATTAATATTATATTAAATACAGTTTTCTTTATATTAGCTTTGCATAAATTGAGCAAACTACTTAGAAATGTATGCAAATCGTTTGCATTTCTTGTTTAGTTGCTAGTTTAGAGGTAAATATTTTCTTCTATAGTTTTATAAGATTGTTAGGATTTGCTATACGTGGAAAATTTGTTGGCTTGAATTTAATATACCCTTTATTTCTTTGATTGGTTTATCTTGTATGGTTGTTTTAACTTTACTTTAATGCAGGCAACACAAGACTGCCGTGGCAGTGACCTAAGTCTCTACTGCGGCCACAATGGTTGGAAGATCTGTCGTGACAATCTCTTGTCCTTGGGCAGATGTAATTAAAGTTCGACAAAGCGTCTTTGGATGGTTCTTCCTTCTCTTGAAGCTCGAAACACTAGTTGACGACTGCAACTTAATGATACCTCCCGACGAGAACCAAGAACAAACACCAAAAAATCACACACTTCTTTTAGTCGTTGAAATTTTAACTTATCCTTAGGCTAAATTAGTTAACACCACACATGTGAGAATCGTGCTTATCCCTTTTGTGAGCTTAGCTCTCTCGAGTCTAAACAAATAGATGATCTCATAAATCTTCTCCCGAATAGAATGCAAGAATGTATAAAAGCATAGGATAAACAAACCTCAACTTTTATTGCATTAAGAAAGAAAATAAGTACAATAATTCTTCACACAACTACTAAGCTAACTAATCCTAACTCTAAGGAAATTTAGAACATGATTAAACTAAGCGCTCCCCCTTTCTCTCTCTCTATGATTCTTCGATTCTTAAGTTTTTCGCTTCTTCCTCTTTTTGGCGGCAAGCCTCCCTTATATAGAGGAAGGTGTAGACAAGTCATTCTTTGGGAAGGAAGTTAGGTTGGACTTGGACTTACTTTCATTAAAGAGGTAAATCTTTTTAATTTAATACATTAATTACTTTATCCAAGAATCCAACTTTATCCTTCTTTCTATATTTTCGCCCCCTTCTTGAGCTTCGATCGCCATGCAAAGTGTGTAAAAAAATCCATCATTTAAAGCTCTACAAGTCTGGTACCATTTTGCCCTTTTTGTCCTCTGATGAGTTGTTGTTGCGGCCTGGCTTTCGCTACCTCAGCATCGGTATGTTCTGCTCTGCAAGGCTTTATATGCTTCGCTTAGTAAAAGTTGTCATGTGGTTTGGCTCGATCTGTGTCTGTTGTCAACTGGTTCTACCTCATCTTCCCTCTTGCCCTTTGTACTGTATCGGCATCATTCTGCCCCGGCCTTGTATAAATCTGAAAAAGTACCAAACATGCATTAAATAGTACATTTTCATAGAATAATTAAAATATAAAGATCAAAGGTATAAATGGTGGAAATAATGCATTAGAGGCCATAATACAGCTCAAATGGGTGTAGGTTGAGTGATAATTGCCATTTTAGAGTATGAAAATATATGACTTTTAGGCACTTATCACACCCCCAAACTCGAACTATTGCTTGTCCTCAAGCAATGCAAACCATCAATTGTCGAACTTTAAATTTAAGGAACCGTATCCTTGGTCTTATGTTTCCTTCTCTCTCCAAACCATGGCTATGACTATTCTCGGCCCTTAATATTTCGGATGTCTTAGGAACTCCCTGGGATCAAGCTAAAATAATTAGTGAGAAAAATCATAAACAAGATTATCACAAGGGTTCTAAGTACACTTAAGCAACTACTTTACTTTTTTCCTTGGGTTTTTCACATAGCAATTTTTTTACTAGAGCCAATTTCGGGCACCTGTAGCAATTTCTTTTCTTCAACTAGAGCCAATTTCGGGCACCTGTAGCAATTTCTTTTCTTCAACTAGAGCCAACTTCGGGCACCTCTAGTGATTTTTTTTCTCTAAGCTAGAGCCAACTTCGGGCACCTCTAGTGATTTTTTTTCTCTAAGCTAGAGCCAGTTTTAGGCACCTCTAACTTATGTTATTTTTTTACCCAATTTTTAAGCAAGTAAAACTCTAAGTGTCCTATAACTCCTTAATTTATTCAACTCATTAAATTTATCAAAAGTTCTAAAAGCTACTCTCCTAAGTTATTCTTAAGCATCCTATTATTAAAGACATAAAACAATTCTAAATAATAGTGAATAGTGAGAGATCAATAGCCAAGAAATATGATTACATTAAAAATAAACTAAGGCAATTTGACAGAAAGAATTGTCGCGACATAAGCTATGTTCGGTTAAGGTAATGCAGTAAAATTAAAAAAAATTGGACAATTATAACAAAACCGCAATTATATTATAGGGCCGCGACATGGTTGTGCCTTGGCTGCTCAACCTACACCCCCAAAATTGAACCAAGCATTGCCCTCAATGCTTTACAATGCATATATATGATAGAAAAAAAATTAAAGCACAAAATATATAATGACAGCAAAAATAAGCAACAAAAAGGAAGAGAAATTTAAATGGATTGTGAGTTGGAAAAATCTTCCTCCTCATCACCGTCGGATTGTAAAATCAGCCTCTTCGGCTTGGATGCTGCGTGCTTGATTCTTTTGGATTCAAGCTGGGGCTGGATGCGTGAAGGTAGGTAGGCTTTGCTGCTGGGTCAATGACCTCCTCCTCTGAATCTTGTTGAGATGAGCTTATTTTAAAAAATTAAAGAAAATCGTAGAGAATTCAAAAATATGGAAAATAATATATGCGAAAAATAAAAATGGATAATAAGGAGAAGGAGTTAAAATACTAAAGGGGTGCATGTGGGTGCAACTCCTAATGTAATTTCTTCCCTATCTCCCATGGCATGTGGTCCCGAGTAATGCTTGAGCCGGTTCCCATGTACTTTGAATCCGTGCCCATCTTTGGTGGCCTTGATTATTATTGCTTCGTGTGGGAAGACCTTGACAATTTCGAATGGTCTGGACCATCTGGACCGGAGTTTGCCTGGAAATAGTTTTAGGCGAGAATTGAAGAGCAGTACTTACTACCCCAACACGAACTACCGCGACAGGATCTTGTTGTTGTGTCAGCGTTTAATTTTTTCCTTGTATATTCTCGCATTATCATATGATGCGGCTTAGAACTCTTCTATTTCATTGGGGTCTAGAGTCGTTTCTTCTCGGTAGTCTTCCAGTCCATATTGACTATTTTGATTGCCCAATATACCTTGTGTTTGATTTCTACTGGTAAGTGGCATGTCTTATCGTACATGTGTCTAGATTGGGAGATTCCCATTAGGGTCTTGTAGGTCGTTCTGTATGCCCACAGGGCATCATCAAGTCTGAGCGACCAATCCTTTTAGGATGGGTTCACCACCTTTTCAAGGATCTCCTTTAACTCCCTGTTTGATATTTCAGCTTGGTCGTTTGTCTACGGGTGGTATGTTGTGGTAATCTTGTGTGTGATGCAAAACTTCTTTAATGTTGCGGTAATAAGTATATTGTCAAAATGCTTACCCTCGTCACTGATTATGGCTCTCAGTATTCCAAATCTTGTGAATATGTGTTTTTGCAAGAATTTCTGCATAATTTTAGAATCGTTGTTTGGGGTAGCAATTGCTTCGACCCATTTAGATACGTAGTCCACGGCAAGCAGAATATAAAGGTTCCCACAAGATGATGGGAATGGCCCCATAAAATCGATACGCCATACGTCGAATAGTTCAACTTTAAGTATGGTTTGCAGGGGCATCTCGTTACGCATGGAAATGTTGTCGGTGCGTTGACATCGGTCACATTGCTAGTAGAAGGCTTGGGCATCTTTATAGAGTGTGGGCTAAAATATCCTGACTGAAGTACCTTGGTCGCGGTTCTGGTGCCTTCGAAGTGTCAACCATATTACGAGCCATGGCATCTTTGGAGTACTTCTATTTGCTCCTACTTGGGGACGCATCTCTTTATGACCTGATCTGCACATTTTTTAAACAGAAGAGGCTCGTCCCAAAAGTAATTCTTAGCATCATGTTGGAATTGCTTCTTTCCTTGATAGTTAAGGTTATAAGGTAATACACCACTAACTAAAAAGTTAACTATATCAGCGTACCAGGGTGTTGCTTCAGCGGACATGGCGGTTAAGGGCAGTGTTGAGGCAATACATTCTGATAGTGTCGAGGCTAGACTATCTGTCAGTGCCGTGGTATTATCTTTCTTTACTGTCGTTGCAAAGCTTCGAGCTAGTGCTGCGATCGCATTTTCTTTTTCCGCCGCGGCAAGGAAAAGCTACTCGTTTGGGAATGAATCATGTATCTCCGTGCTGATGGTGTTTTCTCTTCCTAGTTCCAGCCTTTAGAGGTGATCAGCAACCTAATTTTCTATTTCTTTCCTATCTTTGAATTTGACATCGAATTCTTGCAAGAGGAGAATCCATCAAATTAATCTTGGTTTGGCATCTTTTTTGGAGAACAAATATTTTATTGCTGAATGATCCATATGCACTGTCACCTTTGTCCCGATTAGGTATGATCGAAACTTATCAAAGCCAAAAATTACTTCTAGTAATTCTATTTCAGTTGTTGTGTAGTTGATTTGGGCCTCGTTTAGTGTTTTACTGGCATAGTAGATCACATGAAAGAGATTATTTTTCCTTCGGCCCAAAACTACCCCGACGACATAGTCACTGGCATCACACGAGCTCGAATGGCTGCGTCCAATTAGGAGGTATGATAATGAGTGTAGTCACCAATTTTTGTTTTAGGGTCTCAAATGCCTCAGTGCATTCGTCATTGAAGTCAAAGGCTCTATCATGTTCAAGCAAATGACATTGAGGTTTAGAAATTTTAGAAAAATCTGCAATAAATCTTTTATAAAAACCTGCATGTCCTAGGAAACTCTGGATGCCCTTGACTGTGGTTGGTGGAGGAAGTTTTTCAATCACATCAAATTTTACTTTTTCAACTTCAATTCCCTCGGATGAGATCTTGTGGCCAAGTATTATGCCCTCGTCAACCATTAAATGGCATTTCTCCCAATTTAGAACTAGATTGGATTCCTCACATCTCTAGAGCACCTTTTCCAAATTGTTGAGGCAGTTGTCGAAGTTGTAACCAAATACTGAAAAATCATCCATGAATATCTCTAGGAAGTCCTCACTTCCCACTGTCGATCCAAAAATTCCCAAATATGTTGGACAAGAGAAATCTGGCTTCTCGCATGAACACATTCATGAAGTACAGTGATAACGTTGTCGTAGTCAGTTTCCATTTGTAGGTGAGATATTCCCAATTCCTAAGTGAATCTCAAACATTCAAGGATACCCCACAGTTTCGCTTCAATGGGTGAACATAAACTGAAAAACTTTGCAAAATCAACTATCCACTTACAAGTATGGTTCCGTAAAACACCACCACATGTGGCACCACCTAAGTGAGCTCGAAACGGCCCATCCGAACAGCAGGACACCCACCCTTCATTTGGTGATAACCAACTTTATGGACGTAGACGTCGATTGACGACACACCCTGGAGTAGCAACACTTGACACATTTGATATACACTCATGCACCAACTTCTTACAACCCACCACCACCGAGTCATGTTCGATATATTCCGAGTCAAATACCGATCGATTGCGGTGAAACCAAAACGACCAAGCCGCATCCCCAAACTATAAATTCCAGTGCGCAACCGTGATGGGGAACCAACAATCATGTTGCAGGTTTTGCGTAATCCAATCCTGCAGCGATAGCAAGAAGAAAACTACTTGGAACTCGGGTCAAATGAGAGAACACCACACACCTGCAGTCACCGAACAATCGCGAAAAACATGTAAAGTATCTTCGACTGATGCTCTACAATACGGACATGCCTCATTGTCCGTAAGGTTCCGCCTAACACGCTCGTGATTTGTAAGTATGCGATTCCAATATGCCAACCAAAGGAACGTTTTTATTCTTAGAGATCCCTTAAAGCTAGCAATCAATTTCCAAGTTCCGTCAATGACTTCTGACGTCTCATCAGTGAGTTGCCGATAAGTTGATTTAACGGTTAAGTTCCGAAGTGCATTCCATTTCCATCTAAGACAACCTTTCGGCATTGTGTTTAAAAGAGGCTTTATCGCCATAATGGCCAAATTCACCATCGGCGGTAACCTATTCTTAAACAAAGGCCAATTCCACTCCCCATCTTCCGTTACCAGGTCCTTTACACATTGAGACAAGTCGATATCCTCATGTCCATCACACATATGCTTAATTAGAGGTCTGATCGTGCCAACCCAAAGATCCAACCAAAACGAGACATTCATGTCATTTCTTATGTTCCAAGCAACCCTGACTTTAACATCATTCTATACCTTAGTAATACCCTGTCATAAATTCGAACTTCCTCTGCATACTACTGTTGATGGTGTGCCACCAGGCCAACGATACTTAGCCCGCAACACCTTGACCCACAGTTGGATTGAGCGAGAAAAGACATGGAAAGCCACTTTCATGATGAATGCCTTATTCTGCTCATGTGTCAAACGAATGTCAAGACCCCCATTGGTAATGCTCTTGCAAACATTCACCCATTTAACAAGTGGAATACTCCTCTTGTCATCCGAGCCACCCTCATAGAAAACGACGAATGAGGCCTTCAGTTTTATTACACACATTCAGAGGAAGAAGAGTAGATTGCAAAGTATATTCCGAAATTGACGTCAGTACAACTTCCACAAGGGTAATTCTCCTTGCTAAGGAAAGATGTTTAGTTTTCCATCCCGAGAGTTTCCTCTGAATCTTATGGAGTATTTAATTATGGGATTCATATGTCACTTGTTTATGCAAAAGAGGTACTCCAAGATATATACCCAAATCATCTACCTCTAAAAAACCCAAGTGGCTACAAATCGAAGCCCTCCTTGATTGTGGCACATTAGAAGAAAAGAACATGTGCGACTTGAGGTTACTCACCTTATGACCCGAGCTAGCACAAAACCCATCAAGTACCTTTCGAATAGTTTCAACTTGATCCATAGAGGTTTCGGCAAAAATTAGCAAATCGTCTACGAAGAATAAGTGAGAAATACCTGAACCACCACGAGATAGATAGATGGGCCAAACACCTAGTCCAATACCCACCTGAATAGTATGGGCAAGTCTTTCCATACACAATACGAACAAATAAGACGATAAAAAATCCCCTTGACGGATACCCCAAGAGGGATAGAATGAATCAAATTTACTACCATTCCATAAAATCTGCGTAGAAACCGAAGAAACACATGTCATAATCAAATTATTTAAATCATTCGGAATACCCAACTGCATGAGCGTATCTCTAATGAAATCCCAATTCAAACTATCATACGCCTTTTCTAAGTCAATCTTCAATGCCATCCATCTAGATTGCTCTTTCTTGCGCCGCGTGGAATGTATTACTTCTTGTGCTAAGATGATGTTATCCATGATCGCACGACCCGGAACGAAACTTGTCTGGTTCTCAAAGATCCAAGACGACATATAAGGTTTTAATCGGTTCACAATAATCTTTGTAATCACCTTGTAGAGCACATTACAGAGGATAATAGGCAAAAATTGAGCGATAGTCTTCGAGTTGTCAATCTTTGGTAGCAGGACTAGCAGTGTGCGATTAATAGCAGAAGGAATAACCCCAGAAACAAAGATACCTTTTATGAACTCACATACATTCTCACCCATGAGCGCCCAATTCTTTTGAAAAAACATTGCGTGCAGACCGTCCACCCCCGAGGCCTTTAATGGGTTCATCTCAAACACAACCTGAGTTATCTCCTCAAATGTCACTGGGTACTTAAGTTTCCGATAATTCGTGTACTCTATTCGTTTAAACCGACCAACAATAGGTAAAGATGGAAGTGGGTTTAGATCGGTCGTGAATAGCTCACAGAAGAAAGTCGTCGCATGTTGTTTAAGCTTTTATTGGTTAGAGCACTAGGACCCATCTGGCATTCGCAATGTACCCACATAGTTCTTCTTTTTATGTTGATTCGCACTGGCATGGAAAAAAATAGTATTCCGATCTCCATACGCTAAACAGTTAGACCGAGCCTTTTGAAGCTATAGTAACTTCTCGTGTTTAAGTACACTCTCTAGTTGATTAACAAGACGTGTTTGTAGCTGAATTAGAGAGTGTAAATATGTGGACTCTAGCTTTCTATCGATACCTGCAATCCGGGCCATAATTCGTCGTTTTTGTTGGATGATGTGACCAAACACTTCTCTATTCCAAGCACCAATACGGTTCGTAAACTCAACAATATTCTCCTCAATGCCCCTACTCTTTTTCCATTTGCTTCGACCACCGGTTTCAGCAAAATGGGTTTATGATCATATCCAAGTTGGCCAAGATGTATGACGTCAAAGACACAGCTTCTCACAAAGTCAGAATTCATAAGAAAACGATCAAGCCTTTTGTATAAATTACCGCGACTCCATGTGAATTTGGACCATTTAAACCCAGCGTCAATTAATCCCATGTCCAACACAAAATCCGCAAAAGGACTATTAAACTCAGAACCCAACGAAGCCCCTTCATGTCTTTCATTGCTATTAAGGGTGGCATTAAAATCACCCCATAAAACCCAACCTATACCTTCATCAGGGTCTAGTTGAGCAAGCGTTGGCCATAAAACCTTCCTAATCGATGCATTTGGGCTAGCATAGACAGAGATAAAGAAAAAGCATTGAGCATAACCATACAACTGTACCTGGAAGTGGATAAACTGGTTGGACATGCGATCAACAACAACGAACACTGAGTCCCTCCAAAGAAGTCAGATACCTCCACTAAAACCATGTGCCTCCACCCTGAACGAGTTCGGGTATTTAAAGCTGGAGAGGACTTTATCTGCACTCAAACCACTTATCTGAGGCTCAAATAACGCAACAACATGAGTTTTATGTAACCAAATATAGTTTTTGAGGTGATGACGAAAGCTTGGGTCAACCACCCCCTGTGCATTCCAACAGTATATTCATCATAAAATAAGCAACTTAAAACAACCTCTAGACAGCCAAAGACGATTCATTCGTCGACGAATCATGTAGTTTAGCCTCCTTAACAGGATCTTCTTGATCGGCAACTAGCTTCTCTCCCCTCTGTGTAGAGAGAACCATCAGCTACATGTGATCAATTGACCGCGACACCCCGACATCCCTAATAACCACACCCGGAGAACCGTTCTTTTCGGATTCCGAAACTTGACTCATCCACTCTACAAGAGTCGGTTTAGATGAGCATTTGTAAGTTGATGGTTTTTGTATCTTCAATGTTTTCGAAATCCCATCCTTTTTACGATTTTGTTTGTCATTGGAATTGGAGACAATATTACCCCCAGTTGCCTCAACTGCCATAGCCGCATCCTGGCCGTCCTCAGTGATTAGAACCGTCGCATGTTTTCCACTTGGATCTACAATGTGAATTGCCACATCCTTAATAGCTTGCCCCACAACAGCCGATTTCTTATGAGCCACTTGATTTTTGAGTGCATGTTCCTTACTAGAGCCCACCAAATCATGTGAAGGACTACAGGAAGTTCCCAGCGCTTGCTGCTTACCATCGGGAGATCCCTTCGACTTAGACCCAGGATTATAGTCCAACGCTGCCCTTGTTTTCTCCTCATAGACCATAAGGGCTTTACCCCGTGCCCGAGCTAGGTCTTCCACTATCCCTGACTCATCCAAAATTTTCAAGATATCATATCGAGATTTGCCAGTAGTTTCCAAACCCTCAATGGCCTGATTCTTTGAAACTGTAACCTTGCTCGTACGTCTGTTACGCTTCGACGCCTGAATCCATGGCCCATACGTATCACCAGTCTCAAGAGGAGTTATAGGAATCTTTTGGCGAGGAATAGAGCTACTCCTTTCATGTTGTTTCCCACACCAATCTTGAAAGCGACCATAAACGTCACACTTAGAGCAAATGAGATTCAGACCTTCATACTCAAGCTTTTGGCTAAATCCATCTATGTAGATGCTCGGAATCAAAGGTTTATTTAGGTCAACTATCACAGCAAGGCGGGCAAAACGACCACTCTCACATATAGACGTATTATAGTCGACCTTTACTACTTTCCCAATAAGATTTCCAATCCAACGAAAGAGAGATTTGTGTAATAACGGAATGGTGGGAGCCGAATTCATACCACTACCTGAGACGAATATTTTCCGGATGTTGAGAACGTCCTACTCCAAGGTTGAACGGTAGTGTAGCTTCCAATTATGGTCTATGGACCCCATGTTAAGATCTTCAAGTAATCCTCGGTTAGTTCCAACTTGACTAAAAAATAATCATTGTCCAGATCGACCAAACTAAATCCTCCTAATAATGCCCAAACACTCGGTAATCGCTCATACAAGGAGTTGTAGCCAATGCTCTTGCCCAGAAGCCCAGATAAGTGTATTACCCATTCTTGCATCAATTTGGTCGTGTATCTTGTCGGCAAAGCGAATCGAGGGGATAACTCCCACCATATCGATTTTAATGTCCTCCGCATTTACCATGATATTATCATCGAGAATGACACTATTTTTATCCATCGGAACTGGCGAGGATCCCACCACGGCCTTGGCATAGGAAGACCTTGCATGAACGTCGGTAGGTTGGGATCCCTTCATAACATCCATATCCATCATAGTCAAGGTATCCCCATCCTGGGAAGACTTCATCATGTCGCATAGCGTGACACCTAAATTCATTCATGCCGGCAGTTCTACTGCAGATGGAAACTTAAAACGATGGTCGAGGCCCAGATTATCCGATATCTTTTTTTCTCGACACTAACCCGAGCGGGTGTTGCGATAAAACCTGTGTTTCTGTCATAACCTCTATCGTCTGTGCCACCCCTGGAAGACCATCCGAGAAATCATTCTGAACGTTCTCCACGCTGGTAACCGCCACCCTATCTTCCGGTGGCCGACCATTAGGATTTTCATAGTAAAGCTTGAGAGAGCTTACGTTAGGGTTAGGGCTTGAAAGTTAATTTTTAATACCATTACTGAGCATATATGAGGATGTACATATCCAAACCTCTAATTTTAGCTCAAAAAGTTGTTTACCAAACATGGCATAGTATTTTTAACATACATTTATTGTGTGATTAAAGACAAAATCTATACACACACGTTATCGTAGTCGTCATCCGACCTGATTTATGTTTGTGTTAACATGCGCGTTATCGTCGTCGTCATCAAACCTGATTCATGTTTGTGTTAACGCGTGCCTTCTTAGAATCTGTAAAAAATCATTTTAATTATTCAATATATCATTTCAGAGCTCATGAGACAAAACACACTTTATTATTATTATTTAAAAAATATAATACTAATGTGACACATATTTATCTTACATGACACTAAAAAATATTATTTTGATAAATGATTTTTTATACTAATTTTATACGTAATTCTTATAATACTACTATTATTTATGGAAAAAGCATACAAATTCACTTTTAAAAATGAAAAATACATCTATTCAACAATAAAAATAACCAATTAATGTTAATCAAAGTGGTAAGTAGTTTAGTTTCAATTAAGTTGGTCTCAAAGTCTGAACCCTTATATATGTAGAAAGTTTTAACTGAAAGACTCACTCATTAAATTAGATTTGTAACGTGGGTCTGTTCGGATTAATCACGGTAAAACTTTAGAATGAAGAAGAGAAAAAAATGAATAAATTAAAATAAAATCCAAAGCCCAAAATAGCATGGGCAATTACGTACTTTGAGCTCCCAGGGAAACCCTAATTTCACCTTCATATATGAAAACCTAACAAGCATTTCTAGTTTTCGGAACCTAAGCCTAACCCCCCATTTCCTCTGGCATCGAACACACAAAGATGCAAATCTTCGTCAAAACCCTAACGGGGAAGACCATAACCCTAGAGGTTGAGTCTTCTGACACCATCGACAATGTCAAAGCCAAGATTCAGGACAAAGAAGGCATCCCACCCGACCAACAACGCCTCATCTTCGCCGGCAAGCAGCTTGAAGACGGCCGCACCTTAGCCGACTACAACATCCAGAAGGAATCCACCCTCCACCTCGTCCTCCGTCTGAGGGGTGGCGCCAAGAAGAGGAAGAAGAAGACCTACACCAAGCCCAAGAAGATTAAGCACAAGAAGAAGAAGGTCAAGCTCGCCGTACTCCAGTTCTACAAGGTGGATGAGTCCGGGAAGGTCCAGAGGCTGAGGAAAGAGTGCCCTAATGCAGAGTGCGGCGCCGGGACTTTCATGGCTAACCATTTCGATAGGCACTACTGCGGTAAGTGCGGGCTCACTTACGTTTACCAGAAGGCTGGTGGGGATTGAGTGCCGTTCGAAAGATGGACCTTCAGGTCATTTTCAATATGGGAATTATTAGTATTTAATTTTCAGCAATGCTTGAACTTTGTTTGATCGTAAGAATTTTGATATGTTTGAATATGTTATAATACTTGAGACGTGATATTCGGTGTTTTTATTACCAATTCAGCTGTTTGAATCCAATTATGTTGATTTTCTGTGGGGGTTTTTTATATGCTAACATGCTTTGTATTTGTATTTGCTTCATATGCCTAAGACATCTAGGAAAATGATTAGCTATTTTTGTTCATCACTTGGTTCTTTTTGCAGAGTTGTTCTTGAATATGTCATTGTTTTATGATGTAGAGTGTTAAAATGGAGGGGGTTGATGTTTCCATTGTTGCATATTTAGTTGTCTATCATCATTTTTCGAGTTTCCGACTTTTGTTGGTAAGTGGAATTTGAAGCTTCCTCTATATGAAATCTATATAGATCAAGGCTCTAATCATATCAGAATCAGAAGCATTAGATACAATATACATTGTTTTATACTGCCTTTCCCCTTGTGCCATAGTTCAATAAGCTTTAATTAGATTCTCTTGATAAGCCGAAACAGTCTTAGTGCTCAATAGAATTATACTATTGATGGTAGGCTATTACAGTTGCTAGGTTTGTTCATGGTTAATCTGTAAGTTATGTTTTTAGTGCAATTAGATGATAATGTGTTCTAATTATCCTAAGAACAGAACCTACAGGTTAACTGTTGTAGTATTTTTGGTTAACCATGAACACCCCTAACAGTTGCCCTTATGACCCGAGTATAGTTTTGTAGCTCATTTTAAGTCCTTTTTATACATGCTAAAGGAGTGATGTTTGTAAACATTTGTAGTTGGCTGTTTATGCCCCATCTCTGGTGGCTAGAAGCAAACAAATGACAAAAACCTGTCTTTTTTAGTTAATGTATTGTGGTAATAATCATATTAGATAACACCCCAAAACCACAATCTGTTGAGTTTATGGATGTGAGGAATGTCCCCATCTTCATGTAAACAAACCACAAGTATCAAAACAAATTGACCCCATCCAAAAGCAGTGGGATTTGAAAGAAGGAAACTAGTATGACCTCACAAAATCATGAGGGAACAATCTTGGGAAGATTGAATTTTTTGCTTTTACAATCAGTGCATATACTCCATAGCAGGGGATGTGAACCACAGCCATGGCAAAGTACCTGTACAATGGAAGGAATTGCATTCATTAGTTTCTTACATATTTAGCAATTTGAGTCAAAATTGAGTCAGTCAAACCACTTACCATAATGGAGCCCATGGTGTGTCAAGCTCCAAAAAAGGATATGGCCACCTTGGAATTGCAGAAGTACAAACAGTGTTAACTAGTTGTTTGAACCAGAAGTTAAGAGCTAATGGAAAACAACTATACTTACCATGTAAACCCGCAGGCATGAAGAATCCACTGGAAAACAACATACAAACAGCTCCACTGAACAAAGTATGCAAACCTGAACCAAGGGAATGGCTGAAACAGAGGAGATTTGATGAATACCAGAGCCTGTGGACTGTGGTCTGTATGAGCAGTAAATGGTACTTACAAGGCTGTTGAGAAGGGTATCCAGAATAAGCAACACAGCATTCACAGTGTGCATGCAACCCATCAACTGTCAAGGAAAAGGAAACATTTTAGGGTTACAAGTGCAACAAGATCTATAATATTGATGGTTTGGATGAAGTTAAAATCTTACCATGTTCAGGCCAAGGTGGGAGTTCGATAAAAACAGGACGATAACTAGCCAGAATACGAGGTCTGTGAGGATAACGGCTCCTCCGCAAGTCTACAATCAAGAGTAAATAATCAGTTGTGAGACGGAAAACAATAAGCTTTTAGGGAATAATTTGATATCTTAATGACAGACCTGATAGATAATCTGCATAAGATAACCCCAAAAGCCTGCCCTTCTCTGAAACTCCTCTTGAGCATAGTGACTCTGCAACTTGATTTTACCCCAAACATTTTTTTCAAAAGTTGCAGAATCTGCAATTCTACCCTCTTCTTCCTCTCTTTTGAGAAATTCAGCCCTCGCACCATTTTCGGGAAGAGGTGTACTTAAGCACGCCCAACATCCATAAGCAGATATGCCAGTCCCCAGCTTGACAAAGAAAAGGCATGCATGTTAATGTTGAGTTACTTTTAGTAAAGGTTTAGTCATGAGAGAAATATAATGGGAGAAATGGGATTTAAGTTCTTTTTTACATACCGCAAAATAGACCATAACCAATGTAAATGTCCACCTGCAGATTTGTTGTTTCACCAGATTAGATTATAAGAAATACTAATTTCCTATGAAAATGTCCATCTTTCTTAATGCACAAGGAACTTGCCATCTAAGCTAGTACACCCAATTCGAATTCGATATATCCAAGTTTTCTTCTCAGACATGGAAGATCAGTTGCTTTGTGTGCAAAACAAGACATGCGAAACAAAGATGGAGAAGCTTACTCAGTGTAGTAAACGAAGATGGAAGCGTCCCATTCGACTATATCCCACGACAAGATTCCGGCCATGACCGCAAACGAGACGAAACGAGTGAGCACTAGCCATACAGGGTGCACCCGTATCCAACAACTAGTCCACAACTGGCTCGTGCCGACATGAGCCCTTGATGTTGCACGTACAAACCCATCAGCATCCGGTCGAGCCGCTAACAGACTCTGGTATACGCTTTCCTCGTCGCATCTAGATGCTGCTTCTTTCTTCCATAGTACCCATAAGGACCCAATCAAAGCAGCGGCCACAATACCGAAACAGATGAAATCGTACCAGAAAACAACTAAGGCCATGGCGAGTTTGAGGGTGTTGGGTCAGATTCTTGCCCTTTTGCAATGAAGACGGATAGTGATGTTAAAAAGGTTTTAGGGAAGAAGGGTATCTGGTTAAAAAACCAGTGGAAGAGTAGCAGAAATTTGTTTAGTTTACTGGGAGATTGAGCTGTTGGATTTGATACAGGGAATGGTAGATTTGACCGACTGGTTTGAATCACGTTCATCACAAAAGCTTCCTAGCAAATACTAATCAGCACCTCAAGGTGTAAATCGGGTTTTGTTTAGATCGTATTCGGAGAGTCGTTTCCGGTCTGGTTGATTTTTAGTTCAATTTGCTTTCGGTTTAAGTTCGAATCGGGTCAGATTGAGTCTAGTTCGAATTTAGTTTGGGTGTATGTTATTTCGGGTCGGGTTGATATCATATCGATTGATTTTCGGGTGGTTTTGATATCAGATCGGTTGGTTTTCAGTTTGAATTAATATCATATCAGTTATTTTCGAGTCTAGTCAATATCAGATCTACCAACTTTCGATTTGAATCAATATATGTATATGATCTTTTAAAAGAGAAAAAAAGATGATATTAAACCGTTCAACTATTAATAAAAATTGTTGTAAATTAGTAATATAATACAAAAGAATAAAATATATTTGAGCAAATTAAATTTGAGTTGCTTTCGGTTCGATTATTTTTCATTTTGATTCGGTTAAATTGGGTGTTGGTTACTTTCTCTCAGCTAATATTTAAATCGATTTTAGTTTGGTTTGGGTTCGAATCAAGTTTAGATCATCATATTTTCAGATCGAGTAAATCGGGTGAAATTTGTCCCATGCAAATTACACTTGAGTCTTCAGATTTCAAATTGATTTGTCTAAAAGCACATTTAGACGAATCAAGTTGTTATCTTTGTTCTCTCGTTGAGTTTGAAACTTACTAAGAACACTCATAGATTCTCCCACAGTTATGAAAAAAGTGGAGAAGAAAGACAACAATGGAAATTTGGGTCTTTATTGACAATATATATATATATATATATATATATATCTCACGAATGAACAATGAAGTAACAATTAAAGGGCAGCCACCTGGATTTTTGAGTAAAAGAATCCAAGAATTACTTTGAGCTACTAAGCACGCATAAATATATCGAACCATCTTTACACCACCATTCTCTATGTACATCCGCCCATAATCCACCATGAATATACCAAAACCAAGCCCTGCAAAACTGTTAGCTGCTTTTTGAAGCTCTAACTGAAGCTGCCAGAAACAGTATTATTTAAAAATCAAATTTACGATCACCGATTCGCATTGCCGTCCAACAAGCTCCTCAAGCTACACAGGGCTTCTGCGGAGAGGCTACAACATCTCAATCTTCTTTGAGGAGGAGACGGTTGCTCACGATGATCGGGTTCAGAGAAGCATACAACGATGACGGTGAGATTATCGAATGTGTTGCGACGCAAGGCTTCCATGACAAGGTCTCTAGCGCACTGCTCGGGATCATCATGCCTTCGCAACCCTCTGCAAACTATGCTAACTGCGTGTTGACTAGACATGACATCCCAAATCCCATCACATCCGATGATTAGGAACTCATCGTCCTCTGTTAGAACCACCTGGCGAAACTCGGGCTCTGCAATGAGAGGTGAAGAGGAACCCTTGGGGAACTTCATGTCCCAATCTCCTAAGGCTCGGGAAACTGATAGAACGCCGTTAAGATATCCATCATCAATAAACCCACCAAGCTCTTCTACTCTCCTCCGTTCTGATGGATAAATAGGTCTGTGGTCCTCAGACATATCTACTGCCTCCCCTTTTCGACAGAGAACTGCTCGGCAATCACCAGCATTGGCCACCATTAGAAGCCTAAAAGCACAGACAAGAAGTCAGACAAAGAATTAAAAGTTCAAAACATCACTCAAGTCGAGAATACTCGAAGTGAGAATAAAGGCAATCAATTCAATGCTATGACACACAAAGATACCTTCCGAATATAAGTGCAGTAAGTGCTGTTGTTCCAGAAGAGCTATTCACAGTACAATCATCCGCAAGAGCAAGGTCAGCAAGAAGAAATGATTTCCGGAACGAGTTTTCAACCCCTTCCAAGAAATCATCATCAACTTCACATGACTGAGGAAATTTGACATCCTCGAAAAATAATCTAAGGGCGTTTTTCTTTATATAAGCAGCTGCCTCAGGACCCCCATGACCATCGAACACCTGGATACAAAGCGAAACCTACATTAGATCAAACTCTGTACAACATAGTCAAATTAAAGGCGGCAGCAACAACAACAGCTAGAACAGTAATTACCCCATAAAAAGCACTGGGTTTCGGAAACTCGAAAAGGGATCCCAAATATGAAGATAGATCATCTATTCTAATATGTTCATCTTCCATGTATCTCCTCGGTCCAATGTCAGCAAAGCTACCCGAACGGATACTCGGGACAAATTGCAGGACTGTAGATTCAATATTACTTGGATCTGGGACTTCATCTAGAGATTTCACATCCTGAAATAGGAAAAGAACAAAAATTAATGACCCTTAAAAGGTTTAAACTTTAAATTATGGAAATAATAGATAACTAATATAGACTACCAATTCAAAGGCTCTCCAATTAGAAGTGGAAAAGCTAAACAAATTCATTATTTTTATGGGTTAATCCTTGTTAAATCTCAACCATGCAAAATCCCAATCACCAAGCTTACAAAATTTAACAACTTTAACATTTTTTTCTCAAAACCCTAACACAGAAAAATCAATGGATCCCAAAGATACAAGCGATGAACATATTTCCCTCTTAAACTTATACATAAATAGAAATAAAATAGTTAATCATCTCAGCTAAATTCCGCATAAAATAAAATTCAACATATTTATACTTCAACTTTTGCAAAATTGCAACCTTATTAAGAAACTTAGTTGCGAGTCAACAGCCATCAAAATTCAAGTTCTGGGAAAAGTCTAACCAGTTGCGCGGTGGATAAATCGGCGGAAGCCGACTCAGCAGCGACACGAACTTGTCGGAACTTAGGCGAAGAAACCGGCGACGAAATCGCAACGATTTCATCAATCTCCTCGATATTACTTCCTTTACCAAAAAACGGAACGTCCAACACCGGCACGCTCTGTCGACAAACAACCTCAGCTTCAGCTACCATCTTCTTTTTGCTTCAGAAAATTACCTTAAACAAACACAAAAAGAGCCTTGGCAAAATCAAATTTCTTCAAATTAGACTAGAAACCGATAATAATTCTTCTTTTTTTCTCTCAAAAACGATCGAACTTTGTTGTTGGTGGGCTTGAATCGGTATTTATAAGGTCAGAAACCGGGACGAAGAGGTAAACTAGGTACAGTTTGTTGACACGTGTAAGTCTTCCAACCTTTGGATTAATCTAGATGGGAAAATTTGATGATTGATCATCTGAATGGACACATGCCAAGCCACGTTTCACCCTGAGGTACATTTGATAATTAGTAATGGATAATATTAAAATTGTTGATATACTTTTTTTTTATCAAAAAATTGTTGATATACTTTTGAATAGACATAACGTACAAAAAAATTCTCTAATATTTAAAAAAAATAGATGGATGGACTTTACGATAATGAATGATGTGGTGAGTCGAGTTTATCTAATATTTTTTTTTAATATTTAATTGAAGAATTATTTTGATCACTATTTTTAGAGTATTTTAACCTTTAATATTTTATTTTTATCAAAATAGTCTTTTCGTAGATGAAAACATGAGTAGACCTACCATAGTGCATGGTAGGTCCCTTAACCTACCATTGTTTTTGTTGATAAACTGCTTTTTGTAATCATCAATATATTGCTATTTTTCTGTTTTGGTCATCGAATCATTATTTTTACTAAAATCTCATTAAAATTATGTTTTTCTTATTTTAGTTACTAATAGTTATGTTTTTTTTTGTGTTGGTCACCAACTTATTGTTTCTTTTCTGTTTTTTCACTAAACTATTATTTTTTCCGTTAGTTTTTTAATGACGGGTGACTAAAACTATAAAGAACGTAATGTCAGTGACGATTTTACATAATATAATAGTTCGGTGATTAAAATTAGATTTTTTAATGAATGTGGTTGTAATAAAATTGAATCAAAAGTTTATTGATTTTAATGAATTTTTTTAGAATCCAGCGACCAAAGTAAAAGCGTACTAAAATTTAATAACTATCAGTGTAGTTTACCCTAAAAATATTAAATATTCTCTATTTAAATGAAAAATCAACCCTTTATTATTATTATTATTATTATTATTATTATTATTATTGCTTTGAGCTCATAAACTATTTTTTGGTAAAAATAAATATTATCTAAACTAACATTTTATAACCATTTTAAGTATATTTAATTGGCTCCGTTAAAAAAATTTGGTTAAATACATTGATACTCATGTCAAATAATTTAACTAAAATTTTAATTTAAAATTTTAAAAATAATTATTATTTTAAATAAAATTTAAAACTAATAAAATATTTTTTAGTTCTCAAATAAACATGTTTACCTCAAAACATTTTTTTATTGTTGTGTAACCATTTTTCATTTGGAAAAATTTTTTTGTTCGTTCCATTTTGAAACCTATGGCTAAATTCCTCTTCGTTTTTTTTTCGATAAATTATAATTAATTTGAATTTTTAAACCTAAAACAATTTTGATTTTATAATTTTTTGAAAAAATTATAGAGCTCTAAATTGGTTTTGAAATATAAGATTTATATTTGTTTGCACAACAATTGTTACTATCAATACTTAATTTCACTCGAGTAAGTTTTATATTCTCAAACATATTTACACGGTATAGATTGGTTCTTTAATATCAATATGTTTCTGATTATAAAATCATGTTTGCTTGCACAACAATTACCCTTTATCAGTATATTATTACACTTGTATAATTGACTCTATATTATATTGGTCGGTGAACTACCAAGTTTAAATTCATGGATCCGCCCCTGGATGAAAATTATAGAACACTCACTAATGGTAAACAACTTGAAATGACTTTACATAATTATTTTATAAAATTTTATATTTTATAAAATTTTATATAATTATTTTTTGACTAATGTGTTGTTCTGTTAAGTCATCACACTTGTCTATATGAGATAGCTATGCACGTTGACATGACTATGTAGGTTTGTCATGTTATTTCAAGTCATTTGATATTAGTTGACTGGCCGTTTTCATTTACAAAATAATTATTTTAACCCAAAATAAAACATTCAGTGTTAAAATACTTCAAAAAAAAATACGTGCTAAAATGACTACATTATACCTTCTGAATAATTAGACATTACACGTATTTTGATTGCATATATGGATTTATAAAAAGATATTTTATTTATCCAATACGAGAATATTATATAATCAAATTAAATTAAAATTTAGAATGTATATTCAATTAAATTTATGTGTAAATTTAAATATTGTTTTATTAATATATTTTATTAAAATATTTATATTTATGAAGCTTCTCCATGTACGGTTAACTACAGTACCACGCGTTTGCCGTAGAAACCCTATTTTTCCTTCATCTTTTTAAACTCACGTGCATATTAAAAAAAGACAATTAATTTGGGAAACAAATAAAAATGTTCAAAACCGAAAACAGAGGACGAAAGGGACGTTGAATACACCTATAGGCTATATATGTATATAAACGCGAAAACCGGGTTATATTTAGGTAGAATAACATGTTGACCCTCAAACTTTTTTGAAATGTCATTAAAACCCCTTTTTGACTTTTTAATTCACTAACTTTCGGTTTTTTGCTTTTTTAAAAAATTATCTAAAATATTAAGACTTAAATTTTAATTTAAGACAAATTCAAATATCTAGTTAATGATAAGTTTATATTAAAAAATTTAGGGACTAAATTATATGCCAAAGTCAAGGGTCAAATTGCACCTAACAAAATGTTGGTGTCCATATATTACATCTTAATGCCAAAGTCAGGGATTAAATTGAAAAAAACAGAGGTTAAATTGCATATTAAAATCAAAATCAAGGACAAAATGATACATTAACTCAATTTTTTTAAATGTAGAGGCTTAAATTATGTTGACTTGGTCATCTAAAAAACTATTCATCAATGAACGGCTCAAAACTCAATTAAAAATGTATTAAATATGCAATTGAACATATTTTCTTCAATAAAATATAGTAGCTCAAATTTAAATGTAGAGTTTAACAATAATTTTTATTTCCGAGTTGAATTGAATTTGATTTACCTAAAATAAAATATGTTATATTTTGATACACAGTGTAAAAAAATTTATACAACCTTTTTATAAAATTCAAATCTTAAATCTCACATTCTAGTACCCTTAAACTTAAACTTTAAACTCTAAATTCTAACCATAAACCTTAAATTATACACCATACACAACAAACTCTTAAACTCTAACCTAAAATCTTAAACCCTAAAATTAAAAGATTTATCTAAATTAAAATTTACACAAGCTTATATTAAAAGTATTTTTTAAATAAAATATGTCTTTTAGAATCTAATTGGTCTGGCATGGTCTGAGGCTTTTCGATCCCCTTGAGCAAAACCACATCCTGGATTGGGTTTCCAATAATTTGCACCTTACTATTGCATAGGAAATCAGGTCGGTCCATTTAGGTACAGTTCCACTGAAACACCATTTCAAAGAATTTATAATTGCTATTAATAATCGGTTGGTCTATTAATATAATACATTATATCTTTTTAGAAAAAGACGTTTAAATTTTGACGTTGTAAACCGAATAAAATTATTTTAGGCTGGGATGCAGAATTGAATTGAGTTATTAGATTTCTAAAAAGACAACTTTCTGTTGATTTTCATTCTCAAGATTGCTTAGAGTGCATATGTGTTCTATATTTGAAAGGAGATGAACTTTTGACATTTTAGGGCTGCATATCGGGACACTGAAATTATTTTTTGACTGAATTAAGAAAAATTTACAGATTAGAATCTTAGGGATGGTCATTGGTCGGGTTTTTGGTCGATCTGCACCCAACCCGAAAATTTAACACTTCCATTCAAACCTGACTTAACCTAACATTTTATGTTGTTTCCCCGACCTGAACTCGAATTCTAGAGCAAAAACCCGAACCTGACCCGGCATAAATAAATAATTATCAATTTTTATTATTATTCGATAAATAGGGAGCTAATTGAATAAAAATACAAATAGAGATGGAGCATTATAATAATTATTCTATTTTATTAGACAAAATAGGGAGATAATTAAAATATATAGAGAGGGAGAGGGACATTATAGCAATTATACCTAAATATTTGGAATAAAATTAAACTATTATTTCGGGCTAGGTCGGGTCGAGTATGGTATTTTCACCTTAAACCCAAACTCGACCCGACCCGACCCGACCTCATCCCTAAAAATCAGACATAATCCCGACCCAAATCTGATTTTCTTTAAAACCCGACCCTGTAAAATCGAGTCGGGTCAAAATTCGTCGAGTTTAGGTTAAATGGCAATCCTTAGATTAAATTACTCAGGAAAGTTGTAAATAGGATTGATAATGTTAATACCCAACTTTGTATAACATGGTTGGTCTACCTAAATTGCACGGCCTGTACGAACAAAGCATCTCGTGTTGTGGACTATAATACGTTAGGGAAGGTTCATTACAGTTTCTCTTAAACACATATTTTTACACGTTTTTAAACCATGATTAGTTTAATTTTTATATTTTATCGTTTTTCAAGTATACCATAATATCTGATCTTAATTATTTATGTACTTACAGATTAAATTATTCGTACTCGAATAATACAAAATTTTTACTGAAGAAAACATCAAGTGTTCTGTAATTGAAGCAATATTCGGGTAAAATTATTTGACATGCATATAAGGTGACAAAATTGTGGAATTTGAGCAATATTTTTCGAACAATATACTGACCATATTTTATTAGAAATTAAAATAGACAAACAGTCCTAAAAAAATAAAATTGTAGCAAAAAACAATAAATTACAATAAATTTAAATTGAAAAAAATTAGAAAACAAAATATTAGATCAACAAAATATGTCTAGTGGGCTCCATCCACCTACACGCTTCAGGATTGAAGTAGAGTGGTGAACAAAATCTTTTAAGGTGTTTCGCAAAACAGATCTGATTGCATCAGCAAACGAACTACACAAGAAGATCAAACTATTAAATACCACTGATAAAACACATGTAAAAGTTCAAAACTTTTATGTTGTGTAATTGGATCTTATCATTATATATATATATATATATATATATATTTAAGAATTAAAACTATCCAACGTTAATTGATTCCATTTGGAAAGTTATTTCAAGATATAAGGGTCTACGTCGGATTCGCATTTTCCTGTGGCTCCTAGCTCACAAGCGTATCCTTACCAATGAGGAGTGTTGTCGGCGACATATTTCCAGTGACTCCCGGTGTAGTGTGTGTAGTGCGCAAGTAGAGAGCGCTGACCACTTTTTCCGGCATTGTTTTGTGGCGAGAGGAGCTTGGGCTAGTCTCGTTCGGCAGGATAAGTTGAGTGACTTCCTAAGTATTGATTTTCAGAGTTGGCTGCTCACTAACCTCTCTTCTTCGGTGTACGCTGGTATGATGAATGAGGAGTGGAGTTCTTTATTTGGTGCGGTTTTGTGGGGGATTTGGTTACATCGAAATTCCATGGTTTTTGACCCGGAGTATATTCTCATGGAATCGATTGTTGCACGAGGGATACGTGTGGTGTCCGAGTACCGTGAGGCTGCTTCAAGGCGGAGTTTGGTTGGTGCTATTAGTCGGCCTTCGCGGTTGAATGCTCGATCGTCCCCTCCTCTTGATGGTTGGATAAAACTTAACACCGATGGAGCTCGCTGTCCATCCTCGGGCCTTGCGGGGTGTGGGGGAGTCATCCGCGATAGTCTAGGTGTTTGGCGGATGGGTTTCGCCAAGTTTATTGGTATTTGCTCTTCGCTCAAAGCTGAGTTGTGGGGTGTGGTTGAAGGGCTTTCTCGAGCATGGGAGTTGGGCTTTCGTAAGATTTGTCTTGAGCTTCGCAATAAACGTGCCGTTCAGTTGATCCGTAAAGAGACTAGTGACCCGAAGGTCTCAACCTTGGTGTTATATATTGATCAGTTATTAGCTAAGGATTGAAATATTTCCGTTACACATGTTTTCCGCGAGGTGAATGGAGTAGTGGATGGACTCACAAAAATGGGCAAGGTTCCGAACAAGACTATTACGTTATTTACAACGCCTCCCTTGGAAGTGGTTGATGCACTCGACAAGGACGGTATGCCGGATTGAGGGCGTGTGCAGGAGTGAGGGGCGTGTGTTGGTTGCTGGCTGCTTCGCCAGTTTGAGCTTAGCACTCGTACGTGCTTGAAAATGCAGGCTGCTCTTTGGTTTTCACCACTGGGTGGTGTTTATGTAGCTATGTCCTTTAGGTGATTTTTGCCTTGTTCTTGTTTGTATGTGCTTTCATAGGTACTCTTTTCCTCCATCTTAAGTTAGGGAGGTTTTTAACGAGATCTATGCTAGCACCCCTTATTAATAAAAAAAACTATCCAACGTTATTATCATTATTATATATTATTATTAGGCTTAATAGACATTTCCCCCCTAAATTTTACATGTTTTCCCAACTTGCTCCCTAAACTACGTTTTGCCCACCTTTTCTCCCTAAAGTATTTATCGTTACCCATTTTGCCACATTCTGTTACCATTTGCCGTTAAAAAAAAATTTAGCCAATAACATCTTGTCACGTCATCAACTCATTGACTAAGCCAATCCGTCTGGTTTTATTTAAAGGGTAAATGACATGTCAAGTCTGTCAGGTTTGTTTTTTGTTCAATTTAGTCACTGAAAAGTTTATTTTTACCTTAAATTGACCCTTATTTGTTTCTAATTTTTTATAATTTAGTCCATTATTTGTTATTATTAATAATATTATTTTATTAAAATGTTAATATTTAATAAAAGTAAATAGAGTCAAATATTTTAATACTAAATTAGTAATTTTTTTAGATAAATTAAATTCTTTTTTGTTGAGAAAAATTCAAATCATATTCTGATTCTATTTGAATTTTGCTAAATTTGAATTGTATTTTTGAGCAAAATTTGAATTATATTCGAATTCCAATTATATTCTAATTATTAATTCTAATTTCACTATATTTGAATTATAGTTTTTGAGTAAAATTCTAATTATATTCGAATTATGTCCGTATTATATTCGAATCATATTCGAATTATATTTGAATCATCTTCTAATTATATTCGAATTATTAATTCAAATTTTGCTATATTCGAATTATATTTTTTGAGCAAAATTCAAATTATATTAGAATTATATTTGAACCATGTCTATATTATATTCGAATCATATTAAAATTATTTTCGAAATATAATTTGAATATGATATTTCGAATGTAATTTGAATTTGATTCGAATATAATATGAACATGATTCGAATATAATTCTAATATAATTACATGTTTTTCAACTATTATATTCGAATCATGTTTAACAGGTAATTATATTTGAATCATGTTTAACATGTAATTATATTCATATCATGTTCATATTATATTCGAATCATATTCAAATTATTTTCAAAATATAATTTGAATATGATATTTCGAATGTAATTTGAATATGATTCGAATATACTATGAACATGATTCGAATATAATTCTAATATAATTACATGTTTTTTCAACTATTATATTCGAATCATGTTCATAGTATATTCGAATCATGTTTAACAAGTAATTATATTCGAATCATGTTTAACAGGTAATTATATTCGTATCATGTTCATATTATATTCGAATCATATTCATATTATATTTCGAAAAATAATTTGAATATGATTCGAATATAATATAGACATGGTTCAGATGTAATTCTAATATAATTTGAATTTTGCTCAAAAAATATATTTCGAATATAGCAAAATTTGAGTTAATAATTCGAATATAATTAGAGGATGATTCAAATATAATTTGAATATAATTCGAATATAATACGAACATGATTCGAATATAATTTGAATTTTACTTAAAAACTATAGTTCAAATATAGTGAAATTAGAATTAATAATTAGAATATAATTGGAATTCGAATTAAATAGAATCAGAATATGATTTGAATTTTTCTCAAAAAAGAATTTAGTTTATCTATAAATTACTAATTTAGTATTAAAATATTTGATTTTATTTATTTTTATTAAATATTAACATTTTAATAAAATAATATTATTAATAATAACAAATAATGGACTAAATTATAAAAATTAGAAACAAATAGGGGTCAATTTAAAGTAAAAATAGACTTTCAGTGACTAAATTGAACAAAAAAACAAACCTGACAGACTTGACATGCCATTTACCCTTTAAATAAAACCAAACGGATTGACTTAGTCAATGAGTTGATGACGTGGCAGGATGTTATTGGCTAAAAAAAATTTTAACTGCAAAGGGTAACGGAATGGGGCAAAATGGGTAACGGCGAATACTTTAAGACGAAAAAGTAGACAAAACGTAATTTAGTGGACAAATTGAAAAATAAATAAAGTTTAAAGAGAAAAATGTGTATTAAGCCTTATTATTATTATCTTTTCTAGATACTTGATGAAATTTCTGCCTAACTTGAACGGTCACTTTCCGTGTTATTGGACAAGTGTAAAGCTTTAGTTATCATGTGGAACCAATTATTTTTAAACAATTTGGATGTTCCATTATCATTAAATTAATCTTGGTTCTCAAAGCATAAACTGTGCAATGTCCAAATTCTATAATAAACTATATATAATATTACGAGAATGAAACTACCTCGATCTGTTGGTCGGAAGCTAGACACGAAGCTGCTACATTCGTATGGAAAGGGATGTATATGAAGCAAAGAAGGGGAAAATATTTTATGTACGAGCGGTGGAAAATTTATTTTTTATACATGTCTAATTTTTAAGATTGGGTAAACTAGACAGTTGACCACCGAACTATGGGGTTGATGTCAAAATGACCACTATATTATTTTTCGTCGCAAATGCACCACACAACTATTTAAATGGTGCCACGTTAGCCACACGCCGTTAAAAAAAACGAAAAAGTTGACAGAAATGTTAAAAATATTGGTATAATTACACATTTGGTCTTATATATTTATACAATATATCAATTTAGTCCTAATTTTAATCTAATAAAATAAATTAATTATTCAATAAGATGGTGACACGTGTCACCACCTTATTGGGGGATTTTAATTATTTTTATTTAACTAAATTAATTAATTTCCCCCTCCAATCAGGTGGTGACACGTGTCACCTTGATTGGAGTAGGAAAAATTGAAAACCAAGAGAATTGCCCTTGGCAGGAATCAAACCTGGGACCTTGGGGTTGTTTGCGCATGAGTTTGCCATAACGACAACAGCATCTTATTGAATAATACTTGGCTTATTAGTAAACTCATGCGCAAACAACCCCAAGGTCCCAGGTTTGATTCCTGCCAAGGGCAATTCTCTTGGTTTTCAATTTTTCCTACTCCAATCAAGGTGACACGTGTCACCACCTGATTGGAGGGGGAAATTAATTAATTTAGTTAAATAAAAATAATTAAAATCCCCCAATAAGGTGATGACACGTGTCACCATCTTATTGAATAATTAATTTATTTTATTAGATTAAAATTAAGACTAAATTGATATATTGTATAAATATAGAGGACCAAATGTGTAATTATACCAATATTTTTAACAGTTCTGTCAACTTTTTCTTTTTTTTAACGGCGTGTGGCTAACGTGGCACCATTTAAATAGTTGTGTGGTGCATTTGCGACGAAAAATAATATAGTGGTCATTTTGACATCAAACTCATAGTTCAGTGGTCATTTGTGTAGTTTACCCTTTAAGATTTAGTGTTTGTAATCAGGTTTTAAGTTTTGAAAATATATTTTATGATTAAAAGCTTAGAGTGTAGTGTTTAGAATATAGATGTTAGGGTTTAAAGCTCATAAACGAGAAATATGACTGCTTTAGAAGTTCGTTTGTAGAAGAAAAAAAATCACTGGCGGTACATCAACTGATTACCCTTATAACTAACTTGACTCAAATGATTCGAAATATATCTAGAGCATAACTGAATTTTTTTGACACAAGTACAACAATCAAACAAAAACCACAAATAACCAGAAAACAACTGAATTTAAATAAGAGGATTTAAAGTTTTAAAGAGTTAACTTATCATTAAATTTTTATTTCGTCCACATTTATGCAATAATTATTTTTTTTAATAAAAGGGATAATGAATATGCTATTTTGGGATTAGAGAATTACCTTATCGTTAAAGCATCATTTGGTCCACATTTATGTAATAAGATCTCATTCGTTATGTGCCATGAACAAAAGAAATGATTGAAGGAAGATAATGGACCGTTAAAAATTCATGGGATAGTATTGTTAATCGTTTGGGCTTTGGAAGTTCATAGCTTTCCAAACTTGTTCATGTCGAAATTAATATCAATCAGGCACCCCTCCTTGACTGAAGACCAAGTCCATACAGAAGGATGATAACAGAGCGAGTTTTTGGACGTCACGAACCCGTTACGTAAATTTAAAGTTTTGACTTGATCTAAGTTTAATAAAAAATCTGAATAAACTCAACCCGTTTCGAAGAAAGATGATAAAAAATATTAAATATAATATATAAAAATATAATAAATATAAACATATATCTATAAATAAATCGGGACGAAAAATTTTCACTATAAATCCGAACCCGACATGATCCGACTTAAACTTCTTAAAAACCCAACCCGGCCTAAAGACCAAAAAGTAAAAAAATATAATCCAACTCAACCGGATTGGATTGGGTCGGAACTCTTTTTGCCATCCTTGGGACTCACCATACTACCTCTGAATTAGGTTGTGGGTATATGTAACTTTTGGTAGCCACCCTTTGCATTTATATGCAACGTGGTACCTACTTTTTTAGTGCAATTAAGTACCTAAATTTTTAACAGTGTCATTAAGTATCCAACTCTTTAAATGGTGTAATTAGGTACCTAACTTATTTTAAATCACATGTGTTCGTATTTGGAATTTCAATGTGTAACTTTTGAATATATAACACATACTATTCTTTGGACTAAATGGTGTTAAAATTATAAGTATGAACTAATCAGAATTGAACATGTGTAATTAAAAAAATTAGGTACCTAATTTGCACAAAAAAACTTAGACAACTAATTGCACCAAAAAGTTAGACATCCAATTGAACCAATTAAAAATGTTGGATATCGTATTACACAAGAAAAATAAATAAATAACATATAAATATCAAATTTAGATACCAAAGCTTGTATTAACGCTTAGATTTTCGCGGAAGTATAATAATTAGGTCCATCAATTCAATGGCCAACAAAACTAGTACAAACTGGCCCGTCAATGTTAGGTGTGTGTAAAACCGTGTTTAGTTAACAGTTAGTAAATTATTTTAGTTAATTGATAAATTTATATTATTTATTTTTTGATCTTAAAGTGTATCAATTAGATCAGATAATCGATTAATCGGTTAACTAAAATATTTAATTTGAATAATGATTTTTTCACTTCGTTTATTAAAACATAAATTTAATAATTAACAATTACGGTAAAAGTGTTAAGGTGACTAAAAAGATAAAAAATAAGAATTCACACTTTCTAATAATCGAACTCATGACCAAAAGTTTTCAAAAAATTAGAGGGAGTAGGAATCACTAAATTATAAGATATTATAATGCATACAAATTGTAAAAATTGTAGATAATCGGTCGGACTTATTAATCGATTTCCCATCATTGAATTGTAACCGAACCGATATAACTTTTATAATTTTTTTTTTACCAAAACTGAATTGATTGGTTTGAATAATCGAATTTTATAATAATTTTTAGGATTTCAGATTCAATTCACCAGATTTTTATCACTCCCATCCTAGAGGCTACAGTTTTCATGGTCGTGGAGCCACAGATTGTTGTAGTGATTGAATCCCAACATTCAGACCTGTTGCTTGAATAGTAATTGGATTGCCCATTTCACCTAAAAATAATAATATATTATTAATTTGTCGAATGATTTTAAAACGAAATTTTAGGTGAAAAATGTGAGAACGATAGTTTGGAAAAAGGTTGAAATTTTCAGCGTTTTTAAAAACTTGGTTTGTAAATCAAAACCGACACAAATGCTGGTTGAAAAAACATAATTTAAATCGTTCGACGCAGTTTTTTCTCCAAAAATTAGTTTGTAACTCAATACTGAACGGGGCCTTAAATGTTTTAAGCCTAAAAATGAAGGTGCAAAACTTTCAATGAGTGCTATGCTGGTGACAGTGATTTCTTTTTGACTCTGTTGTGCACAAATTCAATATAGGCAAGAATCTAGCACTGCCTTAGCTTTCCTCATTTTGCCTGCACCTCCCCTCATCATGCATGCCGTTGAAACATAACGGGCTGCAGAAGAAGAGTAATTCATTAATATTGAAAAATAAGAACACATGAGGATTATAATCTAGCACCACTAGTGAGTTATTTGATGCCATAGATACTTGATTACAAAGAAAATATTTGATTCTATGTTCTAATCCTTACTCAAAGTAACTATTTATACGGGTAGATATTTAATTACAAAAGAATTATAGTCAAAATTCATTTCCTACTTTAAAGCAAAGTGTAATTGTAGAAGTACACTTATAGGTACTAACAATACGAAATTCTGATCACAAGAGTAGAAATCGCTTGGTTTTTTTCGGTGTCACAATTTATGCTCCATTAAAAATTTAGGTTTAGAGTTTATGACCAATGTTTAAGGATTATGAATTATGATTTTAGAATATTGAGAGTGAATTGTATTTTTTAAGGTGTAGGGTTTTAAATTTATCGTGAGACTTATGATTTGATATTTTAGTATCGAGACACAAAAAATCACATCTTCTAAAATCAGACCTTCAATTGAAAACACTCTTATGGCGTGTTTGTTCACGGAATGTAAGATTACTCTTGGGAATAAGGTTTTCTGAATGTAACATTACCTAAAATATTATTGAGAGTGTTAGATTAACTTGTTTGATTTTACATTGTTTAGTTGAAGGAATATAAGATTACTTGGAAGTAAATTTTACTATATTGTCCTTGTGATGTTTTTTTAACAAGTTAAACTTTCGATATCAATTTGAAAATATTTGCTTAAAGATTCATACAATTATACTTAGCATGTTACTAATATAATTAGGGTAAACAATATGATATATATATATATATATAATATTTATTAATGTTAAAATTCTTATAACTAAATTCAAATAAATAAATATTTAATGGAAAACAACGTTTAAATATTAAACTAATATAAAATAATTTTTATTAAATATACTCCTCAAATATTAAAGCACGATTAAAATAATAAAACGAATAATAAATTTGCATAATGTCAAGAAAAATAATAAATAGGAGATGATGATTGATCAAGAAACACTAAGTTATGAGGATTTCTACGAAATTAGAACATAAAACCAATAAACTCAAAGTTCTCCTTGTAATATGTTATGTGTCTATTTTATTTTCTTAACAAAATTTTATAGAAAATTTAAAGAATATGTAGACATTTTATTGAAAATTTTCATAGCCATGATTTTTTTCTTTTATTTGAATATTAAAGTACTTTTTAAATATGCGTAAAGTCAATTAAATATTAAATTAATATGAAATAAAATTATTTAATAAATTTACGTCATTTAAATATGCTGCAAAAGATTCATATTAAGAAAACTCATTACTTCAAGGATAATTTTGTCTAAAATAATAGAAATCGACAAATACCTAACGAAAGAGTGGGAATCACATTTTCGAAATGTTGACAGAAAAACGATACTGTTGGTAATAATTTTTTCGGGTTAGTGAGAATGAAAACAAACCAAACATGATAATAAAATTCCGAAAAAGATTATTACATATGATAATAATTTTTTTCGTGAACCAAACTCCCGACTTGAAGGGAAAAAGGTAAAAACAGTGATAGGGGTCGCCGTTAGCTGGCCAGTGCCAAGTGCCAAGCCACCACCCACCGGCCACGGCCATCGATTTTCAAATCTACCCTAAGCCTTGAAAGACCTAGTCTTTTCAAATAAGTATGAATATTCAAATACTGGGAAAATTTTGGCTTGAACCAGACGGTTTCCAGATGGTCACATTTTGTAGGTATTGACTTGCTTTTCAATACAAATCTTCAAGGGCTTCAACACGTTTCTCATGCTCATTGCTTTGAAACACTTACCTAATCTTTTCTCATTTCCCCCTTTTAACTTTTTTATCCATTGAATGATTCCATTCCATGGTAATTTATTAGCCTTATGATTGAAATTCATAGAAAGCAAAAGTTTGGTTAAATTGTTCTGTTAGTCCTTGCACTACACTAAGTCGTGGATTTAATCTTTATACTGTAATTTTGTTACTAGTCATTGTATGAGGCATAAGTCACAAATTTAGTTATTATTCTCCCATTTGATCATTTTAAGTCTGGCAATTTAGTCGCACTATCCTTGTATTGTGTACAAGTTTCAGATTTAGTTCTTATTCTCCAATTTGATTATTTTAAGTCCCAGTAAATTCTTCATTATATCACTATATTATTTTGGTCCGGATTAAATTTTCAAAATTCAAAAACGTATTAGGATTAAAATCGACCAAATTAAATATAAGGATTAAATCCATAACTTGTACATAATATAGGGACTAGTGGCAAAATATGTCCAAAAGTCTTTCATCTTTATCCAATTCCACTCTGCATGGATTTTTGGAATCTTTTTTAAATTACACTTAACTACTTTTATAAGCCTTTGTCTTTCGACGAGACATATCTTGGCACTTAAATTATAATAAATCAAAATAATTTTGGAAAATAATTCACACTTAAGATTTTGAATTGAATTTTTATATTTTTTAATTATATATATATATATATATTTAATCATCGATATACAACTCATTGGTTGATTAATTTGGACTAAATACTTCAGAGGCTCATTATGGGCAAGATCCTCCCAAACTCAATTGTTTCATTCACAACGCACTGATTCGAACTTCTGAGTTCTGACCATGCTTAAGAAATCTAATACTTCATCCTACTAGACTAATTGGTTGTTAGTTGTAATTATATTTTTTAATTAAACAAAGATATTATATTTTCATGTCGAGATTTAAACTCATACAATATGAGACAATACACACATTACAGATAAAATAATTTAAACTCGAATCTCCTTAAATGAATATTATTCGCTTTTTGACCGTGATTACATCTTAAATTCTCTTTATAATTATATTTTAATCCGACGATAAACTGGATTAAAAAATAATAAATTTATAGAAGAATAAAATGTTTTAATACAGTAAAGATAAAATGGGAAACGGTAAAGTTTAGGGGTAAAATGATTACGTGTCGTGTAAAAAAAAGGGAACAGTTGGATTCAAAACTTGAAAGGGAGAGAAAGCTGAAAGTGGGGACCACCCTGTGTTTGAACGGTCAAAAAGAGAGACCCCACCTACTGTTGAAAACCGAGAAAGAAAGAAAAAAAAACGTAAAAAAGAAAAATAATAAAATCCTTTTGACTGTCATCAACGCCTCCCTCACCAACCAAAAAACAAAAGAAAAAAAAAACCCAGCAAAGCTCTCAAAGCCACACCTTCTCTCCTTTTATTTTCCCATCTGGAAGACAGATCTTCCATTCGTCGTTCTTTCTCCGTCACAGATCCGTTTTAAGATCCGGAATCCGTGCCCGCATTTTCCCCGTCATGATTCAGCCTCGCGTACCTGTTGTTTTTCCTCCGATTTCTTGACCCGGCCGGTAATTATTTTCATCCACGCTCTCTGTTTTTTTTCCTTCCGTTGGTTGTGAATCTAATGGTTTCCGTGTTTGGCTGTTAGATTAGATCGTTTTTTCGTTACTTTTGTTTAATTCTTGCTTGATCTTAGATCCTTATTTCATTCTAGGGTTGGCTGCATATATTTTCATCCTTTTTTTTCACGAGGAATTACGGGAAAGGAAACACCTCTTATTCGGTTAATTTCATGTGTAAAGTAACCTATAACGAGCTTTAACACGCTAAAGGCTAAAGTTAATGCGTGGAGGAAGAACAACGGTCTATGCTTTACATAATTTTATGCAATATTCGTAGTTTAAATATGTGCGCGTGTGTGAAATTCATATTGATTGTTTTTCTTCAAAGGATTAGAGATTTCATTTTTTTATGTTATTTGAATCTTAGATATGTTGCCGATTTATGTTAGGATGAACCATTGACATTTATTTAACGTGTTTTTCACAGGTAACTCGTTGGGTTTTATTTTGGCTGATTTAAAGAGCTTAATATTCGACAGAGGATCTTGAGATTCTCGTTTTTTGCTTTTGCTTTGGTCCAATGACTTCTATTGGTATGGTTCCTGCTTCTGGATCAAGAGAATCTAGTGGAAATGCAGCTGGTGTTGATAGATTACCTGATGAATTGAATGATATGAAAATCAGGGATGACAAGGTATGTTGATGTGTTTTCATGCTTTGCTTCGCTTCGCTTCAATTCGATAATTGGTTATTGGTCTTCTGGATCGGTTTTGAAAAAGCTATTACGATGTTGCAGGAAGTGGAGGCAGCTATAGTTGATGGTAATGGAACTGAGACAGGGCATATAATCGTCACCACTATTGGGGGTAAAAATGGCCAACCCAAGCAGGTTAATTTTCTATTTTTCTCCTCGAACTAGAGTTTATTGGGTCGGTTTTACAGATGTTTGATGATTTTCTGACTTAACCTTTCTTTCATTTTCAGACAATAAGCTATATGGCCGAGCGTGTTGTTGGGCATGGATCATTTGGGGTAGTGTTTCAGGTACACATTGATTTCACCTCTTTCATACTTCCCTTGAAGATATGTTCAAATTTCATATTTTAATTTGAGTTTTTGGGTTTTGTACTGAATTGTCTATGTTGTATCTCAGGCTAAATGTTTAGAGACAGGTGAAACTGTTGCCATTAAGAAGGTTCTTCAAGACAAAAGATACAAGAACCGTGAATTGCAAACTATGCGTGTTCTAGACCACCCTAATGTTGTCTCTCTGAAGCATTGTTTCTTTTCAACTACTGAAAAAGATGAGCTGTATCTTAATCTGGTTCTCGAGTATGTTCCGGAGACTGTTCACCGCGTTATCAAACATTATAATAAGATGAGCCAAAGGATGCCACTGATATACGTTAAGCTCTATTTTTACCAGGTATCAGCTTGGTTAAGATATTAAATTTTGCTATCTTTTATATCTCTATGAGCCTATGTAAACAAGAATCCATGATGCCATAATATGCAAGCCTTAAATGAAATTGGTAACATTTTTGTCTTTGTGCAGATTTGCAGAGCACTTGCTTACATTCATAACAGTATTGGTGTGTGCCACAGGGACATAAAGCCTCAAAATTTATTGGTATGTTTTTAAGCAACTTGATAGATGCTTTCTGTTTGGTGGGTGGTTACTAAAGCTATATCGGTTTTAAAATATTTAATGACTATGGACAAACATTGTCCGGAAGTGGTTTGGTGCTTCAATAATTTCGAAAGGATAATTGATTTTTTCAAGGGAAGAAAGAATCCAACATTCTGGCAAATATCTGCATGCTAATTTATTGTAACGTCAAATCTGAAACTTATAATGAAAAGCTTTGCAATCTTAAAAATTTAAAAAGAATGGGTTTGTAATAAAGTCACTCGAAGATATTGCCACCATGACGTCCCTTGTTGCAAAGAGTACATCTTTTTATATATTTTGGGGAATAACTTAGTTTCCGTCTTATTTGTTTATTTACTATAGAAGGTTCGATTTATATATCATTGTGTACATTTACCATTTCAGGTCAACCCCCACACCCACCAGCTAAAACTCTGTGATTTTGGAAGTGCCAAAGTTTTGGTATGCACAATAGATTCTTTTTATTTGCTTCTTCTGTCGCCTACCTAATTGTTCATGAGCCTAATTTTGATTTAACTTGGCCAGGTAAAAGGGGAACCGAACATATCTTACATCTGTTCTAGGTACTATCGAGCGCCTGAATTAATATTTGGCGCAACTGAGTACACTACGGCCATTGACATCTGGTCTGCTGGCTGTGTTTTGGCTGAGCTATTGCTTGGGCAGGTAGATAATACCTTGCATATATTTTCTTTATGTGCTGTGCGTGTATTTTGCCTTTATATTACTTAACAAGTGTTATTTTTGTGACTACAGCCTCTGTTTCCTGGTGAGAGTGGAGTAGACCAGCTTGTTGAGATTATTAAGGTATATTTTAGTTCAAAATTGTAATCAATAATAATTTTATCATGATGGTATTGGAAAAATTGTTCGGTAAACATGAAGGATGGAAGTTATGAACCTATCCGAGCTTTTAAATAACCGGTGGCATCATTGGCACTTGATTTCTGATTTATCCTACACCTGTGTTTTTTTATGCAGGTTCTAGGTACCCCAACAAGAGAAGAAATAAAGTGCATGAATCCTAACTACACCGAATTCAAATTTCCCCAAATTAAAGCTCACCCGTGGCACAAGGTAGTGGAAATCACACCTTTTTGCGATAAAATTATATATGGTATTGATCAATCATCAATGTATCATTGGTGTGCAGATATTTCATAAGCGTATGCCTCCCGAAGCTGTGGATCTTGTTTCACGACTACTGCAGTACTCTCCAAACCTTCGAAGTACAGCTGTAAGTATCAACCGTTTACTCTGTTATTCGTTTTTTCTCTGTATTCTGCTGGCTTCGTCTTTCATTCAATTATATGAACATTTCTATTTGTTAATGTACTGTTTTACGAGTGTTTGTACTTTCTGTACAGGTGGAGGCTTTGATCCATCCCTTCTTCGATGAGCTACGTGATCCTAACACTCGCCTACCTAATGGCCGATTTCTTCCTCCACTGTTCAACTTTAAGCCCCATGGTAAAAACCGTGATGATCCATCACATGTTTTCTCTACTGTTTTTACCATTTTCTTATTTGAACTTTGAAACTGATGATCATTGCGGTATTTTCAGAATTGAAGGGAGTGCCTGCGGATATGGTAGCGAAACTGATCCCGGAGCATGCGAGAAAACAATGCGCCTTCCTCGGATTATGATGGAATTCCGTTCTTCTTAAACTTGATGTCTGCATCTGGCAGAAATCTTGGGCTATTGTAGAGAGTAGTAGGTTTCAGTTATATGGTAAAGAAGCCGTGTTAGTTGTCTTCGTCACCCTCAATGTTCATTTGTTCCCTTTATTATTAATATTATTATTATTATTATTTTAATCAATATTTTATGTTATTTTCCTTCTTTGCCCCCACTCTTTTTGTAGAAAGCAAACTTGGGAGTATCCTGCATAAGACCTTAATGAGTATGATGACCCTCTTATGACAGATTGTAACAACATATTGTTGGTTTCAATGTAATTTCCTTTTGGTATAATTTAATTGATTGGTTTTTGATTACTAGTTTGATGGCGGATGGGTTTAGTTCTGTGTTCTTGATCCTTCGCAACAGGCCTGAAAAACAGAAACTGTGTTTTAGGTTGCAAATAGTGATGGTTATTTGATTCAGACTCTACCTTTAAGGGTCGGTTGTTTTTAAAGAAAAAATTGGGTTCAAATTGGGTATGGGTCGGATTTTTTTAGGATAAAATTGAGTCGGTTTGAGTTTAGGATGAAAAATATTTAACTTGACCAGAAATAGTAATTTAATTTTATTTTAAATATCTATGTATGTAAGATTGTTGTAATGTCCATCTCTTTATATATATATTTTTACTTTTTTCTATTTTGTTTAATAAATAGAATAATTATTATAATGCTTCTATTTGTATTTTTTCAATTACTCTCTATTTCACCAAATAAAATAAAAAAAATTATTTTTTTATTTATGTCAGTCTAAGTCGGGATTGGTATTTTTATTCTAAAATTTGATTCGAATTAGGGTTGAATAGAGCATTATTATGTCAGGTCAACTTCGGGTGAATGTGTTACATTTTCGAGTCGGATGCGTGTCAACCAAAATTCTGACTTAGCCTGAGCCATGGGAGTAAATCTTTCCAAACTAACTGCCCTCATCGAAACGAATATATTATATGTTTAATTTCACTTCAACTTGAGGACTACAAAAAATCCTACAGATTGAAATCAAGTCTAAAATCTAAAAAAACCAATCCGATATTGAACCAAAAATGGTTTTGGGTATTTTATGAAAATGTTATTTTGGCTCAACTATGGTTCATAATTTTGGACAAATTCAAATAATTGATCCTACCGGTTATTTATAATATTTGTAAATGTTATACACTACAATATCATGTAGTCAAGTGGTTTTTATATCCTCAATTTCTTTTTTGCTAACACTGTAGAAAACAATCGAAGAAGGCTAGCTGCTACAATCTTCAACCACCCTGGCTTGCACTGCAGCCGGCAGTTCCGACAGCCAAACATTCCCACGCTGCTGGCCATTACACATATGCGCAAGGAAATTCGCCACTTTGTTCCCCTTCCGTTCAATATGTTGGATTCGCATTTCCCATTCACGGCATAACAAATCAAAAATGAGATCAACTAAAGCATCTCCACTCAAAACCGAAGATTCGCCCATAAGAATCCGAACCACTTCCATGCTATCCGACTCAAGCCATACCCTTCGAAAACCCAACCTCCATGCATGGAAGAGAGCATCATAAACCGCTCACAATTCCGACATCAACACCGAGCAGCTACCAATCGAACGCGCAAACCCGAATAACCACTTCCCAGACCAGTCATGGATAACACCCCCTATCGCAGCAACACGTTGCTGCCCCTGTACCGAACCATCAGTGTTTACCTTCACCCAGCCAGCAGGAGGGCACTGCCATCGATTCCTCCCCTCGCCCGATCGTCGACACACTACAGCATCATCAGGCGCGCTGTCAAACTCCATGGCCAGCTGCCGGCAAAGTGAAGCGATATCACCTTGTTCCACATATGCTACGTCCAAAATTCTGTTGCACCTACGCTTCCACAACAACCAGCATCCGACAGCGAAACATGTTACCCACGATGAGCCATTATCCGGCAAACCCCATTATTCCGAAGATTAAATTCCAACCACCCATTCCAATCCATCGCCTCAAAATCCGCCAGCCTTTCGCAAGGCACAAGCTTCGACCATAGCAGCCGTGCCGCAGGGCATCTCCGCAGGACACGATCAATGTCCTCACCTCCCCGCCTACACAGTTGACATGTCCCATCAGTCGTAAGATTACAACGCAGCCTCTCCATATTTGTGAGTAAGTTATTACGCAACGCTAACCACAGAAATACCCGCACGCATTGCGGCAATTTCAACCTCCACAACGGTTGCCAACACTCATGAGCGGCATCATCGACATTCCCCGCTAGCACCTTGTACGCGGAACGGACCGTGAACGTCTTGTTATCCTCCCACCTATAACTCGGCTTATCATTCACATACCAAGCTCTTGGAGGCGGAACAACCGCGATCTTATCCAACACCCCCTCCGGCAGCAAGTTCCCAAGCTTCCGCCAATCCCAATCGCCGGTTTCATCCACCATGCTTCCAACCGAAGTCGGTAAAAGAGCGGACGGAAGGCTACATCGATCCCACAGTGGCCCCTCCATGTCCACCTATACGTCGTACCAAAAATCAGTCCGTTCCCCATTTCGGACACTCCAACAAACACTATTCCGAACAATCCCCCAAACTTTACTAAGCCCCTGCCATAGGCGCGAACATTTGCTGCGCTTAATTCATAACGACACCACCTCTTGCCAACCATATTTCTCCTTGATAACTCGAACCCAAAGCTTGTTTGGTTTGGTCAAAATCTCGAACCCCACCTTCATAAGAAACGCATTATTTTGGGTTGATAAATCCTTCAATCCCATACCTCCACTGGCTAACGGCTTTTGCATAGATTCCCAATTAACTAGTGAGATACTACGACGTTCGCCACTTCCACCCCACACAAACCTCCTAATAATTTTCTCCATTTCTCGGCACAAACCTTTCGGTAACATAGTCGTTTGCATGACATATGATGGGATTGCCTGTAATACAGCTTTAGCAAGGGTTATGCGCCCTGCTAACGAAAGAGATTTTGCTGCCCATCCGGATAGGCGTTTTGACATTCGGTCTAGGAGATAAGCATACGTAGCCTTCTTCACTCGTCTATGTAGTAAGGGAACACCCAAGTACTTCCCTAAATCCTCAACAACCTCAAAACCAAGGCGATGTTCCACCATTCCACGAATCTGATCAGAGCAATTTTTAGAAAAGTAAACTTGGGTCTTTGCGATACTAACCCGATGAGCCGAGCACATACAAAAGTCCTCCATCACCTCATGTATCACATCCATCTGCCCCGCATCCGCCTCGGCAAAGAGAACCAAATCATCCGCAAAGAAAAGGTGCGAGATACATGGGCCATTCCTCGATAGCCGAATCGGCTTCCACATCCCCGCCTCTACTTTTGCATTGATACTATGAGCTAGTCGTTCCATGCATAGAACGAAGAGATATGGTGATAAGGGATCACCTTGCCGGATACCCCGTGACGGCCGAAAGGACTCCGTGATATCACCATTCCATAATAACTGAGTCGATACCGAACTTACACACTGCATTATTAACCCAACCAACTTGCCTGGAATACCAACTTCACGCAAGGTATCTTCAATGAAATGCCACTCAAGTCGATCATATGCTTTCTCCAAATCGACTTTGATTGCCATGAAGCCTTTTTTACCAACCTTATTGCTCATAGTGTGGATGATCTCATGTGCTAATATAACATTATCTGTAATGTTGCGCCCTGGGACAAAGCTCACCTGATTCTCCGATACCCACTTTGATAAAAATCGCTTCAAACGATTAACAATTGTCTTCGTTATAATTTTGTACAGCACCGTACAGAGGCTGATCGGTCTGAATTGGCTGATCAACTCAGGAGCATCAACCTTTGGAATGAGCACTAGAAGTGTTTGATTAATCCGACTATCTAAAGAACCACCGTCAAAAAAATCCTTCACAAATTTAAATACCGAATCTCCAACCACATCTCATTTCTTCTGATAGAAATCTGCGTGAATACCATCAACACCCGGCGCTCTTAACGGGTCCATTTCGAACACCACCTTCCGAACCTCCTCCTTCATAACGTCCGCACACAAAGAATGCATCTCCGACTCACTGAAAGCATAAAACTTACCAGATAGCAATTGCACAGTACAATCGTGTATCCCGCCCGTGAAAAGCTGTCGAAAGTACTCCACAGCATGTAGTTTCAATTCCTGGTGATCATAGCTCCACCGATTAGCATCTACCTTAAGCGCCTTGATTGTATTTCGCCGTCGGCGTTGGATCGTACTAGCATGAAAAAACCGTGTGTTTCTATCACCTTTAGCAATCCAAGAATTACGCGACTTCTGATGCCACAAGCTTTCTTCATCCTTCAAAACCTTCGCAAGCTCCAATTTTAAGTCCCGCTCCAAATCCACCAAGAACTCCGAATATCTCCTAGATCGTGCCATCTCAATGCCTCTGATACGCGCTAGAAGGAGAGTTTTCCGACGCCCAATATGTCCAAATACCTCTCTATTCCAATCCTTCCCCCGTGCTTGAAACTCAACCACATTATCAAAAATACTCATCTCCTCACCCCACACATCCATAACTAGACGATGGAAATCCGGATGCTCATTCCATGCAGTGAGATATCTAAACGGACGCGTCATCCTATCCACATCACCGTCCCCCACTTGTAATAAAATCGGGCTATGATCCGATTCAAGTCGTGGCAAGTGAAACACCTATGACACTAGAAAAACACCAAACCATGTCTCATTACACAAACACCTATCAAGCCTTTGTTTCAAATCCCCTCGTTCCCAAGTAAACACAGGACCATGATACCCCATATCCACTAACCCGGAATCAAAAATAAAATCAGCAAACCTCGAGCAAACCCCCTGGCGAATCACAGAACCACCTTCCCTTTCCAACGGGCTAGCGATAGCGTTAAAATCACCTCCCAAGACCCAAGCCATCCCTTGCGCAGGCTCAAGAGCATGTAACTGATCCCACAACTGACTCCTTACACTCCTATTCGGACTCGCATAAACAAATGTAATAAAGAAATCTTGCCGCTTCCCCACATCAACACACCAACCATGAACAAATTGTGACGAGACCGCCACAACATCCATCCGCACTGAAGGTATCCACATGACCCAAATACCACCCGAAAACCCATTAGCCTTCACCCTATAAGAGTATTCAAAACCCGAACGACGAATAAAATTATCCGCCTTCCAGCCACTTATCCGCGGCTCAAACAACGCCACAATATCCGGCTTCTTATCTTGCACCATAAGTCTAAAGTAACGAAAGAAATCAGAGCCTAGCGCTCTTTGCACATTCCAAAAGATAACCTTAACCATGTAAATAACGAATAGTAAAAAACAAGTGATCCTAGGATGACATATCTGTCACCTCAACATTCTCAAATACCTGGTTCGAATTCCACAGAACCCGCCCTTGCCTTCCCACGGACGCAGCACCTAGTTCCCGGTTACCGCCATCAACCTCCTTGGCAGCAACATTAAGTTCCGATGTCATATTAGTAATCCACTTCGAGAGAACAGGTTTAGAAGGCCCCCGTTCATCACGTTTCTTCGGTCTCGCCCCCTTGGCGCCCACACTCTTGGCAGCAAGAGGATTCTTAACCCCGTTTTTTATCCCAGATTTCCGAGGCACACCCTTCGAACCACGGCCATTCACATCCCGCAACACACCACGCTCCTCCTTATCCACCATACGCACCACTTTATGACTGCCAGCGTCCAATGTTGATGGCGCCGCGACCACCTCATTCCTCGAAGCAACATCACCAACCCGTGGGTCGACATTCACCACCATACCTTCAACACCCACTGCCCATGTTGTCTCGGTAGCAGCCGGCAATTCTCGAGCCAGTTCCACCACCCTATCCGACGAGCCAGCCTCATCCCCTATCAACACATCCCTTCTAGGCAGATCCACCTCATTAACCATCACTTGTTTACCCTTATCCTTCGCCGGGCGAGTCACACCTCCCTCACTACCCCTCGTAGCTTCACTAGCCATCTTCTTCCCTTTGTCGATATCTAAGACACCAAAACGAGAGCCCGACGCCTCCCTCCTAGCTTGCTGCCCTTTCTCCCCCGCTTCCGGTTGTTTTCCCGCCTTCGACGGTTGACGTCGTCGGCTTGTTACTTGCATCCACGACCCATACAACTCTCTCTCCGCTGGTACCTCCTCGACGATATCCGGGCGAGGCAAAGGAGTAGCGCCCTCCTGGACACGCCCCTTGCCACATGTCTCTTGTTGATGACCATACTTCCCACAAGAAAAACATATCAGAGGTAGGCCCTCATACTCGATATCCTGTCGAAATCCATTGATCATAACTCCCGACGGAAGAGGCTTCCCCAGATCAACCACCATTGCAAACCTAGCGAAACGACCCCTCTTACCTTCCAAAGTATTATAGTCGATCTTAACAACCTTAGCGATAACATTAGCGATTGCCCGAAACATACTTTTAGTATAATACCGATAAGGAAGACCCGGAAGTCTCGCCCATACTACAATTTGCTGCGGATACTCCTCCATTGTGGAAAACAAACGTGACCAAGGCTGCACCGTCAAATAACTACCATATACCACCCATGGACCACCGGAAAGAACCCTAGCATAATCCGTTTCGCGTTCAAACCTTGCCAAGAAATACTCATTATCCAAGTCAACCAACTCCAGTTTCCCTACCGGCACCCACAGAGCCTTCACCCGATTCAATAACGCTCGATACCCAATCGCTTTCCCTAAGAGACGTACGATTACCGAGCAAGCAAGTTTCGCGTCAATGGATTCATGCACGCGCTCGGAGAAGTCAATCCTGGGCAACGCCCCGTCGAATGCGATTGTCACGTCCTCCTGTGTAATCTCCACGTCTAAATCCTCCATCGCCTCCCGACTCCCATCTCTCCCGGCAACCATGTCCCTAAACGAGGGCTTGACCTGTCCAGAATCCGGCAAGCGTCCCACCTCCGGCGTCCCAGCCCCCGTTGGCAGCACTCCAGCAGCCTCCTGCATACAAACATCCCCCAGCAGCGGTGCACGAGACACCTCCTCCTCCCTAACATCCTCGGCCATGCCTCTTCCCTTCTTCGAACCACGCTCCACATCATCCCTCAACGGGTCACTAGCCCGCTCCAGGCTCGCCTGAACCGAAACTTGGACGGCATTATCCGGTGGTCTCCCGGAGATCACGCCAACCAACGCCAAACTCATGAACGCAGATGACACGGGAACACTAGGGTTTCCTATTTTCACGGAGCAAAAAAAATAGCTTAAATGCTTTTAATAGATCTTGTTAAATTTTAAGAAAACTTTTTAGTACAAGTTCGATTATTAAGAAGGATGAATTTTCAAATTTTTAACAATTTAATTGTTTTTGCACTTTCATTGCAAGTAAATATTATTAAATTTAAGATATTATTAAATTTAATATTTTTAATAAGTAAAGAAACCACTATTTGACTTGAATCTAATTTATTGATTAACCGAATCCGACTTTGCATACTCTTAAACTTGAGTCTTTAACAATATTAATACCTACTGAACTGATATTTAATTTGATTCAACGTTTGTATTAAGAGAAAATATTATATGCAGTATCGGTGGGTGACTCATTTTCCACAAACGTCTAGTTTTTAAGGTTTATAGTTTAAGATTTAAGGTTTATGATTAAATTTTAAGGGTTGAGAATATATTGTATGGTTTAAAATTTAAAATTTAGAGTTTAGATTTTAAGAGTTAGGGTTTAAGCCCCTATAAGTGGTATGTGGCAACTTTAGAATTTCGCTTGTGAAATTTTTTTTATCGACCATGTAGAAAATATTTTTTTTAAAAAAGTGTATGTAACAATAATACAAGGAATTAGGGGTGGGAATTGTCGGGTACCCGGTTCATCCGGGTACCTCATTAGGCGGCCCGTGTCCCGGCCGTAAAATTTGGGTACTCGGGTAATCGGGTACTGGGTACCCGGTTCTTATTTTTTTAATTATAAAATAAAAAAAGCACATGTTAAACACAAAAATATTTAAAAAAAAATTAAACTTAAAACTTAAAAGAGTATAATACAAACATAGAAAAATGTAGGGATTTAAACTTAATTTTAGAGTGAAAATACTAAGAAACATAAAATAAAAATATAATTTTAAATATAAAAAAATATATATTAATTTTTATCGGGTCGGGTCGGGTACCCGGTAAGGGGAAACTTCCGGCCCGTGTCCCGGTAAATTTGTTGGGTCGGGTACCCGACCCGGTTGAGTAATTTTTTTCGAGAATTACCCGACATTTTAGGTTCGGGTCGTCTGGTCAATCGGGTCGGGTATTTTTGCCCACCCATACAAAGAATTGTGTTAATAATGAATTATATGACATCCATATATAACTGGTTAACTAAATAAATGAACAGTAATGCATTTGGACTTGTAAGTATATTTGACCCGTTAATCAAGTTGTTCATCTTTGTTCTCTTATATTTCTTTAGGTCATAAGTTTTAGATATGTTAGGAGTATTTTTTTTTCTTTCTAAAATCTATTTTCTCTAATTAAAATTAAAATTAAAATTTATCAAAAAAAAATAATGCATCCGTACAATTTCAATATAAGAAAATAACAAAGCATCTTCCTCACATTTCTGAATAGCCTCAAATTATCCCCAAATAATAAACTAAACCAAATTGGAGAGTGAGTGGGTTGTTGCTCTCCTTTTAAACTAGTGGCCCACCGCCCCCAAAACCGGTTCCACTCCTAAAGTCCGTATTTGCCCAAAACTGCAATATATAAAGAGACATGATACTTTTATATCAGGTAAAATTTGAAAATTTTATAATATTTATTTTAGACTATTAGATAAAAATAAATAAATGGTTGAGATTAATGGTATAAAATGAGAAAATTATCACAAGAAGAATAAAGATAAGGAAATAATCTCAACCATTTATTACTCTCATCCAACGATCTAAAAAAGATATAAAAATAATTGTAAGTGAATTTTAAGTTTTAACCCATATATGGGTTAGTATCCACTTACATGGTGTAAAACTCGTTTAGTTTTATACTAATACATGACCATTGAATGAGTAGAAATAGAATGAATGAGATGAGATGAAAAATTAAAAATAATGAGATTTTTAAGGAGAGAAAAAAGAAGTGTTTAATCTTGATTATCCATCTATTTCACTCATCCGATAGTCATGGATTAGTGTAAAACTAAATGAGTTTTACACCATGTAAGTAGATCGCCATCCCTATATATGAAATAGAATCCTCTTACATTATGTAAAACTTGAAAGTTCTACGTTTTTTTTGGAGCGTTGGATGAAAGTAAATGGATGAATGAGATTAATAGTAGGAAATTTCAAGATTATCACTCGAAAAAAATAAGTAAATAATCTTAGCTATTTATTACTATCATCCAACGGTTCAAAAAACGTGTTAAAATAATTGGGTTTTACACAATATAAGTGGATCATATATATATGGATTAGGATCCACTTACACAGTCTAAAACTCTTTTAAGTTAATTTGACACGTTTTTTGGATCGTTGGATGGGGGAAATAGATGGCTGAGATTAACTCCTTACTTTTTTCCAAGTAATAATATTCACATATTCTACTGTTAATCTCAGCATCCGTTTTACTCATTCAACGATCCAAAAAACGTATAAAACTTAAAGAGTTTCACAATGTAATATATATATAATGGTTTGCTTTCCTAACCATATCCATGGTCCTTTCACGCACGCCATAAACCGACCATGGTTCCAGCAGTTACCACCCACAAAAAGTTGGTCTAATTATTATTTTAGTCCTGCTATCACTAAAATTTCAGATTTAATTCATCTGCATTAATTTGACGTAATATGATTCCTAAAGTAGACCCAAATTGAAAACATATTTCGTTATTACCATCAAGATGATGTGAAAAATTTTATTTATACTATTATTCAGTCATATAGTCTCATTAATTACGTGGAAATTCAATTAATCATAAATTTACTCATGAACCAAATACTTAATGTTTTTTTAAATAGAATTTCTCATAGAATGAAAGAAAACATTTTATTTTAAAAAATATTTTTTAAAATTTATTTAACGATTATTATCATTGGGGAGTACAAATTTTGTATACAATCTTATTAAACACAAGTTTAATCCTTAGATTAATGGTTTTTATTTTTATATAAATATTATAAAAAGTATGAAAAACAAAAGTATCATTATATATTAAGGAGTATTAATTGGATAAATATTTTATATACAGGTGGTGGAAACTGAAAGTTTCCACAAGCGCCTTATTTTAGGGTATGAGAGTTAGTTTAGGGTATAAGGTTTAGGGGTTTAGGTGTAGGGGTTAGAATTTAGGGGTTGTTTCAATTCAAGATTTAAGGTTATAATTTAGGGTTTATAGGTTAAAACCTAAATCCTCACCATATTACCCTAAACACTAAATCCTAACCTACAAACCCTAAATTATAACCATAAAACTTAAATTGAAACAACTATCCCTAAATTCTAAACCACTACATCTAAACCCCTAAATCATATACCCTAAACTAACTCACTATACCCTAAAACTAAGGCGCTTGTGGAAACTTTCAGTTTCCACCGCCAGTGTATAGGATATTAATCCTTATTGGATAATTATTCCATGCACAAGCGTTTGTGGAAACTTTGTTTACACAAGCGCCTTAGTTTTAAGGTTTAAGGACTCCATTTAGGGTTTAATGTTTAAGGGTTTAAGTGTAGTAGTTTTGAATGTAGGGGATGTTAATAAAATTTAGGGTTTATAGTTAAAATTTAAGGTTTATAGGTTAAAACATAATTCTCTAACTATATTACCATAAACTCTAAATTCTAACCCTAAACTCTAAATTCTAATCACAAACCCTAAATTCTAAACTCATACACTAAAACTTTAAAGTGAAACTTTAATCCCTAAAATTAAAATTAAGATACTTATGTACACAAAAACTTGGATGGAAATCATCTGCCCCAAAGTATGCCCCCATTTGTGCCCCACTTTAAAATAATGGGTTTAGGGTTTAGAGTTTGGAGTTTAAAGTTGGGGCTTAGGGTTAGGGTGTAGGGAATTAGGGGTAGGGTGTATTTTTAGAGTTTAAGATTTGGGGTTTAGAATATGAAAATTAGGATTATGGAATAAGATTTAATTTTTAAGTATTTTTAGGCAGGGGCATAGAAGGAGCCATGATTAGGGTGCAGTAGATTTTTACCCCAAAACTTTCCACGGACTATGCATGTGATAATAATTCATATAGAAAATCCGGAAAAAAAGATACTAGAAGATATCTATTCCTCTATGGAGCTTAGCAAAACAAAAGGTCACCATCTCATCTGGGAAAGCAGCTAATTAAGCAAATTGCACCTTTGGGTCTCTAATTACAATCTTAATTTCAAGCCAAGTTCTGGTTTTTAGTACTAACAATCTAAGTTTTTTAGCAGAAAATCACTGAAATGAAAAGGGAAAAGGAAGCTAAGCAAAAGGCATATCTGCGGTACATTGAGAAGACAGTAAGTGGGAATAGGGTTATCCCATTCCCATAGATGCTACGTCTAAAAGATTAGATTCCTGTTTAGATGTCTCACAATATGTTGCAATTTTGCATCAGTTTCTCTTCTCTGAACCAAGCAGCTTCTCAAAAAGCATGCACAGCTCCACTCAGTCTCTAAAAAAGAATTAATCCGCTGAGCCTGAGGGTTAAAACTTAAACATTGATTGGGGACCGATGAAAGTGAAAGTTATGGGAAGAACATGGGAAGAACATTCATTGTTTCTCCGTTTACCTTTATCCAGAACGGTCCGACTCCACCTTCTCTAAAAATTATAACAAAAATGGAGCCAATGCCTACACGCTATTGGTCGGTTTCCTCCTCCATCAACTCCATTAAAATATTTAGTTAAAGTTGCTCATGTGTTTGATACTCTTTTCCACTATCTCTTTGTATATTTATGTATACATTCAGCCTTTCTGAATTCACCATGCAAACCAAATCACTTGCTTCCTTCCCTAGTTCTTGACAGTGACTATACAATCTTAGCTGGTTTTTGTTTTTTTGGAGAGTTAGGGTTTGTCTTGTCTCTGGTTACCTACACAATTTTCTGGTTTTTTCCTCATTGGTTCAACTGATTTTAGCTTTGGAAATGGAGCATTCTAATTGTTTGTCTCTATTTTTATTCTGCGTGTATTTCCTTTGTTTCTTCCTTTCAACCCAAGGTAGGTGGCACCATCACCATACCAAACATATGCACCATGGTCACCATCATAAAATATCTGAAATTTCGGCACCCCCATTGGCTGCACCTGCCCCTTGTGATCCACTTGCACCCGAGCCTTCGAGTCCACCCGAAAATTCTGATGATTCAACCGGTGTTTTCGACGTGAGAAAATTTGGAGCGGTAGGCGACGGTGTGACCGACGACACCGAAGCATTCAAGATGGCATGGGACTCTGCTTGTCAAGCTAATTCATCATCAGTCATCCATGTTCCAAATGGTTTTTCCTTCATGATTCAGTCCACAATTTTCACAGGTCCTTGTCAAGGTGGATTAGTCCTTCAGGTATTGTACTTGTTTTGTCTGATTTTCAGAGCTTATTCTGTCTTTTTAAGGATAAAAAAAAGGGGTTTTGATAATGGGTTCGGTTTTGTTAAGGTTGATGGTACAATTATGCCTCCTGAGGGACCCGACGTGTGGCCAAAGAACAACAGCAAGCGACAGTGGCTGGTGTTTTACAGAATCAACGAAATGTCTTTGCAAGGAGGTGGTGTGATTAATGGCAGAGGACAAAAATGGTGGGATCTTCCTTGCAAGCCCCACAAGGGAATAAATGGAACAACATTGCCTGGACCGTGTGATAGCCCCATTGTAAGTTTTGTCACACTTTTTAATTATTCCGTGTTCCCGATTCGAAGGTGCTAATGAGTACTCGACCAATTCGCGGCGGCGCAGGCTATAAGGTTTTTTATGAGCTCCAACTTGACTGTGAAAGGACTTAGAGTTAAAGACAGTCCCCAGTTCAATTTCAGATTCGATGGTTGCCAAAATGTTCATGTTGAATCACTTCATATAACAGCTCCAGTCCTTAGTCCCAATACTGATGGCATCCACATTGAGAACACAAATGGTGTTGAAATATATAATTCAGTCATCTCTAATGGTAATTGGCTCGATGTTCGATATAAATTCGTCCCCTCATTTCCCTTTCCATGTACTTGAGATACTCACCGTCGTGTCGATGATCTTTGCTTTCTCAGGAGATGATTGCATATCAATTGGATCAGGCTGTCACGATGTCGATATTCGGAACCTTACTTGTGGACCTGGTAGCCATGGAATCAGTATCGGAAGTCTAGGCAATCATAACTCTCGAGCTTGCGTGCACAACATCACGGTTCGAGACTCGGTGATAAGGGTGGCGGATAACGGTGTTAGGATCAAGACATGGCAAGGCGGATCCGGAGCCGTCTCCGGGGTAACATTCAGCAACATTCACATGGAGAGTGTTAGGAATCCCATTATAATCGATCAATTCTATTGCCTAACCAAGAACTGCATGAACCAGACATCGGCTGTTTATGTCTCGGACATATTGTACGAAGGCATCAAAGGAACATACGATGTCCGAAGCCCTCCGATGCATTTCGCCTGCAGCGATTCGGTTCCTTGTACCAACATCACACTCTCTGATATCGAACTTTTTCCTGCACAAGGAGATATAGTTTCGGACCCTTTTTGTTGGAATGTTTATGGGGAGTTGGAAACCCTAACGATTCCTCCTGTGTCTTGCTTACTGGAGGGCGTCCCTCGGTCCGTCTCTGATAATAAAGACACGGACTATTGCTGATGCATCGTGCTCGTAAATTCGATATTGTCCTCTTTAGATGCCTAGAAGTTCTACGAGGATTTATGGTTTTAAAGTACATGTTCAAAGAGAACAATGTCGATTTATACTAATCTAGGGAAACAAAGAGTATTTGCTACTGCCTACTGGTATGACCTTATGATTTAGAACTTTTTATGTAAATCAGTTTGTATACGTACGTATATATTTTGATATAATTGAAATTGTGTTTCCAATTATAATATTACGTTAGATTGGTCCAATATTAATCTCCTTCTCCAGTTATATAAAATCTGGTTTTACTGGTTCTCATGCATGTTACCGAAGTTGTGTCATGCATGAAAATTTGACAAATTCAGAACTTCAAATTTTATGGTGGTCGTATTTTTCCAAAAAAATCCCTAATAACAAACACAGGTTAGATCGAGTAATAAAGAATTCATTACCCCATTCGTAAAATCACTAATTTAATTTTGTGGACGAAAAAGAAAGCTCTAGTCTAGAACCTCGACTTGATTTGTCTTCAAATTTGTTCATAAATATTCTTAACATTTTGATAAAACATACACATTGCAAACATTGCAATTGAACCCGTGTCTCATAAAATAAACATCATATATATTTATATGTAAGCGATGATAGAATGGAGAAACAAGTGATGGACGTGGCAGTGTGAGAACTCATAAATTGGCATCTCTTTGATTAATAAATCATAGGCTAGTTTATTATCCGAATTAGAAATACAAAGATTCCAAGTTTCCACATATTCATGCGACTTAAAACCACGACAAAAGCTCATGTAAATTAACAAACAAGACAAGAATCCAAATGGAATATACAAGACATGATTAAAGAATAATGAGTGCAAGTGGGGTGTGATTTCATTTCAACAAGACAAAACTTGTCACACATTCAAAGGGATAATGATATATATATATTTTATTATATGCATTTTCGTCTTACGGTTTAGGTTTGGGGTGTGAGACTGTTCATATTTTTTATAGTTAATAATAATAGTAAATAGCAAAGCTAGGTATGGTGGGCATTAAAGTGGGAGAGACAAGGCATGGAAATAGGAAAGGCGGGCAGCACGCGCAGCAGCTAAAATAATGATATAAATATGGATGGCAGTAGAGTGTATAGACTGTTGACTCCATCGCTTAAGTGCTCTGAAAAGTGCCGGTCGGTGCTTGGGATGGGCTCTAACTCAATGCCCATTTTAACTATAACTTCTTTTTTGTTTAATCTCTTGTAAAATATATTGATGTGGTCAGAAATTAAGGATGCTTCTTCTTGTACCAATTGACTATGCTATCTAAAAGTCCATACTATATAGTCATGACATCATTAAACCTACATAAATACTTGTACTAAAAAATTGATTTAGAGTTTAAGGTTAGAGTTTATAGTTAGGGTTTAGGGAATTTAGGGTATGATGTATTTTTTAGGGTATAGGGTGTACGGTTTAGAATTTAGAATTTAGAGTTAGGGCTTGAAATTTAATTTTTTTGTGTTTTTAGTGTTGGAGCATAGAAATGAATATTAAAAAAGAACAAAAGATTTTTATATGATGCAGACGACAGACGCTTGTTGGAGTCAGTGTGACCTTAAATCTCCCAAAATTTTAAAAAAATATATTTTTAATTAGTTTTTTTAAATTTTAAAAATTCTAATTTGACTCTTTCAAAATATTTTTTTATTATATTTCAAATTTTTAAATAATCTTAATGAAATCCACTACTAAAATGTTTAGCAGTATTGATAAGTCTCAATTTTTTAAAAATATTTCAGTTAAAACTCTACATTTGTATAAAAAATTTAAATTAAACTCTTCAAGATCTTTAAAAATTTTAATTTAAGCTTCTAAAATTTTAAAAATAAATAAATAGGACCCTGAAACTAGGTTGTTAAGATCCGCCCTGTGTCCAAGAATTTGAGGCTCTCCTTTTTCCCATGTGCAGGTAAAAGGGAAATCCACCGAGGTAATAAGTTTGGGCATTTGATTATATGATATAACTGGTTTTGAATTCAAAGGGTTTGAGTGGAGGACCGACCTCTAAGAAACAAAAAGGCATAGGAGTGCCATCTTTTTCAATAATAACAAAGGGAAAAAGGGTTTTCTGAAACAAAAATGGAAGGAAAGCTGCTTAAAGCTAACCCAAAAGAGGATACAAAGGAATCTGTCCACTCCACTATAACCCCACTAATTATGTCTCTCTCGTCTGCTCACACACATGCTTAACTTCATGATTTACCACCAAGTAGGGATTAACTTAATTAATAAACTATTATGCACATATATAAGTAGCTTCTCCGGCGCACAGGCTTTGAAAGCACAACCTAAAATGTTAAAACACACAACATAAAAATGATACTCACATAACTTAAAATATTTAATATTTTGATAATATTTTCAATCGCAAACTAAAATGTTATCACATGTACTACTTAACATATTATACGTTTTTATAATATTTTTAATTGTTTGATTTTTAGTTGTTTTTTAGGTTGTTATTCTTTAGACTCTTCGGATTAATACACCATCCCTTGGGACCCGGGTTCGAGCACCAGTAATGTACGTTGTATGTGTTCTCTTTGAAATAACTAAAAAAATTGAACAGATGCTACTATTACATCACATCAGCATATTTAATATATATATATATATATATATATATATATATTTAAAATATACATGAAGCAACAAGGAAACGTTGGGTTTATTCTGAATCGATTTGGTTTGATTGGGTTGGGTCTGTTCTGTATTTTGGGCCATCGAAACAAACTTTACCAACCCAAAGCACAAAGTTAACCCTATATGTATGTATTTATGCTTGCGTATTGTGTATTGTATGCTTTAAAATCAAAGGATTATTATCGTGTAAGCTAACGGTGGAATAAAATTATTACACAAGTGGATAATTTTTGGGTTTAGGTTATATAGTCTAGAGTTTAAGTTATATGGTTTAGTATTTAACAATTTATATTTTAAATTTTAAAGTTAAAATATGCATGTTTGTGTTTTTTACACTAACGATGTATCGTACAATGACCCTAATATTAAACTTTTTTTTTTTCTTTTTGAACAATGTCATCTGGATTTTATTAATCACAATGAAATATATTACAAATATAATGCATTAAAAAGAGATAAAAGGACTAATCCACTAAAATTTCATACAATGTTGCAAATAAAAGTAGACACTTTTATCAAGATTAACATACAATTAAAATCTAGAAACCTTCATGAATCTCCTTGTCTCTCTAACCAAACAAGTCGCTTTACGAGACGAAAAAAGAGTGGTGAGCAAACCATACTATCAAGCATAATGCTCCATTACCCATGTCTGATTACATTAGCAAACAACCATCAACCGAATGAGGATCTATCTTTCTATGACCACCGACGTAATCAAAATCAGAAACTAGCGCCATGAAGATCTCTATACGAGTACCAAACGACCACTAATGTATGCAGAAATCATGCCAAACGACAGATGAATCGAACCACAAAATAAATAAAAAGCGTGTCATAAAAGCAAAACATAAGAAAAAAATTGTTATTAAAATAATAAAAAAAACAAAAAAATATTAAACCCGGTAATCGAAAACTAATAATAAAATTGATAGTCGACCACCGGTTAGAGAAGCAAAAACAAAGGAAGATGGGGCGCTCTAAGTTGCTGAGAAAAGTAGGGTAAAAAAGTAGGATTCTTTTGTGTTTTATTTAACTCTTCTTCTTTTTTTTGAAAATAATGAGATTTTCACGTGCCTCGTTAAAAAATCTCCTTACGAAATGAGGAAAAAGAGTGCTCATGGAAATCGTTACAATAAAAAATTAAAGCTAACCATGAACTCGAGCGTAATAAGATAATCTCCACACACTCAAGTAACCCAATCAACATGAAGAGCATCCGCAATATTCGAAGGGGGATCAAAGAACCTATGATACGTCATCGGTAAGTCTCTAGCTAGCCTTGCAAGTTTATCCGCAACTAAATTTGCCTCCCGACGCACCCAAGAGAAACAAACATCCCACTCTCTAGAGAACATGTCTGCTATATGAACCTGAAGAGATGATGGGAAACAGAAAGGATCGCCTATAACCAAACCTTCATAAACCTCTTTATTATCCATCTCAACAATAATGCGGGAAAATTCTAAGGACCAAGCCATCGCAAGACCTTCATAAACTGCTCATAATTTGGCCTCAAAAATAAAACAAATACCTATCTTTTTCGAAAAATCAAAACGCCAACCTAAAGTGTTGTATCGCCCGACACCACCACAATAAGCAAAGCCAGAAGTCGTATTACGAGCTCCATCAACATTAACCTTAATCTAACCAACAGGAGGCTTCGCCCATCTCATAACAAGCAAAGGTGAAGTCGAACCACCCTTGTGCTGCTCATCTAAGGCCGCCGCACATATCGCTTCATTGCATAACCGTAACGCGATGTGAAGTAAGCCTTCTTGACCACCATTCATCAGATCAAATATGGTTTGGTTTCGACGCTGCCATGCTAGCCACACAACCGCTCTAAAGATCAGGTCCCAGTTAGTCGTAATCTTAGGAAACAAAGTATGGTTAAACATGTTATGAAGGATCCATGTTTTAATATCCATGGTAAAAAACTGCTGGATTTTATCGACTTTGAGAACACCTAACCAAGCAGCCTTCACCTCGATACAGTCCCGAAGCACATGAGCAATGTCTTCAACAGCATCGCCGCAAATCGCACAACTCGGATCATCCGCTAAATTCCTATGCACTCGTTCCGCATTCGTCAAGATACGCTCATGACAAACCTACCAAAGAAACATCCATACTCTCGAAAGGCCTCTATACTTTGATAAAACAAGCCACAACCGATCCCCATTCTCGACTGCAGCCTCCACGCGCATACGATAAGCTGATTGGATCGAAAATCGTCGGGATGTCTCCAGGGACCATCTTGGTCGATCGGGTATCCCCACCACACTCGGGGGTTTCACGGCTTCAATGCCCCACACAACATGTGAGATCAAACCAGCAAAGTTTCTCCATCTTCACTGCCCATTGTCGTCTACCATGCAGCGAAGCGGGGTGTCACGAGTTGCCTGGCCAGCCCCATTGTTCCTATAGTCGCGCAAAGGCCCAAAATTAGCCACCCACGCATCATCTCAAAAATCAATAACTCGACCATCGCCAATATTCCACATAATATTTTTACGAACATCCTCCCAAACAAGACAAATCCCTTTCCAAAGAAGTGGCCCTTTACAGTTAGCCAAAGCATCCAGCACCAAATCAATCATTTTATAATTCGCTCTTAACACTCGAACCCACAAACGATCTGGATCCGAGATCATGGTATAACCCAATTTTAGTAGGAAGGCTTCATCCTGACGTTCAAGTAAATTCTTCTTCTAAGCATTTTTTCATTTATTTTTTATAATTATTAATATCTAACTTATTAATTGACTAATATGGGTCTAATATTATAAAATTCAATTATTAAAATGATTGTCCTACTAAACTTGATCCATTCACAAGGTAAAAAAAATAAACCTGATTTCTAACACACATTTTGACATGGGTGAAGCTAGGGATAGCAATAGATCGGATTGTATAAAATTCATGTCCGAATTCGTTACAATCGGACTTTGATATTTTTTTGGATTTGAATTCAGATTTTTTACAATTGGGTTTGGATCAGATTGTTTTTGGATCATATTTTTTCGCATCAGATTCGAATTTGTTTCAACTGTATTTAGATCAGAGTTTTTGGATTCAGATTAAATTGTCATCCTTAATCTTGACCCAAGTCTGAGGGGTAGATTCGCGAATTTTAGTGTCTTTAGGGTATATTGTGTTTTGGCCCTTTAATAATTTTATTTTAGTGCAAATTAGTCCATAATTTTGTATATTTAATTTCTTACTCATTTAATTTATGCTATTTAATTCTACACTCGTTCATTTTTTTCCTTGTTTGTTGATTATATTTAATTTTTTGTGTTTATTGTTAATGCTTTTAATTTGCTTTCTATTTTAATTCATAATTTTAGCATATATATCATAACTTTATCTATCAATTGCACATCACTTATTATTTCATTCACTGACTTCCTTAATTTTTAGTAATTCATTGATACTTACATTTATTTGTTTCTTCATTGTATTTATTTTATTGTTTGTTTATATATGACTTGATCTTGCATTTATTTATTTTTCATATTTATTTATACATGCATATGGTATAAATAGATATATTACACTATATTAAGGTTAATTAATATATATAAATCATAATAAATATTATTATTATTATTATTTAACTTACATTCTTAAGACATTTATATTTTTATTATCACTTTTAATATATATATACATATAAAGTTAATTTTGTTTTTACCATTATTCCAAATTACCTAATATATACATTTATGTTCTCGTTTTAAAAAATATATGTAGTTATGTTTCTTTTAATGTATTTAGTTTAACTTTTTACTTTATTTATGTTGTCTTCTTGTTTTAATGTAAATATTATACATGATATTTTGTTTTAAGGAATTAAAAGTCCTAAATGTTTTGATTCGGACTCGGATATGGATTGGATGCGTCCGATTCGGAATGGATCTTGACATGATCCATATCCAACTCATCTCCTATTAGGACTCGGACATTTTCTTCGAATTCGGATTCAGATTTTTCAATCGAATATGAATCAGATAAATTTCTTCGGATCGAATCAGATTCAGATCAAATTGCCATCCCTAGGTGGAGCCACATGAGAGTGTCTACTTACACCCAAAAATTTTAAAAAAATTATATTTTTCTATATAATTTATATTAAAAAATTAAAAATATATATATAATTGACACACCTTTATATATAAATTGACATCTTTTTATAAATAATTAACTATTTTAAATATTGTTTAAAAATAATACATTTTTATCAATTTTTGGCTCCACCTGCATTTTGATTTTTGATTGTTAGGGGACTTGCGCCCTTGCCCATAAAATATCTCTTTGATCTATCATTGTCAGCGGTTAATGCGTAAAGTTCACACATATTTTATTGTGTTTAGACAAAAAAGAAGAAGATAAATTTCGAAATTGTAAATTTTTTATTGGAGCGGGTGCTATTTGAGAATAATTAGCCGACCTAAATTTGTAAATGTTTATCGATTATTCGTCACATTCCATAAAATAACAAATTAAAGTAAAATAAGTAGTTAAATAGAAAATTTTGAAAAATAAAATTTAATATTAATTTAAATAAAAATAAAGTATAACTATTGTTGAGTCAATCTATCACTAAAATGACTAAGATGAGTTAAATTAACAAATTGAAAATTTGTGAAAACTTTTGTAAGAATAAAGACCCACACAAGAATTTTAGAATTTTCAACTTCCTCAATATATCAACTATCTAAAATTTCATAAATTTATTATTTTATTTAACCATCAAGGACAACAATGTGTAACATTAAACAAACCCTCAAGATTTGTACACTAAAATCTTGAGAATATTACTTAACAATTTCTAGAGCGTACGATTAAAACTCTCAGTTAACGTCCTTCCCTCTTTTTAAGTTGTGAGTTCAATACTCAATATGAACAAAATTCTATCTCCCTTAAGTAGAAATTGTTTTAAAAATTAAAATTTTAAAAACACTATTTCCTAAAAGTTGTAGTGTATAAATGTTAGAGCAAGTTTATTGATGAATGTGAGCTTCAATTGTGCAAACAAATTAGTTTGCGAAGAATTTCATTATGTTATATCGATTTATTTTGAATCTTAGAATCAAGGTGACGTAATAAATAAATTATCCCAAAGTTAGGACATTGGTATTTGGTGGAGCAGTGGTCCAAATTCTTAAGGTGTATGTAGAAGGTAATATTTAGAACAAAAATCCCCCTAATTTTTTTATGCCTTACTGTTGAGATTTAGGGGGCTCGATTCGATCAACCGTTCTTGCTCGCCAAGTGTGGAGATATTTGATAATTGGGTGTTTTAGTGGGAGGTGAAAATTTGGCAAATTGACACAAGGATTTATAGTGGTTCAACGTTCTAATCAAGGTCTACATCCACTACCTTAGCTCCCCACTAATGATTTCCAAACAAATTCACTAAGAATTTCGTCCCCTTTTATAGGCTAAGGAGGCAACCTTTACAACCCTCAAAGCTTTCTACCTAAAGCTTGACGAAACACTCTCTTGTACAAAGAAAGACTTAGCAAACTAGAAATCCCTCTAATAGGTGTTTGTTTGCAATTCTAAGCACTCACTCAAAACCTAAACACTTGAGCAAATATAACAATGTAAGCTCACAAGTGTTGTCTAAGCAAGGAATTTACAATTTAAGCTCTAGACAAATTTTGACATCATAATGTTGTAACAATTGAAGCATTAACCATTACAAGATGCTTGGAGGTCCCTTTTATACTCTCAATTGAGTTTGTAGCCGTTACTAGCCATTGGGATTGAATTGGAGCTGTTGGAGCCTTTATTTCCCACCATAAATGCAGTTTTGCAGCTTGGCGTATCGATACCCTCTCAACCCGTATCGATACGGTCTCGAAGAGGAATTAGCTGTTGTGCTCTTCAGCTGATGCGTATCGATACGCTTACCTAGCGTATCGGTACGGTCTTGCAATTTAAAAGACCGTTGGGAAAATGACTGTTGGGGTAGTTAGGCATATCGGTACGCGATACAACCGTATCGGTACGCGACTAGCCGTTGGGCTATTTCAAAGCACACCGTATCGATACGGCTAAACGTATCGGTACGAGTTTTGGCTATTGGAAAGTTCAGGTAGTTGAAACCCTAAAGCGTATCGGTACAGTCCAAGACCGTATCGGTACGAGCACTTAAAAAAACTGGTTTTGACTACTTTAATGTACCTTAAAATCATTCCAAAGCCTTTAAAAACCCTTAGACATATTTTCAAGTTGTTTTTTACTACAACCATATTTTAAATTCTTTTCAATTTAGTCCAAAATATTTTCAAATATTATATCAAAACTTTTGTTCTACAATCCCCCTTTTTGATATAATAAAACCAACTTGAAAAATTGTTTGGGATTCTCCCCCTTTAACCTTAAAATTGTGAATAAGAGATTAAAGATATGAAATCAAATAAAGCTCCCCTTATTCATTTGAAAATTCAATTTTTCAAACCATCAACCTATTTCTCCTCCTTTTTGTTATATCAAAAAGAATTTAAATTGACATTGAACTCAAAATAACATAGAAGGAAAAAAAACTTGACACACTTAAAATTTTGGTTTAAAAATTGGCTCCCCCTTACTCAAAGCATCATAAGAATGTTAGTTCAACATATATGATTATCTAGTTGACATAAATGAAAATAAATAAAATAAACCCAAAAACAACTAGATTTTACCACACTTGAACTCAAGGAGGATGTGAAGCCTTCCTTCTTCAAGTGTTGTTCCTTTGTGTGCATGGAGCTCCCCTCAATTTTTGACTTGTTGATCAATCTCCATCACACCTAGCACAACAATCAAGTAATTTTTGGTATCCAAGTTGCTTTGGATCCATAGACATTAGGAGCACAAAATTTAGTCCCCTTAGGAATCCATTTTTCAATTTCATCCTTTTTAGTTGAAATGGTTAGTCCTTTTGGGATCCAAACACTTCTAAAACATTTTCCATTCACAAATCTAGGGGCACTAGATTGTCTTACATAAAAGTTTGATTTTCCAAAACTATTTTTTCTTTTCAAGTTAATTGGAAATCAATTTTTTTTCTTTTTGAACTTTAAGAAGCAAATTTTGTAAATCAAAATATTTTTGTTCAAAATCTTTCAATTTTGCTTCAAGTTCAAGATTTGTTTTGGAAAGCAAATCATTTTCAATTTTTATTTTTGAAATCAACTTTTTGTTCTTGGAAAATGATGCCTTGAATTCCAAAAGCAAATCATCATAGGCATCTTACAACTTATCAAATGTATATGAATTTGAAATAGATGAGTTAGAAGTTACCTCCCCCTCATTGAGGGCCATCAAGCATAGGTGAGTTACTTCATCATCGGTGGAGTCTTCACCACTCCATGTGGCCACATATTCTTGTTTTGAAGATGATCCATTCTTTTTGGATTTGTGGGAGTCCTTCATCTTCTTCATCGATTCATGCTTGGATTTTTTCATTTTGCTCTTCTTGAATCGGGCAAATTTGTTGAAGAGATAGGTCATCTCTTCATCTTCACTTTCCTCCTCACTTGAATCTACATGATGGCATGTGGAGGATTTGAGAGCTACGACACTAGCATTGATGCCTAGCTCCTTGATCTTCTTCTTCCCCATCGCTCTAATCTCTTCTTTCTTCTTCTTCTCTTCTTTGTTTTTCTTCATTATTTGGTGAGTGAGAAGTGACCCCATGAGTTCATCAAGCTTCAAGGTTTTGAGATTCTTGGCTTCGATGATGGCGGTCCTCTTTGAGTCCCATGACTCGGGAAGGGAGTAGATGAGCTTTCGGACAAGCTTCTCTTCCGGGATGGCTTCTCCATAACCTTTAAGTCCATTTGTGATAGTGGAGAACCTATCAAACATCTTCTCGATGTTTTCTTCCGGGTCCATCATTAAGTTCTCATACTCTAAGGTGAGGACCCAATCTTGGTCTCTTTGACTTCATCGGTTCCCTCGTATGTGACTTCAAGCTTGTCCCATACCTCCTTAGCACTCTCACAAGAATACATCTTCTCATAGATGGTTGGGCCAAATGCACAAAAGAGCATGTGCAAGGCTTTGCAATTAAGCTTCATCTTCTTGCGATCGTCGGCACTCCATTCCGCTTTGCTTCCTTGAGGCACGAACGGACCATCTTCAACTATGTCTCATAGCTTGTAGTCTCTTGACTTCAAGAAGAATTTCATCTTTGTCTTCCAATGGGCATAGTGATTCCCGTCGAATAAAGGCGGTTTGTCGATGGATTGCGCGATTTGAGCCAGTTGGTGAAATGTTGATCGAGCTTGCTGGATCTTCTCAATAGGATGTGAATCCCCTTCGATTGAGTCAAGCTATGATACCAATTGTTAAGATTTAGAGGGCTCGATTCGATCAACTGTTCTTGCTCGCCAAGTGTGGAGAAGTTGGATAATTGGGTGTTTTAGTGGGAGGTGAAAATTTGGCAATTTGACACAAGAATTTATAGTGGTTCAACCTTCTAACCAAGGTCTACATCCACTACCTTATCTCTCCACTAAGATTTCCAAACAAATTCACTAAGAATTTCGTCCTCTTTTCTAGGCTAAGGAGACAACCTTTACAACCCTCAAAGCTTTCTACCCAAAGCTTGAGTAAACACTCTCTTGTACAAAGAAAGACTTAGCAAACTAGAAATCCCTCTAATAGGTGTTTGTTTGCAATTCTAAGCACTCACCCAAAACCTAAACACTTGAGCAAATATAACAATGTAAGATCACAAGTGTTGTCTAAGCAATGAATTTACAATTTAAGTTCTAGACAAATTTTGACATCATAATGTTGTAATAATTGAAGCATTAACCATTACAAGATGCTTTGAGGTCCCTTTTATACTCCCAATTGAGTTTGTAGTCGTTACTAGACGTTGAGATTGAATTGGAGTCGTTGGAGCCTTTATTTTCCACCATAAATGCAGTTCTGTAGCTTGGCGTATCGATACCCTCTCAACCCGTATCGATACGGTCTCGAAGAGGAATTAGCCGTTGTGCTCTTTAGCTGATGCGTATCGATACGCTTACCTAGCGTATCGGTACAGTCCTGCAATTTAAAAGACCGTTGGGAAAATGACCGTTGGGGAGTTAGGCGTATCGGTACGCGATACAACTGTATCGGTACGCGACTAGCCGTTGGGCTATTTCAAAGCACAACGTATCGATACGGCTAAGCGTATCGGTACGAGTTTTGGCTACTGGAAAGTTCAGGTAGTTGAAACCCTAAAGCGTATCGGTACGGTCCAAGACCGTATCGGTACGTGCACTTAAAAAGGCTGATTTTGACTACATTAATGTACCTTAAAATCATTCCAAAGCCTTTAAAAACTCTTAGACATATTTTCAAGTTGTTTTTGACTAAAACCATATTTTAAATTATTTTCAATTTAGTCCAAAACATTTTTCAAATATTATATCAAAACCTTAATTCTACAATCTCCCCTTTTTGATATAATAAAACCAACTTAAAAAATTGTTTGGGATTCTCCCCCTTTAATCTTAAAATTGTGAATAAGAGATTAAAGATATGAAATCAAATAAAGCCCCCTTTATTCATTTGAAAATTCAATTTTTCAAACCATCAACCTATTTCTCCTCCTTTTTGTTATATCAAAAAGAATTTAAAATGACATTGAACTCAAAATAATATAGGAGGAAAAAAACTTGACACACTTAAAATTTTGGTTTAAAAATTGGCTCCCCTTACTCAAAGCATCATAAGAATGTTAGTTCAACATATATGATTATCTAGTTGACATAAATGAAAATAAATCAAATAAACTCAAAAATAACTAGATTTTACCACACTTAAACTCAATGGAGGATGTGAAGTCTTCCTTTTTCAAGTGTTGTTCCTTTGTGTGCATAGAGCTCCCCCAATTTTTGACTTGTTGATCAATCTCCATCACATAGTTGAAGTGGTTAGTTATTTTGGGATCAAAACCATAAACTCTAAATTAACCTTAAACCATAAATTCTAAATCAATGGAGGTACCAAAAAAAGCATAATTTAAAGGCTGACGATTTCTATCCGTAATATTTGTTCATACATAATATCTATTTATAATATTCGTTCATACATACATTAACCATAAATCCACCATAAAATTAAAAATTGAGGTATGAAAACGTTTTCCTTGGTGGCACGAAACGCAAGCCAAAACCAAAAAACAACGGCGGCGGATTTTGACATCGCATCACTATGGTTACGTCAACGTTATTCCAACCCTTTACGTCGCCTTGCCATCGGCATCTCACCGCACGTCATTCAAATGACGCAACTTCGTCAGTGCACCAGTCATGGTTTGCGGCTGTGAGTCCATCTCTAGAATGAATGACTCAGTCACTCGGTTAAACTTTAAATAAAAAAAAATCTCACGAGTTTGGGCAATTCAGTCTTTCTAATTGTTGTATAAATAGGCCCCCGGATTCGAATGAATCAGTAAGCACTTGCATTTTCCATATGGAGAACGAGAAGAGTAAAGTTTTCTGCAATGGCGAAAACGATGATGAAGAAGAAGACGAGAAGATGGAGCAGTTCTTTGCGCTGATTAGGAATTTCCGGGAGGCGCGTGATAGAAGAAAAGATGAGATTGAGCGGAGACAAAGGGAGGAGGCGACGGAGAAGGAGGAAAACAAGGTCAAGGCACGGAGGCTAAATAATAACAATGAGCAACCGAGTTGGGTTCCCTGTTTTGAATGGGCCGATTTTACAGAGGAGACCGAGTTTCGGAGGTCGCCGGTTATCTTCCCTTCACCGGACAACAGCAAAGACGATAACAGAAAACAACAGCAACAACGAGACGACGACGGTTTAGATCTTAAGCTAACACTTTAGGCTAGCTTTTAGCTTTTCTCTTGTTTGAAACAATGTTCAGGTTTATGTTATCTCATTTTATACTATTTTAAATCTTGATATTTATTTTTAAAATTTAAATATTATTTTATTTAAAAATGATTTTTCTTTGAACAATTAAAATATTATTATTTAAATTAATTATTATTATTTGTTTGGTAATATACATATATATTTTATAGTTCATTTTTATTTGGGGTAGGAATAGGGTGAGACGATGACGGTTTTACATTCTTCACTCTCTCTTCAATATTTGCGGTTACGATTTCAGAAAATCTCATTAATTGCTTTGAGTATTTTTTCGTCATCATACTCTTCTTGCACAAATCTCTTCGCTTTTCGAGGAATCCTTATCCCAAAAAACTTAAGTAAAATTATTATTTTATTGACCAAAAATATGGCAAATTTGGTTCAAAATATAAAATTTGGATATTTCGATTGGAAGCAGATACGAGCTGATGAAGACTAAATGGCTGTTGTGTTGGGGGAAGATTTAGATAAGAATTTTAGCTTATATCTAAAAACTAAGATAGAAATATGTTGAAAAATTTGAGTGTGGCTAGATTTGAAAGAAAGTTGAAGTGATAATGATATAGTTAAAGTTTTTTTATTAAGATATATATATAGATAATTAAGTATATATTTTTAAACATATAGTAAAATGCCGGGATCCTTTCAGATATTTTTGGGGTCTCTACGGTTATTTATACGGTTACGGTTCGGCTATTCCCACGGTTCGAATATAAAAATTCTCGTCCCCGTCTCCATTTGAGCTTTGGTAATAAAACTTTCCCCTCCCCATAAGTGAAGATTTTGGTTATTCCCCATTCCAATTGGTTCGGATCCCCGTGATTTTCGAATATTCCCCACCCAATTTTCACCCCTAATTATCGGGATACAAAGCTGCATCTTTTAACAATGTCGTCTCTAAAATTTGAACTCGTGCACTCTACTTGAAAGTGCATTGTGCCTTACCAATACACCAAACGAAGCTAAATTTATTTCTAAACTATTAGAACTTATAAAAAATATCTAAATTTATTTCTAAATAAAAAATATCTAAAAAAACATTCTCATAAAAATATCTAAATTTAAATTTACGTTAACAAATAAAAATTTCATTAAACTATAAGCTACTCTAATTAGATGTTAAAATACTCAAATTCAACTTAATAGGAGGTGCAAAAAATTCGACAAGTCGAAACTAAATTTAAAATCTTAAAAAAATCGATTTAAAAATTTAATTTTGATAAATTTAAAATATTTTAGTTTGATTACTATTTGCATTTTGGGTAAAATTAGGTAGCTGATTTAATTAATTATCTATAATATTTATAAATTTTACATACGAGGATATCTTGTAGTCTAATCATTTTGTTGTCTCTCTTTGATTCTTTAAAAAAATTTAACTTTAAGTTCGATTATTAAGAAGAATGACCTCTCAATTTTGACGTCTCAGTTGATTTTGCACCTTAATCGTAACCAAACCATTATTAAATTTACCTTGTTATTAAAATTCATTATACAAATCAAATCGTATATTTTGATTAATCGACCAGCCAATTATCGTATTTAATTAATATTATTTAGGATCGAGAATTACATGACTCAAATTTAATAATAAACTAAAATAATTTATTAACTAACCGACCTTGACTCTATACTCTACTGTTTTATATTTTCAAATTACAAAATTTTCCTGAACCCGTAAAATAATTTCAGTGATAAAAAATAATATATTTTATCTAAATAATTTAAGTTTAAATATCATGTATGAACTATGTATGTGCAAGCTCAAGTATTGATTTAATGGACTCCAACAGTATTGTTGTGTTGTAGTTAGAATCATGTTCATCTCCGATGGTCGGTTGGCCCATCTTTTCAATTGTCAAATTGACATGTTCAAAATGTCATTTGGAAAGAAAAAAAAAAAACTGGAAGACAAGAAGAATCTAGCTTCTTTCATTTCCATGAAGCTTTGTATTTTTAGGGTTGTTGACTTTTTCTCTCACACAAATATAGTGCAGCTTAGATTATTTTAAAAAATATAATATTTTTATAATAAAAATAAAGATGATAAAAATACCTATTGACTTCGAATAATGTCGTCCACATAGCAGCTATCTATGGAGATTACTGTTCAAAGACAAATTATATACGTACTGTCATTAGCTTCTATTTGTGGCATTAACCTCCATGAATGGCTACCACGTAAATGATATTGTTCAAAATCGACGAGTATTCCTATCATCTTTACTTTTATTGTAGCAAATGTAATATTTATAAAAATAATTTGGCTTGTGTTATATTTGTAGGACAAAAAGTTAGGTGTAATATTTGTGTAATTTTTTCTTTTTATGACTTTTTTTATTTTATATTTTATAGCCTTTTTTTAAATATTAATAGCAATAATTCTACAATTTTGATTAAATATATGTAGGGTTATGCTATTGACAGTCCTAAAAATTTGTGTTCCATTAATTTAACTTTTTCATATAATTAAACATTAAACCCTAAACCCTAAACTTTAAACAATAACCCTTAAATCATAAACGTGAAATCCAAAAACCCTAAACCCAAAAAACTTAAGCACTAAACCCTAAACATAAAATTCAAAACCTTAATCCCAAAAAACATAAAACATAAACCATAACCTAAAATCCAACACCATAAACCCAAAAACATAAACACTGACCCTAAACACTAAATTCTTAAAACCCTAAACACTAAATCATAAATCTTTTTAAGTGAGTATTAATTACATTAAACAACCTAAATTAATTAAACACAACCATTTTGAATGTAATTAGTTACATTTTATTAGATTCTATTAAAAAAATAATCATTAATTATAAGAACTTATATAGTTCTTATTGACAGCCTTAAGGACTGTCAATAGCAAAATTCATATAAAATACACTAAATACATATAAATATAAATTGTTATTTGTTAGAGATAGGATCCGTTTACACAGTGTAAAACTCTTTAAATTTTACACGTTTTTTTGGATCGTTGGATGAGTGAAACGAATGGATGATATTAACAGTAAATATGTGAAGATTATCACTTGAAAAAAAGAGAGTAAAGAGTTGATTTGAGTCATCAATTCCCCCATCTAACGATCCAAAAAATGTGTAAAACTTAAAGATTTTTACATTATGTAAGTTGATCCTAACTCTATTTATTATAGTGGTGGTGTTTTTTCTCCGCAATCACTTTTAATCCACCATCAAATGTCATAAATAATTAAAAATACATTCTTAAAAAAACAAAAAAAACATATGATCATAATTCATAATTTAAAATCATTTGTGAATAATCAACAAGTGTTGAGTGTAATGGTAAGATATAATGCTCTAAGAATTTAGGTAGTAATTTTGAAAATAACATTGTTGGAAGAAAGAACTATAGATAAATTTTTTGTTTTTACTGTCAGTGCATCGATTATTTTTTCTATTAAAATTTATATACATATATATTTAATAAAAAGCATTTTGCATGATTGATATTTGAAATTTTAAAATTTAAAACTTCATTGTTAATAGAAACTAACATCATAACAATTGAAAACTTCAAAAAGACTGTTACTCCCAAACCATCAGGCTTATCCAATACATCCTAGATTCATGTCCTCTAGTAGCTACCAGCCAGGTCACCAACCAAAGCATTTATGAATTTTATATTTTATAAATAGGAATTTTGTTAGTATCATTAGTTAATCGAGTGCTAATCTAATCAAGAATTTTTTTAATTTTTTCTTAAATGATTGTTAATGTTATTATCAGGGGCGGATCTAGAAATATAAATTTGGTAGTTCACTAACCGATAATTAATATAATAACATATAATCCAAGAGTAAATTAAATAAGTCATCAAAAGCTACATTCTAAATTTATAAGAAATTCAAATTACAAAGTACTAGTACATAAAAAATGTCTACAATTGTTCACGACGAGTTCTCATATTTTGGTATCCTCGTACAATAACATCCATGTTAATATCTACAAACAAGTCATTTTCTATAAAAAGTAACTAAACAATCATTTAATAATTGATCTCCCATGCTATTACGCAATTTACTTTTCACGATTGTCATTGTTGAAAAAGCTCTTTCTACTGTCGAAGTTGCCACGGGAAGAAGTAATATTAACTTCAAAAGCAAGTAGACTTTAGAATGAATTTCATGCTTCTTTGTCTCAACAAGTTTTATGGAGAGCTCATTTAGGTTCGTCACATCCCAAAATCTCTCATCATTCCGAATATCAGCAATGAAATTTCCCAGTGAATATTCAAAAAATAATAATTCAGTTTCTGAAAATTCTCTAGGATAGAATTGAGCAAGTCGTAGTAGTTTCTTTTTGTCAAAAGAAGAAAATCGATTAGAGGGATGAAAGCAAGACATACAAACAAGTAACTCCTTACTTACCTCACTAAATCGATTTTCAAGTTCTTGTAATTGTAAATCAATCACGCAAAGAAACACTTCAACCCGAAAATGGTGGAGATTTGTCACTTCTGGTTGCTTACTTCCACGATAACGACTCCTCCCTCGGATAACATAATTTGCCTTCATATCAAGAATCTTCACTCCATGCTTAATCATAAATGAAGTAACTCTCTCCATGAGATCATTTCATCCATTATCTCTCAAATCTTGAAGATTCACTTTAGTTACATCAACTATAGACATCGCATTCACAATGTCTTGCTCCTTTCTTTGTAAAGCTAAATTTAGCTCATTTGTAATCCCAAATATAGATAACATCAAGTGTGCCACAAAAACGAAATCAAATGACATCATTAAATGAGTAAGTGACTCAACTTTGTTCGTGTCATTCCAGTCAGAAACTTCTCCAATGGCATCAAGTGACTCAAGGATTGTAGGATACAAAGAAATCACATTCAAGATCGTTTTAAAATGCGACCCCCAACGAGTATCTCCAGGCCTACTCAAACCAAGCTCTTGATTTAAACCAGCTCCCGATTCTAATTGACCCAAAGATAATGCCTCCACAACATTTGCAGCTTGTTTTTCTCGGAGAAATTCTTTCCTTTTAGGTGAATCACCCACAAAATTCAACAAAGGTGCAAGAACATCACCAAATAGCCAAGAAACATCTATATTCTTTTAAGCAACATCAACAAGTGTCAATTGAAGTTGTTGGGCAAAACAATGAACATAATATGCACTTGGATATTCATTCAAGATTAAAGTTTTAAGACCATTAATTGAACCTCGCATGTTGCTAGCTCCATCATAACCTTGACCTCGAACACTAGAAAGACTTAAAGAGTGTACCATAAGCAATGACTCAATTGCAGCTTTTAGAGTCAAAGAAGTAGTATTAGCAACATGAAAAATACCAAGAAAACGCTCTTGAACTTCTCCCTTTTTGCTAACATACCACAAACAAAGTGCCATTTCCTCCTTATCAGATATGTCCGCAGACTCATCAACAAGGATTGAAAAAAACCCATCACCAAGTTCTTCTATAATTGCTTTAGTTGTCTCCTTTGCACAAGCATTGACTATGTCCCTTTGAATTGAAGGAGCTATCAATTGGTAATTACCGGGAGCATTTTTCAAAACTACTTTTTTATATTCAGGATTATGCACCGAAAGAAGTTGCAAGAGTTCAAGAAAATTACCTTTATTCAATGATTTCTCACTTTCATCATGGCCACGAAAAGCCAACCCTTGAAGCAAAAGCCACTTCAAACATGTAATAGAAGCTTCTAATCGCAAACGATAAGCACTTGTTGATTCATCAGATTGTTTGGAGAAACCTGATGAAATTGAAGTCTTTTGATTCTTGAAATCATTCAACTTCCCTAATGCTTGATTGTGTGCACTCATATGTCCACCAACATGCTTAACAAATGCATCAATTCTATTCCAAGCTCTAAAACCTGAACCAACAAAAGCATCTCCCCCAGCTGTATTATCATCATTGAATAAATAACACACAAAACAGAAAGCTGCATCCTTTTTAACACTATACTCAAGCCAAGATTCATGCTTTTGAAACCAATTAGGATTAAAACGACGATTTTTTCTTGATATATTTGTTTTAGGAAACTCATGATTACCAGGTTGACAAGGTTGTTTTTGGATATATTCTCTTCTAACTATATCTCTATCATCTGGATGAAAATCAGTTATTTTTCTCCTTTTCCCCGGATCATGTGGAAGATTAATAACATCAAATTCACTTAATCTCCTATCATCAATCGATACTTCATCCATATGAACTGAACTAGCTTCAACATGTTTATCTTGATTTTGAGGGATATCTTGAGTCTCTCCATGTTCATCAGAATAAGAATAATTGTTTGATGGAGAGGAAGCTTGCAAACTTGCTTGAGATGGTGAAAGATTTGGAGTAGAGACACTTCCGATATCTTTTTGAAGTTTTTTTTGTAAAAAAACTTGAAATGTCTCTATGATTTGTTCTCTTCATTCTAAAATTAGATTATAAGAAAAATATTTTCAAAAAAAAATTTAAACAAACTTGAATAATAAAATAAATATGAGAAATACATGACAATGTGCATGTTGCCATTCTAAATATTATGTTCAAGACTTTTGATTGTTTCAATTTTTTTATCTTAAATATTTCTACCTACCTATCTATATAAAAAATTATAAATCATTCTAAATATATATTTTAAACATTAAAGTATTACATAATTTTAGGGTTAAGTTTATAAAAATTAAGAAAACATGTAAGAAAATAGAAATAACCGAAAAATTAATACTTATAAATTAGACGCACCTTTCCAAGGAGATAAATCCTTTCAACAACCTTGGCTCTTAATATTTCTGAATTGTGATTTGTGAATACAAAGATCTTGCTTTACTTTCTATTTCTTCAATAATCAAATAGAAAAATAATTATTCATTAGAAAAACAAAACACATATATATAATAAAATTACTTCTAATTTCTTCTAATCTACCTTTACATTCATTCAATAAAAAAGAGATAGTATAATTTAACTTAACTTGAAGTAAACCTAAATCTAACTAAAGCAAAATTTGAAGTAAACCTAAATTTAACTAAAGCAAAATTTTAAAAATAAAATTAAGAAAAAATTAGGGGGAAAAGAAATAAATATGTACCTGATTAGTGATCACAAAACTTGAAAGAAATTAAGAGAAATTTGGATGAAAGGAAGAAATTTTTTTTGGAGAGAAAACGATGAAAGCTTTTTTTTAGAGAATGAGAATTGGGGAAAGTGACAATTCTAGAGAAGTTAAATGAGTTTTTTATGGAAAAAAATTAAATTACAGAATCGTCCTTATTGTGTAAAAGTAGTTAACTATTTAGGGGAAGTTATGTGGGAAATTGGGTAATAAGACAACTCTCAAAATAAATAAATAAAATTATTAAAAGAATTTTTTTTACCATAAATGGGATTATGGGAGTTCACGTGTGCTGCTGCACCTTCTTCCACTTTTGCCTAGCTGTAAAGCAATAGTTAAGGTAAAAGTAAATTTTTTTTATAATTAATGGTAGTTCACTTGCACTACCTTGCACAATTACAAATCCGCCCCTGGTTATTATAATAATATTTTGTTTTTCCATATTATTTTTAAATAAACTAATTAAAAATCATTGTTTGAGCACCGAGCACGGGATTAATAAATATACAAATATATCCCTTTTCATTCTATCTCTAAATTATTTATTAATTTTTTTAAAATATGAGTACGCGAGTTTTATTAATAAAGGAATAATTTAAGATGAAAGTTTATAATGTAAGTAAACAAATATGATTCAGACATATTCTTAAAAACATGAAAACTAATGTCTTTAGATCATAAACAGACCAAAGAATCGAGGCATATTACAGAATCGACGATGAAAGTAAAAACCATCAACAAACAACATTAAAAAATGCATATTACAGAATCGAGGCACGTTGACAACACGATTATTAACACAACTCAACCGCGTACAAGAGCGGTGACTAAACTTGCATCTAGATTCGTTCGAGGGTCCAAAAAAAGAGATCAACAAAATAATCAAAGAACGTTATCTTGATCAGTCGTGACGACGTCAAATTCAACTCTGATAAAAAAAAAAGCGTGCTAAAAAGTAGAAAATACATACTAAAAAGGTAGAGAAAACGTTTTATTGAATTTAAATGACTAAAAAAGATGAGCAGTAATCGATAACCAACACTAAAATTAGTACCGCAGCCGGAGAAAACTAAATAAGAATGAAGAAAAGTGGCAGCGCCGGATAGAAACAAAGCTGAAGAAAACTAGGGTATATTCTTTGACACGGACTCATTATTACCCAAATTATTTATCAAATTAATTTGTTACAAAATTATTTATTTTTATAAAAAATATTTGTGCACTCACATTATAAATGTGACAGAATTTAATTTAATATTAAATACCAAACAATTGACCTAATGCTATTAATTTACCCAGGTTTTAAATTTGTTGGCACCATATTCAAACCCAACCCTCCATCATTAGTGTAGAATTTATATACTTATCTCGATAAAAGAAACTATTAACGATTTCTAATTAAAAATTGTTTTTATTACTTTGGAAAAGAATGCTCGGCATACCCATTTACAATTTTGTTAAATATTCGAGTTTTGTATATAGAATATTTTTTATACATATGTTCTATAAAAAATTATCCAAATATATATTTATTTTTTATAAATTAAAATTAAAATCTCTGATCTTAAAAATCATAAAAATTAAATCTTAAATTGTAATAATAAATTTTAAATTTTAAACCTATAAACTAATTCCATAAGTCTTAAACTAAATATATAACTCTAAAACAAAAAGAATTGTATAGTCTACCCAACATGTATATTAAACTATTTTGGCATAAAGCTAAAAAAAATTCTCTTAATGTTTAAATGAATTGTTATTTTGGCCATTATATTTTTAAAGTAATTAATCCTCGACGTTTTATTTTGGGTCAAAATGACATTTCTGCAGATAAAAACTGTTAGTCAGCTAACGGTAAATGACTTGAAATGATAGTGCACGCTGACATGGTAGTGTCATATAAACAAATGTGTCTATTTGAAAGAATGTCACATTAGTCAATAAAATAATTTTACAAGATTATATAAAATATAAAATTATTTTTTTCCCGTTAAAGTGTCATTCTGTCAGGTCACTTCAAACTGTTTATCGTTAGTTAACTAATAATTTTTAATTTTAGATGAGCCATTTTGACCCAAAAGAAAACATTGATGGTTAAGTTACTTAAAAAATTGAGTTAAAATTACTATTTAGTAAAATATTAGGGATCTTTTGGTAATGCCAGTTATTCTCCATTGTATAATACATATGGCTATGGGGAAACTTGTATTAGAAAATGTAATAAAAAAATGAAGAGGATGACGATCCTATTCACAAGTATCACGACATATAGGATTAAGCCATTTGATTCTATAGGTTTCATACAAATTTACCAAATTATTTACGTAACTACAAGCAAATGGTTGTTGTGGTGGGAGTTTGAAGGGTGGGTCGGTCATTTTAAGGAATTATAATCGTATTTATTTTCCTAATCATTTTTTAAACAGGTTTGTAGGTTTGTATTTGATGAACCAATCAACAGACCATATCATATTAGGATGAAGAGGAAACACATGGAAGCAAAAACAAAGGAAACTCCATCAGTTGACAACAACAATCATGACGATGAAGAAGACGAGGAGAAGATCAATGCTTTCTTCACTTTGGTTCGAAATATTCGAGATGTTCGTAACCAGATGTTGATTGTGTCTCAAGCTACATTGGAGAAACAAAAATCAGCAGCAATGGAGAAATCGACTTGGACCCCATCTTTCCAATGGGAAGACTTCGTCGAGGATCATCGACATCTTACGAATACTACTACTACTGTTGCAAACGCAACTCTGCCTAGTTCTTCCAAGAACAATGATGAACAAAAGAGCAAGACACATGAACACCAAGACTTGGATCTCAACCTTTCCCTTTGATGTTATGTTACCTTTTTTCTGTCATGTTCATCATAATGGTTGGTTTATCTTGTTCTTGTTTAAAAAACAACTCAATATGTTCTTGGATTCTTTTGAATTTACTGCAAATGGGAAGTATTTGATTTCCTGATACGATTTGTTCGATAGTAGTATTCGATATTGCAACACATTGGGGGGGGGGGGGTATGTTACCAAGAGTATGATCTGTTACGTCTGCAATTACGATAAATACGACAGAGTTTCCTCACATTGATGATGTTGAGCAATCTTTCCTTTTCGAAAAGGATCTAAAGGAACATGATTTGGCTGAAAATCTTTGTAAAACCACTCAATGTAATAATGAAGAGATTTAAGACATGGACAATGAATCCCATCAAAATGTCTGGTGAAAAAAAACAACACCCCATCCACATTTTCCTCCCTGCAATTGAGAATGTAGGGCCTCATATCTGCAATTGAGAATTCTGGCCGTTGCTTTTTCCAAAAATCATGTTTTTCCTTTTGTTATGCTTTCATAATTATGTTTGAGAGTTGACCCTTGTGTTGTTTTTCATTGTTTAGTTGAAATGACAAGACGGTTCTCGGTTCGAAAGCACTCGAAAAAGAAGCTTTGCAGACAAGGCAGCAAAGATTCTTCAAGTCCATTTTCAGGTGGTGAGCATTTTCCAGAATGCACTTCAAAAAGGGTAATGAAAACTTCTAGATTTTCATGGTACTTATGAGTGGCAACATCCTTTTCTTTCAGTGCAAATCTGGTCCTTAATTCAATTTAATTAAAATCACTTCTGTAACTAATATATACGATGCCAAAACTCGAACCGTACTGTAGATTTCAAGTCGAGACAGAACATGCCAACAATGTAACAATGATGGATTTGACAATATCCGCGCCGTCATGCTCCATTTCGAGAGTTTGAATAAAGCTGATAAAAATACTAACTGTTATATATATTTCTTGCAAGAAAAGCAAATGAAATCTGTTGTTACAAATGAGGTTGGGGTTTTATGAAGTAGAATTGGAAGAGAGAACATTTTACATTGCACCTAAAGCCAACCATTAACACTCAAAATAACTGGGAAAATGACCAAAACATGTTAAAAGCTCTTTTAAGAAGAGATTTATCAAGATAATCAACAATATTCCCTCTTAACTCGATGCCGAGTTAAGTGGACTCTTCCCCAGATTAGATGGTCTCGGACTCGGTTCCCCGGTAATTGGACTATGAGGCCCTCTTGTCCGAGGACTTCTTTCTCCTCTTAGTTCACTGAGACTTGGACTATTTGAGAGGCGTGGGCTTCGGTGGCTTCTCGGGTCAATTTCCGGCGTAGCGGTGGAGCTCGTGACTTTAGGACTCGATGTATGCCTGAATTCACCTCGGCTTCTAGTGATAACTTCGTCTAGTATCTCACCGTCCCCTGCATACGATGCTCCATGTCCCAACTCTGTCTCCTGTATGGCATAATGAATATGATTAATGAGTAGCTGAAAGTGTTTTGATTGTTGAAAGAAGAGATCATACCGTGGCAAGATTAAACGGCAAAGCAGGAGCCTCCTCGAACTCGGCGGCATCCAAGTCGTAAAGATGCGCCCCTTTGAAAAACTTGGGCAGGAAGTATTGTCTAACTGGGACTAAAAGCATGATCATCAAAGGAAACATAACGCCAGCGATCGGAATCCAAGTTAACCCGAAACATACGAGCAGATAAACAGTTTGGAAAATGGTGAAGATTGCAATTGTCTTGAATGGAACAGTCTCTACAAAGGTTGCATGTTGCTCCTCCAGAACTCTGCATGAAAACACAGAACCTGTCTTAAAAACTTTGGACTCAAAATAAAAGAAAAACACATAAATGAGTTGATAAATTGTCTTTACTTATATCTTCTGCTTGGAGCTGTGAAGAGCAATAAGATCCTTTCCCAGAATTGGTTACCCGGTAAGCTTTCGATTGCCATGAAGGCAAAGTACCCCCACAGGACCGAAGTCGGAATCTTTTTAAGAATAGGCATTGCTGCAACACATCCTCCTACCATGGTGGCCTGAAGCAGGTTACTTAGACGCTGTTCTTTTACTTCAACAGGCAATAGATCATCGATCTCTTTCTCGATATCGAATAAAGTCTCGTCGAGAGGGGCATCGATGTTGCCTGAACATGTCGCGGCTTGAACAGTTGATTCTTTTAGTTCATGTAGTCCCTGCTTAAGAAAAATTGGAATCCATTAATTAATCACAGCACAGCCTGCATGATTGTGCCAGCGGATAATGAGTTTTTTTTGGTTTTATTTATTTGATGAAACTTAATGGTGAAGTCATGATTAGTCATCCAAGCACGCTAGTGAACATTTTAAAATACTTAATTTTTTAAAGAATAATATCATTTCATGGGATCTTACTCTAGCTGAAGGCTCCTGGTAAACTAAAGGGGTCTGCATTTGTTGATAGGCTTCTTGCATATTCCCATACAATTGTCCCAAACTAGCATTCTTGCTTATACTTTTCCGTGCCGTGGCAACGAGCCGATTGCGAAGCAGCTGCGGAGCAACCTAAAGTCAGTATCGGCGGAAATTTCCGATAGATATGAGAGTGAAAACGAAAGTTCGAACGATTTAATTACCTGGTGCTTGAGAGTAGCCAAGCTCTTGGTATGCATCGGAGATTGTGGAATGACCCCGTTTGCCGGAGGGATGCCAATGAGACCACATAACAATGTCTGTCACCAAGCAAACACCCAAATCCAAATTAAGGATGGATCGAAGACCGGAATTTAGATTTAAGGATAGAGACTAGGAAGGAACTTGTTGCATACCAAGAAACCCAAAAGGAGTAAATCATAATGGTAACAAGATGGTTTTCTCAAATTAAACTCTTTCTGTTGAGCTAATTGAGATGCTACACTATGGTCAAAGTAATAAAGCACCGCGATCATTGTGGCCGGAATGAAGGCTCCGATAATGTAGACAACCGGAACATCCAGCATGTCCTGTAATATAGTTTTACATGTTTCTAGCGTCAGTTTATTAGTCCTGCAAGGAGACAGAGTATATAACTATATATATATTGATTGGCAATTGAACTTGGTTAAACATGCCTTGATGACTGTCCAATTTTCGTAAGCACCAGGGGACCAGGGATTCGGGCTGAAGAGACGACGCGGGATTCCTTTCGGGACATCTCCGGCAGGTATATAGGACACTGCTGTCCAAATTAGCACCATGAGTGGCACACCATAATCTGCTATACAGCTCCTAAGCCAACCTGTATAACAGAAGAGATTCTTTTTAAGTTCTTAAAGCAAATGATGCCCCAAAGCATGATCAAGGGACATAAACATACCCGTCCCATAACGCCATGACCTCGCTTTTCGACTTCTTAACGCAGTGAGAAGAAGGCCAAATGACAGTACCAGAGCAAACATGCCATTAGCAAACCTCCATGAAGGTAAAAATTGTGTCGATCTCGGGTTTTCATTATGCGGAATGCGGAACTCTTCCACGAGGCCCTGCACATCAAATTTACCATGAGCAAAATCTTTCACATTCCAGAAAATGTCATCATGTTGTACAAATAAATACATATTATATTCCTTACTTTTATAGATTGCTGCATGAACAACATAGCTATAAGCAGACCGAACAATTCTCCGGCGACACGGGTAAACCTGTTGATAATGGAACAAGCTCCCAGGATTGACAGTAAGACCAACAAGCCTGCAGTCCATACACAAACCCTACAAAATTAAAGACAACTATATCAAATATAGCAGCCTTAGCATAATATAACAAAGGAACATATTTGATTAAAGAAACTAGCTCACCATGCTGTCCATGCTAGAAACTTGTCCCGACCCAAATCCGGTCTGTCTTTAACAAAATCAAACATAAATGTATACATAATGACAGTTGGTTCAGCAACTCCTAATATCAGCAAAGGTTGACCTCCGATTATGGAGTGTATGATCCCACAAAGCGCCGTGGAAGCTAAGGTTTGAACTGCTGTTAGAACTCCATCTGAAGATGAATTATACAAGGTGGATGATCAGGTTTCTCATGTAACAAATATTCATCAGATCATCTTTAAGCCAAAAACATAACACATCTATTCTCAATTATACCAGTGTTTCTCTCAAGTTGTTCACCAAATGAAATCACAGGGATTGCAGAAGCAAAGAAAATGTAAGTGGTGGGAGCCAGAATCCTGTAGAGAATACAGTAGGCTTAGAAACATTAAAGCATGACATTTTTCTGCAGATATTTTCCCGGAAAGCTTATCATTGGATGATAAATATATATATATATATATACCTGAAGCCTGCTTTGAATCCACCAGTCCAGTCTTGCTTGTAACACTTTAATCTTCCTCTGAGATCATTTTGTATGCCTCGGAAAGGCACAAAAGTTTCTTCCATGGTTAGTTTTTAACTATCTAAATCCTCTAAATGGTTGGCTAGACAGTAGGTTCAAGTAAATTACATGAGTTGACAAAGCTTCAGCGAAGATAGAGTGTGAGTTAAAAGATATGAACTCGAGAGATTCAAGAGAGACGACCAAATTACATGATTGTGAACTGAAATGTAAAAAGAAACAAAGGGTTTTTGTTGTTTTCTGGTTTGCTTTTCCCTGTATGTGTTTGGGGAAGAGAAAGTTAAGGTTCCGATGGAGAGAAGGAGGAGACAAGGCAACGCTAGCTTTTGAATGGCTTGTTGATGCAATGAAAGGAGGAGAGGAAGGATCCAAATATAAAAAGCCGGCTTGAAAGATGTGATCCTACTTTTTCATAAAAAATAAAAAATAAACAAGTATGTCTTGGGGGAGTAAAAATTTGCTTACCCTGACCATGCCTTCTTATATGTTTTCTATTAAAAAATATTTAAAAATTAAATTTTAAATTTTAACTCTAATTTTCATATTTTAAACTCTAAATCTTAACAAATACACTTTACTCCTGATTTCCTACACCCTAACCCTAAGCCACAACCTTAAACCATAAACTCACTGTTTTAAAGTGGAGTCACCAATGAGAACATACTTAAGGAGTAGACGATTTTCATCCGTCTTGGGAGGGGGGCTGACAGGTCTAAAATGCGGCTAAAAGACTAAGTTTTAAAACTTGTTCAAGAATTTAAAATGTTAGATTTTTCGATAATAATTTAGGTTAATTTTTTGGTGTTTTTAGACAAATATCAATACTTACAAAATAAGTATCATACTCGTCAAAAAAAAACTAACCTAAAATGTTATAAAAAAAATTTAGACAAGTATCGAAACTTGTTATCTTTTAGCCGCTCCATAGACCTGTTGCAGTTAGACTCACCCAAAAAAACAGTTGTCCAAAAAATTTTGAAAAAAAATTTAAATAACAGGGTCGAATTAGTGAAATATTGTTTGAAAAAAAAATAAAAGACATGAGATTTTCATAAATTTTGGGAAATATTTTAAAAGAATACTAGAGAGCAAAGATGTTTGATGATGTTATTTTCTATTTGTGTTTTTACCATGATTTTAGGCCTCTAATATAACATTACAAATATGTTTGATCAGGGACGGTGCTATATGTTAAATGAGAGGGGCTGTGATTCTCTCGGTAGGGTGAAATTTTTTTTACCCTTTGATTTTTTATATTTTTTTCTGAAAAAATGGGATAATTATGAATTTGCCCCCCCTTTCAAAATTTATGTTTTGCCCCTCCTAACTTCAAATCCTAGCTCCGTCCCTGTGTTTGATGTTTTTAATTTTTGCATTTTTATATGTTGAAATGCGCAATTAATTTTGTAGAGGTTCTAGGGTGAAACCTCTAATTTGAGGCCAATTTAAAGCTGACCGGTTGTGAAGGTTATAAGTTCGTACATAATTTATTACAAGATTTGTACATAATTAATTACAGAAAGTGTAATTAAAAAGGTACATACATAGTTTGTTACAAGAGATCACAAAATCCAAGAAACCTCAACAAAGGGTAATAAACTATGTACATACATAGTTTAAAAGTATGAAAACGTAATTTGTTACAAAAAAATATGGTAAATTAAATATGTACTTAATTTATTGCACGTTGTACGTAATTTGTAACACAATTTGTAATGAAAACGGTATGTACTTAAATTATTACACGACATCACCTAAACCTAAACCAGCTCAACCAAGGATAATAAACTATGTACATACCTAGATTCTTACACGAAAACCTAATTTGTTACAAAAACTTTGAAAAATTAAGTATGTACTTAAACTATTACATGTTGTACGTAATTTGTTACAAAATCTGTAATGAAAACGGTATGTAATTAAATTATTACACAACATCACCAACCGCAAAAGTACCTCAACCAAGGGTAATAAAGCATGTACATACATAATTTCTTACACGAAAACCTAATTTGTTACAAAAGGTATGAGAAATTAAGTATGTACTTAATTTATTACACGTTATACGTAATTTGTTATAAAATTTGTAATGAAAAAAGTATGTACGGAAATTATTACAGGAGATCACCAACCCCAAAAGTACTCAACCAAATGTAATAAATAATGTACATACAAAGTTTCTTATAAGAAAACGTATTTTGTTACAAAAACATGAGAAATGAAGTATGTACTTAATTTATTACAGCTTGTACGTAAGTTACAGAATTTGTAATGAAAAATGTATGTACTGAAATTATTACAAGAGATCACCAACCCCAAAAGTACCTCAACCAAGGGTAATAAACTATGTACATATATAGTTTGTTACACGAAAATTTAATTTGTTACAAAAAACATGAAAAATTAAGTATGTACTTAATTTATTACACGTTGTACATAATTTGTTATAGAATCTGTAATGAAATGGTATGTACCTAAATTATTACACGAGATCACCAATCCCAAAAGTACCTCAACCAAGGGTAATAAACTATGTACATATATGATTTCTTACACGAAAACCTAATTTGTTACAAAAAGTATGATAAATTAAGTATGTACTTAATTTATTACACGTTGTACGTAATTTGTTACAGAATTCGTAATTAAAAAGGTATGTACCGAAATTATTACACGAGATCATCAACCCCAAAAGTACTCAACCAAAGGTAAAAAACTATGTACATACATAGTTTCTTACACGAAAACCTAATTTGTTACAAAAAGTATGACAAATTAAGTATGCACTTAATTTATTACAGGTTGTACGTAAGTTGTTACAAAATTTGTAATGAAAAAGGTATGTACTAGGGGTGGGAGAAAATACCCGACCCGATTGACCCGACCCGAAAACCCGACGACCCGAAACTAAAATACCGGGTAATTCCCGAAAAAAAATTACCCGACCGGGCCGGGTACCCGACCCGGCAAATTTCCCGGGACACGGGCCGAAAGTTTTCCCTTACCGGGTACCCGACCCGACCCGATAAAATTTAATATATATTTTTTATATTTTAAATTATATTTTTATTTTATGTTTCTTAATATTTTCACTCTAAAATTAAGTTTAAATCCCTACATTTTTTCTATGTTTGTATTATATTCTTTTAAGTTTTAAGTTTAATTTTTTTAATATTTTTGTGTTTAACATGTAATTTTTTTTAATTTTAAAATAAAAAAAATAAAAAAATAAGAACCGGGTACCCGAATTTTACGGGTACCCGGATATAATGGGCCGGGACACGGGTCGTTTAATGAGGTACCCGGATGAACCGGGTACCCGACAATTCCCACCCCTAGTATGTACCGATTTTATTACACGAGATCACCAACCCCAAAAGTATCTCAACCAAGGGTAATAAACTATGTACATACATAGTTTCTTACACGAAAACTTAATTTGTTACAAAAGGTATGAGAAATTAAGTATGTACTTAATTTATTACACGTTGTATGTAATTTGTTACAGAATTTGTAATGAAAAAGATATGTACGGAAATTATTACAGGAGATCACCAACCTCAAAAATACTCAACCAAAGGTAATAAAAAACGTATTTTGTTACAAAAAGCATGAGAAATGAAGTATGTACATAATTCATTACAGCTTGTTCGTAAGTTGTTACAGAATTTGTAATGAAAAAGGTATGTACCGAAATTATTACAAGAGATCACCAACCCCAAAAGTACCTCAATCAAGTGTAATAAACTATGTACATATATAGTTTCTTAATTTGTTACAAGAGATCACTGGCCAATAAGAACGTGCCACGTGTTATTTTATTAAGAAAAAAATAATCTGACTTATATAAAAAGGGGTAAATTACACTTTATGCATGCAAAAATTTATTTTTTTGTTCATTTTAGTCCCGAACTATTCATCTTTTAATCCGAACAAGAGGCCACCGACAAATTTTATTTTTTGCTTGTTAGAGACAACTCATTTCAGCGATCTTCCCACCATGTCTGCTAAATCCAAGTACGTTCAACTCACTGTCTTTCTGGGCTTCTTTCCTCTTTACGACTTCATGATTTGTTCCTTTGAATTCCTTTTATTCTGGACTTAGATCTGACTGTATATTCTTTAGTTCATGTGATGTTTTTTTATAGTAAATTCTGGGATTATGCTTGATTTGCTTTTTGATTCTTTTAGGCTTGTGCTAAGTACTTTTTTCCCCGCTCAAATTCATAATTTTTTAGTTAATTTTGTTCTTTGATTCTGTTTTTCAAATGGGTTTTACTCAGTTTAAGTATTCAAAATTTTGGGTGTTCTTCTGTTCATATGATCATTGTAATTTGATATTTAAAGAGTAAAGACTCTTTTTTTCACTCAAATTCATAAACTTTTAGTTGATTTTGTTCATTGATTCTCTTTTTTAAATGGGGTTTTACTCAAATTTCAAGTGTTCAATTCAATATAATAACTTGTTTTTAATAAAGTTAACAGTTCGGGATTAAAATGAACAAAAATAAATTATTTTGGCTACTCAAAGTGCAATTTTCCCTTTTATTTAAGTCAAATTATTTTTTTTGTTAATAAAATGATACATGACGCGTTCTGATTGGCCCGTGATTTTTTTAAACAACGTTAGACGGAAGGGCCAAACGGAGTAACGATTTTTAGTTCAGGGGGCAAAACGTCTCAAAAAATACTTTAGGATGCAGTTCGGTATTTTGTGTATACTTTAGGGGCCAAACGGGCCATTGAGCCAAATTTATTTGTTATTTAGATTTTGTAAGTGTTTAAAAAATTAAACAAAATTCACAAAAAAAAAAAGAACTCAACAAGTAGTACAAATGGAAAAAATGGTGATGTTCATGTTAGGAGATCTGAGTTTAAATTGTTTTATCTGTAAGGTATGAGTGCATTGTTAAAGGGTTAATTATACGTACGAATAATTACTCATGTAATCACCTTAAAACCACCCAAAATAAATTTGTAAAAGTATATATTTAACGGGAATTAATTTGTTAAATCGAAAATTAAATACTTAAGAAGAGTGTTTAAATCAAAATTTGTATGTTCATTAATAAATATTTTAACTTTTTTGGCCCATACATTAATTTTTTCAAACGTATAAAAATTTATATATTATTTTATACAATAAAATTATTAAAATATATTTTTAAGTATACTACAATAACTGATCATAGACTTTTTTTTAATCAAAATCTGATCATAGATTTTAACCATACAAAAATCCCAAGTTGTATAATGCAGAAGCAGACAACAATAAGCGGGTCAATACGGGAATGACAGTGACCGTCACGTCATTCTTTTACACTAAATGTTGGCCCTGACGCCAAAGTTGTTCATCACGTTATCCATGATTCATCTATTTCAGCATAACTTTCAAGTAATCACTCACTCCTTAATTATATATAGGAAAAAGGAGAAAATTTATCTTGCAAAAAATAAGATGATTTTTTTTATTGGATGAGACTATAGATGACGTGGTGAACTGAGCCATATTCATATATTAATTTTTCAGTCTATTTTTTTGTAATTTAATCCTGATTCCGTCTTTAAACCTGACTCAACCATGGTTTGGGTATCGATTATAGCTTTCCAATGCTCGGGCAACATCGATCGTAAATTGGCCACATTTGCACGGAGACTTTTCTATTTTCTGTTTCGGTCGACATTAGGGTTGATTACATTAGTCTTCATGAACATGAACTACAAACAACAAGCTAATCAAAACATTGCCTACACATCCTAAGGTGATTAGTGGCGGATTCAAGTATATTCTATGTAGGTATGTGTTTATTGTAGATTTTTTTAAACTTCACACATTTAATTTTAATTAGCTTAATTTCTATGAATTAATTTTTAAATTCTTTTTAACTTTTACGGGTTGTGCTCATCATGAAACTTTGATATTTATGTGTGTTCTTCAACGAATGTGACCTATTATTATATTTATGAATACTCTCCATGAACATGGACTAGCTATACAAAATTAATCTTATTTTCTAGTTTATTATTGGATTTTGTCGTTTGTCCATGTGCTATGGACAATTAGTTCTCGGCTATACATTATTCAAAGTCAAAAGCATGCTCATCTCTCAAGGAAGATAATACTTATTTTTTAAGTCAGTTTCAATAATCTTAACTAATATTATTTCATAGAGAGAATTTTCATCAGCAAAGCGAAGTAAATAATTAAAAGTTAATAAAATCAAAAATAAAATATTATTATAAAAATTATAAAAACATTTGAAAAAGAAGACTAAAATGTCAATAGTAAGATTTGATATGTTGACCTAAAATAAATAAGTTTACATTCACTTTTACATTTTATCACTCAAACAAACTATTTTATGATATTAAAGTAAGTAAAATGAATTATAGTTGAATTTGCAGAAATCAGATTAAAAAATAGACAGTAAAAGTAAAAAAATAGACTGTAAAGATAAACTGCGGGGCAAGGCCTCTGCCGGCTCTCACGTGGATTCGCTTATAGCCACCACCTCATGCCATTATTGCTTTATAGAAGGAAAAAAATTAAGGGTATCATGTGTTCTTGAACTTTTGGAAAAAGAATCAATTAAGTCTTAATTCTTTTTACTCAATTAAGCTTTAATACTCTAAATTTCACCAATTCACTCCTTTAATCAATGTTAACTGTTAAATCTAATAATTTTTTAGACCAATTAGTGGTGCAACATGTCGTATTACAATGTTTTCACTTGACATTTTCAAAATTTTTTATTTTATTTAAAAATTTCTTTAAAATTTTTTAATATTCTAAAAACTTATAGAAATTAGTTTTCTAAAAAATCTGTAAATGTCACTTGACAAAACTGTAGTTTATCACGTGATAGTAATACCTCAAGGAAAAAACGTCAAAATTGGTCAAAATGTTTAATTGATTAAATTTATTGGTTTGAGGGCTTAATTGGGTGCAAAAAAAGGTTTAAGGGTTAATTGAATTTTTTCTCAGAAGTTCAAGGACTTCAAACACTCTTAAGCCTAACAAACAAAATAATTTTCAGCATCGAATGGCAACTGATGTATGATCATTCTAATTTAATTTGTTCTAATTATAATATAAGAATTTAAATTTAATACTTTATGGATAATTATTTTGATACACTGGCGGTGAAAACTTTTAATTTCCATAAGTACCTTAGTTTTAGGGTTTAGAGATCTAATTTAAGGTGTATGGTTTAGGTTTAGTAGTTAAGAATTTAGGGACATAGAATATAATTTAGTGTTTATGGTTAGAATTTAGGGTTTATAGGTTAAAACCTAAATCCTCAACATATTACTCTACAACCTAAACCCCTAGCCTCTAAATTCTAACAATTACCCCTAAGTACTAAACCACTACACCTAAACCTTACACCCTAAACTAAATCCCTAAACTCTAAACTAAAGCGCTTGTAGAAAGTAAAAATTTTCACTATAAGTGTATTGGATACAAATCCATACTTTATTTAAAAAATTTAACGCCTCATTTTACTAGTCAAATTGTAATTGATAATTAAATTATAAACTTTGGTGAAGTCAAAATGTAAATTTACTACTGAATTAGTTTGTAACTAAGGATACTAAAAGATTAAATCATAATTTTATTTTTAAAAAAAATCAAAACATAATGTTATCATATATCAACTAATAGTTTTATAATTATACAAAATTTTATCGTTTTAAGTAGGTCAATACTCCTACCTTCTAACCAGTGACGGAAGGTGGAAGAGACCGAAAGAGGCCGCCCCTAAAAGAATTTTAAAAATTAAAAAAATTATAAATTAATATAATGACAAAATAATTATTTAGTCCGTTAAAAATAACAATTCAATGTTGACTCCTATAAATTTAAACATTTTTAAACTATTTCTCCATAAATAATGTTGAGTCCCTCAATTACTTCTAACTTCAACCTTGATTGATTTTTGATTTATGTTTGATGTACTAAAAATACATATATTCATATATTATTAATAAATTAATTATATTATCATTTTATTAAAAGTTTTAAAAAATAAATTCATTATCAATAAACATCTACAAATATTTTTACACTTCTCAAAAATTTAATTTTTTAGTTCCACCTTTTTTCAAACGACCTCACAGCATACGACATAGCGTGCAGGTTAACACATTCAGTACGGACTTTTTTATTTGTTTATATTTAATTAATTAGTTTATATTTGTTGCTGTACGGACCCGGGTTAGGTTCTAAATTAAAAGTAGGCAAATTTTTTTATTAAGCATAGAGATTATATTTTCGTATCGAATTTCGAACTTATACAAGATGAAACAATATAAACATCTTTAGCGGCCAACTAATAGATCTCAAGCATGTTTTTACCATTATGACATAATACCATGCCGGCAGACATTCATTTCGAAGCTATTTATTTTTATATTATATAGGGGTTTTTACTTTATTATAGAAACTAAATTTTACTTTTTTTCACCCTCATATTTTCTCTGCGGCGGTTATCTTTTTTTTAAAAATTTCTTAATAATTTTTTAAGTTTTTTAAGTCAATGGTGACGGCTTTGACCGTCTACTGACGATAATTTTTTTATTTCTTTAATTTTTTTTACTCGTTTCTTTGTTTTTAATTTTCATCGGTTGTTTTGGTCTGTTCTTCATCATAACACGTTCTTTGTTTGTCTCTATGGCACGTTGATATTGAAGACGTCTACAACCTGGTGTATGTTACAGTTGAATCTTACCGCGCAATATTGCGTGGGTTGGTTGTTCGTGGAGATAACTAAGGCGTTTTTCTCTCTTTTTATTGATTGGAGTAATTACAATGATCTGCGCTCTTCCGGTGAGCACTCCAAAAATTCGCTATGGTGATAGATTTGAAGAATATTGATGAAGATTTTATGAGAACATTCAAATTTACTATTCATATTTGCTTACTCTTTGCTTTTCTATATTTATTTTTATATTTTAAAGTATATTTATTTGTGTATTTTTTCTTATTATTTTAATAAAATCTAGTGTTTGATTAAAAATAATAATCATGTAAAATAAAATAAATATAATCAAAAACTCAAAGTGTATGGAAACAAGAAAAGTAAAATTTATCATTGTCTAGCAGAACCTACTCAATCTTTAAAATAAAATCCAACGAGTATTTACTTCAACTAGAATACACCATGATTTTATGTAAATTTGTTTGTTGTAAAATCTTGGACATTTACACAACAATCATAAAAGGAGATCAAAATTTAAAAAGATTACTAACATTTTCAAAAAAAAAAAATTGTCACAAAGGACGACAACATGTTATAAAGACATACTAAAACTATTATAAAAACATACAAATAAATTTTTATCAAATAAACAAAGAGACTAACATAAACATAAACAATATGTAATTTATGACAAAACAGAACACATAAAAATTACATTTCAGAACAGATACTACTTGTAATCACTTTAACTTAAAAAAACACATGTACTAGTAAAAAAAGATTATATTTATTTATATGTAATCAAACTAATAGTTTAAAAAAAACCAGCGGGCGAATGAACGTTGTCGACGGAAGCAGCATTAGCAAATAGCAAAGAAGAAAATAAGAAGTTTTTTTTTTTCTAAAATAACGACTGCATAGAGAAAATGAAAGTAGTGGACTAAAAAAAGAAATATTTTTTTTAAATCAAGACATGTTGATTAATGATTAAATTAATGACATGTTGATAATAAAATATTATTTTAATTTTAATTAATATTAGATCTTAAATTTGATCTCGAAGTATTTTTATAAAAATATATTAAATAATTTTTTGTACAGATTACAATATTACTCACATATCTAACCCATGGCATTCCAGAAGTGGGGGGAACACCCAGGCCAAGGGGTCAATTTATGGGGGGTTGAAGATTAAGATATTAGTATTGTTATTTTATAAGAAGATTAAGATATTAGTATTGTTATTTTATAAGAAGATTAAGATGTGTTTAGATCTAATTATTTTGGACTCTATAAAAAATTGTTCAAATAAGAGACATGATACGGCATAACATGGTAACATAGTAAAACAATAACAATTAGGTCCTTGCTCCCTCCAGTAATTTAAAAGTTTCATAATAAACATTTTAAGTTTTTTTTTATAAATTTTAATTCGGGCCCTTAATTTTAGAAATTTTAATTAAATATTAATTGTTTAATATTTTCAATTAAATTATTTTAAAATTTTAATTTGGTCCCTTCAATTTTTCTGTCTAATGACAGTTAAGTCCTTATAGATTTAAATATTAGATAAATTAGACATTGTCCCTCAATTTTGAGTTTTAAAACTTCATAAACCCTTATATTTTAAGTTTAATAATTTAGCCCCTCTTGACATTCGATCCTAGCTTCGTCCTTGCGTGTCGCACACCTAATTTTGGTGGGTGGGTTTTTCAGCGAGGACTTTCTGCATACACAAGGCATCGAACTCAAGACCTGCTTAAATGATATTAAATTGCTTACCACTTGGACCAATCTCCTTTGATTAGTTGACTTTAATTTTAGTACCCCACATGCGTTTTATATTTATCTATAGGGTAAAGTATAAAAATGGTCACTGGACTTTGTTAAAAAACAAAATGGTAACCAAACTTTCAGATGTTACAAAATGACAATTAAACTTTATGTTTTGTAACAAAATGATAACTCAACCATCAAAAGTCGTTAATGAGCACGAGTCGTACACCGCAGATCAAGAAAAATTCTTTAGAGTTTGAAAGAAGAACAAGAAGACGTTGTGGAAGAGGAGGAAAAGGATAGTTAAAAGATTATAAAATTTTATTTCATTTAAATAGTTTTAACTTTTTTGTATTTGATAAAAATACCCTATCGTGTTAATAAAAGCTCTAAACCTTAAATTTTAACTCTATTATTGATGCCTAAAATAGCAGACATTATACGAGGGGTGGAGAAGAGGACCACAATGATTGATGGCGATTTCAGACGGTTCATCTCAATTGACTTGATGCCAAGAGCCGTAGAAAATATAGTGACCGAAATAAAAGATGAGGGGTACAAAAAAGAGAGGTGTTGCCCTCTTGGTCCCACTTGCCTCCTTCTTTGGTTGCACGTGTAATTATAACTCATGATATTGTTGATAATTAAATGGTTCTCGGCTTATGATAACCTATGGACGAGTTATTGTAGCCTCTGATAGTATATATTTCAAAGAGCATGCAGGCTTCTGATTTTATGATGCTTAGTATTGCAAGGCTTCAAGAATTCTCCAAAATTACTGAGTACAAAGGTGTTAAAGTTATTTATGAAATTCTATAGAGGCGGAGATATATATAGCAATTTTACATCAAAAACCTTTTTTTAAATATTTATTTACGAAAATATCCCTTGCCAAAGTTCTGTAGAAAAATGACCCCCAAATCTGTCACGTAGGGCGTCCTCGCGTTTTGCACAATACGATGACAAACCTCGTGTGATACAAAAAGCAAGTTTTATCCGACGTGGGGCGCCTTGTCATATCCTATAATTTTAAATTATTGGATGCAACCTCGCATTCTGGGAAACGGAAGGTCCCCGAGAAAATAAAAATATCACGTCTAAATTAAAATAGACCTCACATTTTGAAGAAAGCGAGGTCTTCGAAAATCTAAGCTTGAATACAAGGGTGTATAGGCATGTTCGAGGCATTTTATCATGCCATTAGCCCGACAGTTTTGGTAATTTTTAAGCTTAGATACGTAATATTGAAACTTATCTTCCATTTGAGATTGATATTGGCACGTACGCGACATTGCAAACTGTATTAAATGCTTCCAGTGCTTGTTTAAGAAGTTGAAATGGCTTGGTAGGCATGTTGGAGATGTTTTCCCGGGTTATTATTAGAATAATCTTCGTAATATTTAAGGTTAGAGGCCTAATATCAGAACTTATCTTTCATTTGAGACTGATATTGACACATAACAAACTTTTTGAACGGTATAAAAAAGGCCATGAAAATGGTTCCAAACCTTAGTTTTGGACATGAATAAAAAGGTAAAATGCTTTGAGAATCATGTTTGATGGGTTTATCCGGAAAGTTAATCGCCACATTCGCGTAATCCTTAAGCTTAGAGGCGTATAATTGTAATTAAAAAGAATTGTAATTAAAAAATAAGAAGCTAAAAATTTTAGTCGTTCAATAATTGTAATTATAAATCATGGTGAAATTATTGGAACCCTAAAATATAGACAAATGACGTCATAGATCATTTAAGTTGTTGGAGCCCTAAACCTTCGTCCACGATGTGGGCAGTCGAGGACTAGATTCTCGGATTTCATGAGTACCCGATAATCAGCATCATCTACGACACATATGTCTCCAACACCGTTACATGTGGTGGTCTTGAACCACTCATTCTCTATTATTGTGATCTGACGTAACGCTTCAACCAAAACACGGAAGACACATATCGCCAATGTTATTAACCAACCAAAATAATGTAGTCACCGTATTAATGCAACTACTTATACCAACAGATCACAATATCAGGGAAATAAATTTTGTCCGGACATCGAACCCCTTTATGTTTGTGTTGTTAATGAGCTTATTGGGCTATTAGGTATTTAAAAGAAAAAAAGAAAAAAAGAAAAAGAAAAAAAATATATACATATATAAGTGTCACTACTATTATAATATTATTACTATTAGTATCATTATTTTTATATATTCATTATATTATTGATATCATCCATTTCACAAAAACCCCTAAATATTACTAATATATTATATTATATTATAATATTCTTTTATTATTTGCTCGAATTATGGTTATTCTACACCATTTTTATTATTAAGTACTTAATAATGTTTTTAACATTAATGTTTAACTATTAGTATTATCACTAGTTATTGGTATTATTATATATTAATCTAACTTGTTTATTCATCTTTTTTTTCATATTCATTAGTATAACTGTTTATGTCATTAGTATGTGTATGTTTTTATTATTATTATGTTATACGTATTATTATTTGTTATCATTTGTTTATCATTAGTATATTATTTATTATTATCATTACTTATTATTATTATTATTATTACTATTATTATTAATAAGAAAATAAAACATAGATGAAAGCTCAAATTATAATTGAATAAATAAACAATCCATTAAATAAAATACAAGTCCAAAAATAAATGAATGGCCCGGTAAGCCCACAAAAATACAAAGCCCGTAAGCCCAAATAAGTACATAGCCTAACAAAAAAAAACCCTAATTGTCTTTGGATTTCAGCTGCAGCCGCCGCTCGTATGTGACCGTTGGATCTGGCCGCGATCCAACGGTCCATATCACACCCGCCAAGAAACCCTAAGGATGCCCCTTTTGCCATTCGCGCCGCACGCCCAACACCGTTGGATCTGGCCGCGATCCAACGGTCCAGATCACACCCGCCAAGAAACCCTAAGGATGCCCCTTTTGCCATTCGCGCCGCACGCCCAACACCGTTGGATCTGGCCGCGATCCAACGGTCCAGATGTAACACCCGTGTTTTGGGCCTAGGAGTTAACCGGGTTATAGTTCGAGTCAAATAAAATTTAATTAAAACAATTCAACTTCAAATAATGACCAAATTGAGCTTTAATAAGAAGGGAGGGACCTATGTTGCAATTTGACCCAAATTTAAAAAGCAAGACCACTTTATGGGAAAGTTGTCTTCCCTTTTTCCCATTTACCATCCCCAAACCGTTGGAAACACTCCCCACCATTGCCAAGCTTCTTCAAACTTTGGGGTCACTATTCCATTCGATTCCAACCTCGTTTTAAGGTGTTTTTCAAAGGTAAAAACGTTTTCTTAATCTCCTCTTTATCCCCTATCCAACCATTGTCTTAGATTTCAAAAATATGGAGTTTTGGAAATTAGGGTTTATATTAAAGTTTGGATTTTTAAGGGGGGTTTTCAATTTGTTTTGATAAATTGTGTTGGGGTTTTGTTTAAGCATAATGAAATACACAATATATATTAATTTGGTTGATTTTGGATGAAAATTCGTAGTGGGTCCTTAGGGCAAATTTTAAGGTATTAAAATTTGGGTTTTTAGTGGGTTTTATGTTGAAATTGAAGGGCTGATGGTCTACCTATGTTAGGAGGGTGATTTGGGATGTTTTGGAAGTCATTTGGGTGTTTGGAAATGAGTGTTTCAGCCAAGGATTGTTGGAGTACTAAAATTGGGTTTTTGAGATATTAGGTGGTTTGGGAAATTGTGGAAATTGGGTTGTGTTTGCAAAGTAAGTTGATGGTTGAGTTAGCATTGAATTGGGAAGTAATGTATGTGTTTTGTTTGACTAGAAGCAAGAGGAAACGTTGAGGAGGCTTTGGGATCGAATCCGGGTTCGTAGGAGGATTGGTTCGAATTGCTAAGGAAGGGCGGTGAGTGGTCTTAACTTGTTTTAAAGTATGGTTCGAGCATGAGTAGTGTGTGTGTGTAAAGTGTGCTTGGTAGGCCACTTCCTTATAATCCAAGTAGTTAATTTAGTCTTGTTTTCCTTAAATGCCAATGTGTTTAATGACTATGCTCTTGTACTTGTGACTATATGGTGCATGTATATATATCATGATGTGGATATATGTGATGAGCATGAGTGTGTTGATGATATGTGATTGATGATGATAATTGGCACTAAGTAATTACCGGTTGTAAATGATCGATCATTAGGATAGTGTGCACACAAATTGAGTCAAAACGTACGTGGCCTTGATGGCGTTAAGTCATCAAGGAGGAGTACGGTGATGTAACATTCCACCGGAAGCTTTTAATTATTTCTACGGGATGATGAGTGGAATCCCATCCGTAGGGCATGTGGCGATGAGTGAAATCCCGCACATGCAAGGTCCGGTGATGAGTGAAATCCCACCGAGGTAAAGTGTTGTTGAGGTTTATATCCGCACAATCGGGGTAATTAAAGTGGCCAATTAAACTTGTTCATGTATTGTGATATATGATGGTGATATGTGGTTGTGGTATATGGTGTTGTTGCATGATGATTATTATTGATGTTAAGCTTGTTAGGGTTGAGAGACTATATATGCCACTTGGGAGACTAGCTAGGTCTACTTGATTTCATGTCAATGCTTGATATATGTGAGAATAGGATTTACATGCTTGAACCCTGCATTGTTGATGTTTTTCGTTTTAGAGCACCCTCACTAAGCTTATAGCTTACGCTCTCAATGTTCAACAATGCAGATCATTAGCGTGGTGTTAGCTCGAGGCAAGGCAAGAAGGGCTTCCAAATTTGTGACTCAAGTACGGTGGTTGATTTTGTATTAGTTAGCAATGTGGCAAGGGTCGTGTATGAGCTTGTATGACTCACTTTTATGTGTTGATGTTGGATTGACTATGGTTTGTAAGCATGATATGCTTTGATGAATGTTGTGTGTGTTAGCATGTCCTTAGATGCTAGGTTGCCTTGTTATAGTGCAAACCTCTTTATGCTTATCATGTGCCTTCAAGGTCATTGAGTTCTATGTATGACTTGAATGCCTAATCCCCTTTTGGAATGCTATGTATGAATGCTTAGTATGTGTTGGAATGCTTGAGATGCTTGAATGATTGTGCATCACCTCGTGTTGATTAGTGCCCTTGGGTCCTTGTGAAAGCATGCTTTTATGTTTGATTTGCCTTAGGATTGATGTTAGTGTGTTGGTTGGGGTTTTAGAGGGATTTAAGGGCCTCCTTGTGCCTTAAATAAGCTCAAACCTGCAAGTTCGTAGCAAGGGTATCGATACAGTTGGTACGGTATCGATACCACCTTCTTGTTTCAGGCTTAGTGTATCGATACACTTGAGAGGTGTATCGATACCTTTTTGGTCACTGGAGCTACTGTCCATTTCGGTATTGATACCGGCCTCAGGTGTATCGATACCGTCATCTTAGCGTTGACCGTGGGAAGTCAACCGTTGGGGAGGGTATCGATACACTCCTTGGGTGTATCGATACGGTCTCTACGAATTGACTTTGATCAGTTGACCTAGTCAAGGGGGTATCGATACACCCCTTAAGGGTATCGATACCGCCTACAGTTAAAGCTTAAACCTAGTCAAGGGGTATCGATACACCCCTTAAGGGTATCGATACCACCTGTAGATAAAGCTTAAAATTGGGCTGTATGATGTCGGGCTGAGTTCGTTGGTTTGCCTCGTGAATGTTGTTCCGCTGTATGATCACGTAGGATTAAATACACATCTAGACAAGATTTAAAATGAAAAAAATAGGGTTGCTAACCGAGGGGGAATTCCTTAGGGAGTTTTCACTCAGTTTTCCTCGTGTAGCTTACTCGGACCGGCCAGACCGGGACGAGGGGGTTACATTTGTTGGTATCAGAGCCTGAGGTTACCGAGACCTCGGGCAGGTAAGTGAGGTAAGCTTGATGTATTAAATGATTGTGTTGTTCGATGCATGTCTTGCTATGAATTCTTGAATAATTGACTGTTCGTATGATGTTTCGAAGCATTAATTGTCGTGTCTGGTGTGAGTGTGTGCCCATTGCTACTATTACTTAATTTAAAAAGATTTTTGGAAAGAGGAGTACTTGAGCACTATTGGACCCTTGCTTTGACTAACGTAATCCTTGTCTGTTCCTTGTTGTAGTTTATACCTTGCTAGCTGTAGCATGAGACCACGTGGGAGGCCTAGGATGGTTCGACCGGAACCACGGGCAGAGGCTCCGAGAGTTGAGCCGGTAGTTGGGGTTGGAGCTCAAGTGGGAGAGCATGTAGTTGGAGTTGGAGCTCCTCCACCACCTCCACCACCACCACCTCCTCCACCGGAAGTGGGAGGTGAGGCCGGGGGCCGAAGTAGAGGGACCACAAGGAGGTCAAGGTGGCCATGGTGGCCAAGGACCGGCCGGGATAGACTTAGCTCCGTTGGTTCAGGCGATAGCCGGGGCATTTCAGGCTGCAGTAGCTGGAGGTCAGGCAGCTCATCATCAGGGTGAGGGCACCGAATTACCATTAGAGAGACTTCGGGGCCTTGGGGCCGAAGAGTTTAGAGGTGCTACTCCGGAGAGGTCAGAGTTGTGGTTTGAGAAGACCGTCCGTATTCTTTCTCAGATGGGATGTACTGGTGAGCGCAAGTTGGGATGTGTTGAGTCTCTGCTTCAGGGTGATGCCTACACCTGGTGGGTCACCGTTACTTCGGGGATGGATGAGACCGAGATCACTTGGGAGTTCTTTGAGACAGCTTTCCGGAAGAAGTATTGGGTCCGCGATACCTCGATGAGAGGAAGAGGGAGTTTATGGCATTGCTTCAGGGGAGTATGTCCGTGACCGATTATGAGATCAGATTTGTTAGATTGAGTCAGTATGCACCCGAGCTTGTACCTACTGAGGTGAAGCGTTGTAACCGCTTCCGTTATGGGCTGAATGAGGAGATCAAGACTTATACTCTAGCTTCAGATTACACTGATTTTGATGTCTTGGTCGCGAGGGCCAAGGACTTGGAGCACAGTTTGAGTTTGACCAGGCAGTCAGGTGGATCTAGTTCAGGTAAGAGGTCCAGCAACTTTGACAGAGGTGATGCCAAGAGGCATCGGGACAACAGGTATCAGTTTGATCATGGGCGTGGTGGCGGTAACCACGGTAGGGGCCACCAGGGTCAGAGAGCTGGTGGGAAGTTGCCCACATGTGCTACTTGCGGGAGGAACCACACGGGTGAGTGTTGGGGGAATTACCATTCTTGTTGGAGTTGTGGTGCTAGAGACCACATTAGGCGTGACTGTCCACATCAGGTGGGGCAGGCACCAGCTCAGGCTCCTGCTCGAGCCAATGACTTTCAGAGAGGCCGCGGGCGCGGTAGAGGAAACTTCCAGCCGAGGAATGATGGTCAGAGGAACATAGCACATGTAGTTGCAGTTCAGCCAGAGGGCGGAGGTCAGGCCAGAGTTTATGCTCAGCGGGGAGATCAGCATGACACCGACGTGATCGCAGGTAACTTCTCGATACAATCTTTGGGTTTGCTTTCTTTGATTGACTCTGGGTCTACACATTCCTACATATTGAGTGAGCATGCACGGTCCTTGAATTTGCCTTGTGAGATGTTAGAGGTAGGAGTTAGTGTTACTAGTTCCTTTAGGGACACGGTAGTAGTTAGGAAGATGTACCGAAGGTGTCCGTTGATAGTTCAGGGGCATGTATTTCCAGTGGACATGATGGAATTTCCTTTCTATGGTTTTGATGTGATTTTGGGTATGGATTGGCTCACGGAGCATAGAGCTAGGATAGATTTTGAAACTAAGCGGATTTCTTTGAAGCTCACAGATGATTATGAGATTGTAGTGGTGGGTGAGAACGTGAAGTTCTTGTCCAATGTGGTTTCAGTGTTAGAGGCTAAGAGATTAGTTGAGTTGGGGTGTGAAGCATACTTAGCGTATGTGATGAACCCTAACATGAGTGAGGTTAGACCTCAAGATATCCGGACAATATGTGATTTTCCTAGTGTTTTTCCGGAAGAATTGCCAGGGTTACCACCGGACAGAGAGGTAGAGTTTAGCATTGAGACTTATTCTGATTCAGCTCCTGTTTCGATTGCTCCGTATCGTATGGCACCGAAAGAATTGAAAGAGTTGAAGACTCAGTTGCAAGAATTGGCAGATAGAGGTTTTATTAGGCCTAGTTCTTCACCTTGGGGTGCACCAGTGTTGTTTGTGAAGAAGAAAGATGGAAGCATGAGAATGTGTATAGATTACAGGCAGTTAAATCAGTTGACAGTGAAGAACAAATATCCGTTGCCCAGAATTGACGACTTGTTTGATCAGTTGAGAGGAGCATCTGTCTTTTCGAAGATTGATTTGAGATCGGGCTACTACCAGCTAAAGGTAAGAGAGGTTGATGTACCGAAGATGACCTTTAGGACTAGATATGGTCACTATGAGTTCTTGGTCATGCCTTTTGGGTTGACTAATGCACCGGCTGCTTTCATGGACATGATGAATAGGATTTTTCATCAGTATCTAGATCAGTTTGTAGTTGTGTTTATTGATGACATTTTGGTGTACTCGCGAACTGAAGAAGACCATGACCGACACTTGAGACTTGTTTTGAAGACTTTGCTAGATCATCAGTTGTATGCGAAGCTCAGCAAGTGTGAATTCTGGATCCGAGAAGTAGTCTTCTTAGGACATGTAGTGTCAGCCGATGGGATTAGAGTTGATCCAAAGAAGATTGAAGCCATTGTTGAGTGGAAGCAACCGAAGTCTGTGACAGAGGTACGTAGCTTCCTAGGCTTAGTCGGATACTATAGGAGGTTTGTAGAGGGTTTCTCTAAGTTAGCCGCTCCATTGACACATTTACTTCAGAAGAGTGTTCAGTTTGAGTGGACAGATGCAAGACAGAGAGCCTTTGAGAAATTGAAAGAAGCTTTGACCCAAGCTCCGATTTTGATTCAGCCTGAGTCCGGGAAAGACTATGTAGTCTACAGTGATGCTTCTTATGTAGGGTTAGGATGTGTTCTGATGCAAGACAAGAGAGTGGTGGCTTATGCCTCAAGACAGTTGAAGACCCATGAGCGCAACTATCCGACCCATGACATAGAGTTAGCTGCAGTTGTGTTTGCTTTGAAGATTTGGAGGCATTATTTGTATGGTGAGAAATGCACAGTATACACCGACCACAAGAGTTTGAAGTACATTATGACTCAGCGAGATTTGAATCTCAGACAGTGTAGATGGTTAGAGCTGCTAAAAGACTATGATCTTACTATTGAGTACCATCCGGGTAAGGCCAATGTAGTGGCCGATGCATTGAGTAGGAAGATGGTCGTGGACTTGAGAGCTATGTTTGCTAGATTGAGTTTGTCCGGAGATGGTGGCTTGATAGCCGAGCTTCAGGTTCGACCTACTCTAGGTCAGTTGATTCGAGAGAAACAGCTCTTAGATAGATCTTTGGCACCTCACATGCAAGATATAGCCGAGGGTAGATCTTCAGACTACAGTTTCAGCACTGATGGGGTTTTGTGTTTCAAAGACAGAATAGTTGTGCCAGAAGACAGTGATTTGAGACGTACGATCTTGACTGAAGCCCACAGTAGTCCGTTTGCTATGCATCCTGGAAGTACGAAGATGTACCGTGATTTGAAGAATGAGTATTTTTGGATTGGCTTGAAGAGAGATGTAGCCGACTTTGTGAGTAAGTGCTTAGTGTGTCAGAGAGTGAAGGCGGAACATCAGGTTCCCTCAGGTTTGTTACAGCCGTTGAGGATTCCGGAATGGAAGTGGGAGAACATCACCATGGATTTTGTTTCGGGTTTGCCTTTGACTCCTACGAAGAAGAACTTAGTTTGGGTGATAGTGGATTGTTTTACGAAGTGTGCTCACTTCTTGGCAGTCAACACTACTTACACTTTAGATAGGTTAGCCGATTTGTACATCGGTGAGATAGTTAGGCTGCATGGTGTGCCGAAGTCCATTGTATCAGATAGAGATCCGCGGTTTACTTCTAGATTTTGGGAGTGTCTGCATACAGCTTTGGGTACCTGTTTGAACTTCAGCACTTCTTATCATCCTCAGTCAGATGATCAGTCAGAGAGGGTTATTTAGATTTTAGAGGATATGTTGCGTTGTTGTATCATAGACTTTCAGGGTACTTGGGAGAAGCATTTGCCTCTAGTAGAGTTTGCGTACAATAACAGTTTTCAGTCGAGTATTCAGATGGCTCCGTATGAGGCCTTGTATGGCCGGAAGTGTAGGACTCTAGTATGTTGGGCCGAGGTAGGACAGAAACTGTTACCTATGCCGGATTTGCTCAAGGGGACAACCGACAAGGTAAAATTGATTTGTGATCGTTTGAAGGCTGCTTCGGATAGGCAGAAGTCCTATGCCGATCTGAAGAGGAAGGAAGTTGAGTTCTCAGTGGGTGAGAAGGTATTCTTGAAGGTGTCTCCGTGGAAAAAGGTGATGAGATTTGGCCGAAAAGGGAAGTTGAGTCCGAGGTACATAGGACCGTATGAGATTGTGAAGAGGGTTGGTCCGGTTGCTTATTAGTTGCGTTTGCCATCCGAGCTTGAGAAGATACACGATGTGTTTCATGTTTCGATGCTTCGCAAGTATAGGTCTGATCCATCGCATGTTATGCCCGTAGAAGAAATTGAATTGAATCCGGATTTGACTTATGAAGAAGAGCCAGTGGAGATCTTAGCTTCTGACAGTAAGGCGTTGAGGGGTAGATCGATTGAGTTAGTGAAGGTGCGGTGGCAACGTAGAGGTGTGGACGAGGCCACTTGGGAGAGGAAGGAGGATATGGAAAAGCAGTTTCCGTATCTCTTTTAGTCAGGTAATTTCGGGGACGAAATTCCTTAAGTGGGAGAGAGTTGTAACACCCGTGTTTTGGGCCTAGGAGTTAACCGGGTTATAGTTCGAGTCAAATAAAATTTAATTAAAACAATTCAACTTCAAATAATGACCAAATTGAGCTTTAATAAGAAGGGAGGGACCTATGTTGCAATTTGACCCAAATTTAAAAAGCAAGACCACTTTATGGGAAAGTTGTCTTCCCTTTTTCCCATTTACCATCCCCAAACCGTTGGAAACACTCCCCACCATTGCCAAGCTTCTTCAAACTTTGGGGTCACTATTCCATTCGATTCCAACCTCGTTTTAAGGTGTTTTCAAAGGTAAAAACGTTTTCTTAATCTCCTCTTTATCCCCTATCCAACCATTGTCTTAGATTTCAAAAATATGGAGTTTTGGAAATTAGGGTTTATAATAAAGTTTGGATTTTTAAGGGGGTTTTTCAATTTGTTTTGATAAATTGTGTTGGGGTTTTGTTTAAGCATAATGAAATACACAATATATATTAATTTGGTTGATTTTGGATGAAAATTCGTAGTGGGTCCTTAGGGCAAATTTTAAGGTATTAAAATTTGGGTTTTTGGTGGGTTTTATGTTGAAATTGAAGGGCTGATGGTCTACCTATGTTAGGAGGGTGATTTGGGATATTTTGGAAGTCATTTGGGTGTTTGGAAATGGGTGTTTCAGCCAAGGATTGTTGGAGTACGAAAATTGGGTTTTTGAGATATTAGGTGGTTTGGGAAATTGTGGAAATTGGGTTGTGTTTGCAAAGTAAGTTGATGGTTGAGTTAGCATTGAATTGGGAAGTAATGTATGTGTTTTGTTTGACTAGAAGCAAGAGGAAACGTTGAGGAGGCTTTGGGACCGAATCCGGGTTCGTAGGAGGATTGGTTCGAATTGCTAAGGAAGGGCGATGAGTGGTCTTAACTTGTTTTAAAGTATGGTTCGAGCATGAGTAGTGTGTGTGTGTAAAGTGTGCTTGGTAGGCCACTTCCTTATAATCCAAGTAGTTAATTTAGTCTTGTTTTCCTTAAATGCCAATGTGTTTAATAACTATGCTCTTGTACTTGTGACTATATGGTGCATGTATATATATCATGATGTGGATATATGTGATGAGCATGAGTGTGTTGATGATATGTGATTGATGATGATAATTGGCACTAAGTAATTACCGGTTGTAAATGATCGATCATTAGGATAGTGTGCACACAAATTGAGTCAAAACGTATGTGGCCTTGATGGCGTTAAGTCATCAAGGAGGAGTACGGTGATGTAACATTCCACCAGAAGCTTTTAATTATTTCTACGGGATGATGAGTGGAATCCCATCCGTAGGGCATGTGGCGATGAGTGGAATCCCGCACATGCAAGGTCCGGTGATGAGTGAAATCCCACCGAGGTAAAGTGTTGTTGAGGTTTATATCCGCACAATCGGGGTAATTAAAGTGGCCAATTAAACTTGTTCATGTATTGTGATATATGATGGTGATATGTGGTTGTGGTATATGGTGTTGTTGCATGATGATTATTATTGATGTTAAGCTTGTTAGGGTTGAGAGACCATATATGCCACTTGGGAGACTAGCTAGGTCTACTTGATTTCATGTCAATGCTTGATATATGTGAGAATAGGATTTACATGCTTGAACCCTGCATTTTTGATGTTTTTCGTTTTAGAGCACCCTCACTAAGCTTATAGCTTACGCTCTCAATGTTCAACAATGCAGATCATTAGCGTGGTGTTAGCTCGAGGCAAGGTAAGAAGGGCTTCCAAGTTTGTGACTCAAGTACGGTGGTTGATTTTGTATTAGTTAGCAATGTGGCAAGGGTCGTGTATGAGCTTGTATGACTCACTTTTATGTGTTGATGTTGGATTGACTATGGTTTGTAAGCATGATATGCTTTGATGAATGTTGTGTGTGTTAGCATGTCCTTAGATGCTAGGTTGCCTTGTTATAGTGCAAACCTCTTTATGCTTATCATGTGCCTTCAAGGTCATTGAGTTCTATGTATGACTTGAATGCCTAATCCCATTTTGGAATGCTATGTATGAATGCTTAGTATGTGTTGGAATGCTTGAGATGCTTGAATGATTGTGCATCACCTCGTGTTAATTTGTGCCCTTGGGTCCTTGTGAAAGCATGCTTTTATGTTTGATTTGCCTTAGGATTGATGTTAGTGTGTTGGGTGGGGTTTTAGAGGGATTTAAGGGCCTCCTTGTGCCTTAAATAAGCTCAAACCTGCAAGTTCGTAGCAAGGGTATCGATACAGTTGGTACGGTATCGATACCACCTTCTTGTTTCAGGCTTAGTGTATCGATACACTTGAGAGGTGTATCGATACCTTTTTGGTCACTGGAGCTACTCTCCATTTCGGTATCGATACCGTCATCTTAGCGTTGACCGTGGGAAGTCAACCGTTGGGGAGGGTATCGATACACTCCTTGGGTGTATCGATACGGTCTTTACGGATTGACTTTGATCAATTGACCTAGTCAAGGGGGTATCGATACACCCCTTAAGGGTATCGATACCGCCTACAGTTAAAGCTTAAACCTAGTCAAGGGGTATCGATACACCCCTTAAGGGTATCGATACCACCTGTAGATAAAGCTTAAAATTGGGCTGTATGATGTCGGGCTGAGTTCGTTGGTTTGCCTCGTGAATGTTGTTCCGCTGTATGATCACGTAGGATTAAATACACATCTAGACAAGATTTAAAATGAAAAAAAATAGGGTTGCTAACCGAGGGGGAATTCCTTAGGGAGTTTTCACTCGGTTTTCCCCGTGTAGCTTACTCGGACCGGTCATCCGGCCAGACCGGGACGAGGGGGTTACACCAGATGAAGCCCGAAGAAACCCTAGCGAGCCCCAGGGTTTAGCCTCGCGCCGCAAAGCCTACAGCCGTCCGATCAAGGACCAATCGATCGGCTCAGATCTTCCTGAGATCCGACGCGCCCACGCGCGACGATTGACGCCCTTACACGCGCGCGTCGCCCACACGCGCAGGACAGTTGACCCTTCGTCTGACCATTGGCCTGCCACCTCCACGCCGTCTGCCGCATCTGACTCAATGTTCTCACCATTTCGGGAGTGACCAGCAAAAAAAATAGAGAAAATGCAGCAAGTCAGTATACCATATTGGAGATAAAAGCAAACAGAAACACAAAAAAGTCAACAACAAGACAACAGAGGTGAAAGAGAAAATTGTTTTAAGCATTACATGTAATTTTTCGGTTATATAGAGAGAACCGAAAAAAATAAAGAGGGCAGAGGAGATCGATAGCAAAAACAGAGAGAGTTTGTAAACAAAAAAAACCATTCGGATTTTGAGAGAGAAATCAATAAAGAAAGAAACCTTCTGAGGTAGTTATCTTCTTCGTTTTCACTTGCATGCATTCGAAAACAACACAAAAAAATAGAAGCAAAGACAAGTTTTTTTTTTTCTTTTTACCTTTCGGGAACTGTTTCCCCTTTTGCTTCGACTCCCACCGGCGATAATCCCCGTTGGGTGAGCCATCGGAGCTTCAACGGCAAAAGTTTCTTTTTTTAGGGTTTCGACTCGATTTTAAAAAGAAAAAGGGGGGCTTTCGACTTCTGTTTTCCTCTCAAAAAGGTTTCAGGTTTCAAACGACGTTCTAGCTGACTTTTTTAAGGGAAGGTTTCTTGTCGGATTGTTGTCGTTGCCGGCTAGCGGCAACCGGCCGGCGTGGCCTTTTTGTTTCTGAATATGGAGAGTCGGCCGGAGGGAGGAAAGGCTTTTTTTTAGGGTTTCAAAAACCAGAAAAGGCAAAAGGGGATAGTGTATTTTTAAATGGGTTTATATAACGTTTCATGCTTTAAAAACGGGTTTATTTCTCTAATAAGTCCCCCGCGTTTTTGAGTTCTTTTTAGGGGGCTTCTGCACTCTGAAATCGCGCCCCAGGGCCTTCTATATTTTTAAAACTTTTCAATATCACCCCTCTATTTGTCGATTTGTTCTCTAAAATAAAGGAATATTTCGTTTCAAGCCCGTTCTTGTTTCCTAAATGATTTTCCAGCCTTTTTTTCCCAAAAATAATGTATTTTAATTCCCAATTAATCTGGTGTTTTATTTGTTAACCAAATCTGCCATTTCCTTTTCTTATATAGACATATCTTTTTCCTTTTATTATTTCCTTTAATTATTAAAATTGCTTTAATTATTACCTTATTTATCGTATATGAAATCTTCACTGATTATTATTACTTTTTTATTTTAACACTCATTTTAATCCATTATGTTTGTGCACGTGGTTATGCTTGCATCATTTGTTTTTTTAATTACGAATGTAAATGTGAATTATATGTTCATATATAACATGCTTTAAGGTTTATATGTAATATTGTTGTATGCGCATTTGTATATATTTCATGTTTCTTAGTGTATATGCATTTTGATATATCCTCAAATACATTATATGACCATCATTATGGTACGATTATGTTTTGGTTCCTTTATTCCATGTCTCGCTCGTGTACCAATTCTTGTAAGTTGCATCCGAATCTTATGAATATAATGCGAATACCTTTTTATTCGGGATCGAACGAGGCCAGTACCAGTCGTAGTGGTGGTGGTTCGGACGTTCTTTCTCGAATATTAAGGCTTTTAAAATTCACTCGTCCGTATAACCAAATTTCGATACGATTCGTCACTTTAATTCGCAAAGTTTAATATTAATTAAGCGGTAATGTTTTTGGTACCGATTTTCGGGCACGACGAGGGTGCTAATCCTTCCTCGCGTGTAACCGACTCCCGAACCCTTTTAAATCTCTGGTTTTGTTTTCCGGTGTCCGGTCTACCATTTTAAGTGGCCGGTGGCGACTCCTTTATTTCTTTAAATCCGACTAATTTTTCGAAAACCAAATTAAAACTCGGTTCGTCCGAGCGACACCCGAGGTAGCTTATATTTTTGAATTTTAGTCGCAACAGATGGCGACTCCGCTGGGGAAAAATTTTTGTTTTCAAAAGCAAAAAAGAGAGTCAAGCCAAAAAAAAACTTTACCGCTCAATTAATATTAGAAGTTGCGAATTAAAGTGACCGAGTCGATCGATATTTGTTTATAAGTGCGAGTTTATTTTAAACGCATTTAAAATTGGCATTTAAACCCGTTCGTTTAAGTGGGGGGAAAACGCTAGTGCTTTCGTGTGGATATTGTTCCTCCGTGTGGGCCTAGCAAGTACCTTCGGGGCTCGAATACCCTATATCTTCGTGAGAATATCGTTTCTCCGTGCAGATATAGCTAAAGGGTCCCCTCGAATTGAACTCGGTTGAGAGGAGCCTATAATGGGTGATGACCGGGGGCCTTGCTACCCTTAGAAGGGGACAGCGAGGACAGTTCTAGTACCTCCTAGAACCAAAAATGCATGTAGAAAACTAGATTGCCCACCCCTTTTAGAGCCATGCGGACAACCTAGGTCTATTAGACGGGATAAATAGGGTTGCTTGCTTTCATGCATGCCTTTTTATCATGTTTATCCGACACTAACGGTTATTCTTATGATCTTCTTGTATTTATTCTCGCATGCATATCATGACATAAAGGTGTTGAGTCAATGTGGTTTTACCCAATTAAGGGCTATCATTATGGACAGGAGGTTGCTAGAAAGGATAATGTCAATTAGCAAGTCCGATATCGGACAGAACGGATAAAGGGGCAGTTTACCGAGCGAAAGCACAGTGTCAGATCTAATACCCACCATCGAAGAAGGCACAACCCTTCTCCATTCCGAGGAAGTGAATCAAGATCGGATCTACTTCGAACATCCAAAGTCAAGAAACTACCCGACCGAGTACAAAGAGGCGACCGAAATGAGCGCGACGACCGGAAAGAGCATGGATTAGGTCAAGAGATGGATTTAGCTTCGAAGAGATAGCTTGTTTTCTAGGACTTGATACCAGCAGTTTTAGAGGGTCTTGAATTGCTAGAGAAGAAAGCAAGTCCGGCCCCAACATTTTTAGCCGAAGTTTCCATTTCCTTAAGCATGATTAGGGGGCAAGAAGAGTAACCATAGGACTTTTGCTATGACTATCTTGTAACAAGGAGCCTCTTTTACGTTCAAATGAAAGTTGACCTAAGGGGAATCACCTATATGACCAACACCTTTGACTTGCATACATTTGTAGCATTTGTTTCATCTATCATTTCAAAGCAGCATTAAAATTGTCAGCCATGCACCCATCTCATGAGCATGCATCTGTTGATTCGAGTCCATAATACATCCATCATTAAAACTTTCTTAAGGCCTTTCATCGCATCATTGCTAATTTGGGGAAAACGTTCATGTCAAAGAAAGAGAGAGAGAGAGGGGAAAGAATGGACGAAGGAACGGTTTCTAGCCAGTACAGCTTCAGAAACATGAATGACTTAGTGGCTAGGATAGATAAGCTCGAACAGCTTCGAGAACATTTGGTTCAGAATCAAAATGAGATAATATCGTATACGAGGAAAATAAATCCTTTACAAAAATCCAATTTCCATTATTGGTGAAAACTGATTGTACCCAGGGGAATGGTACAACTAGCCCGGAGCAAACGGCTAACGGTAAAGGCATTTCAAATCCATTAATCCCTGTGCATTTGGGAAAAATGCAAGTCTCGATTTCAAGAAAAATGAATTGGAGACGTAACATCGCTTCATGAAAGAAGAAGCGATGTTTGGGTAAGTCTGACAGAAATGTTGGCACAACGTGCTTAAATACGGTGAAGTTTAAGACAATGGATAATTCAAATGTCCATCGAAAATCCATTTTCATGAATGGTCAAAGGAAAATAAATCCTTTGCAAAAATCCAATTCTCATTATTGGTGAAAACTAATTGTACCCAGGGGAATGGTACAACTAGCCCGGAGCAAACGGCTACCGGTAAAGGCAATTCAAATCCGTTGATCCCTGTGTATTCGGGAAAAATGCAAAAGTGATAAGCTAAGCTCTTGTATATACTTTTTGTGAGATTAACTTTAATTCAATTTTAAAAGAATTTTTTTTCTGAAAAACCGAATGTTGTGAGGACACTATAAATATGAAATCCCTCTGTCCTACTCAGGCCAAGAGAGGGGTGACAACGAGTGTTTAGGAATAATGGGCCACTCCCATTGAGTGAATTTTCCTCTCGGGCATTGTTGTCTAAGGTTCTTGAATGAAGTGATAACCCTAAAACTTCAACCACCTGGAGACCAATTTTGATATTTGTGTATGGGAGGACATTTGGCATTCCTTCAATTCCATTCACACAGAAAGAAAATAAAAAAAATACTCATTGTTGTCCCCGTTTGAGCCTATCAAACTTTTTTTCCTTCTGATTGAACCCAAACCAAGGATCACCCCTACACTGGGGGCAGAAAAGGATAGAAGTCTATGGACAAGCAAATGACATTGGATCCTGATTATGCTATGGGAATGATGTCTTGTGAACTAAGGGGCATTAAAAGAGAAAAGATTCATTGGATACACTTTCAGATTGAGCAGCCAAAAACATCAAAAGGAAACAACGAAAGAAAAGTCGGTTCTCAAAGAGCTACCCAAATCAAGTCAAAAGTTACCGACACAAAAGTTGAAGAAATCAAAAGCAAAGGCACTAAAGTGAAAAGTGCAATTTTGAGGAAACAACAAAAGAAAAGTCGGTTCTCAAAGAGCTACCCAAATCAAGTCAAAAGCTACCGACATAAAAGTTGAAGAAATCAAAAGCAAAGGCACTAAAGTGAAAAGTGCAATTTTGAAAAGAGAGAGAAACGAATAAAAAAAAGGGACAAGAGGATCCCCTATCCAAATGAATCTCTGCTTAGTTGAGCCTCGAAAAATTGTTCACCTTTGAGCAAAAGCTTGCACTAATACAATGTGAAGGTGCAATTTGATCCGAAACTACGCTTGATAAGAGGAAATGAACTCTAGGGTGAAAACCCCAACAAAAAAAACCCCAAAAAAGAGGGGCAGTCTAGAGCGATCCAAGGAAGTAAGAAAAGAAATAGCATTTCATCGGAACATAATTGAGACTTCAGATTAAAAGAATTGATCCTTGGTTTCACCACCCTTAAACACTTGTTTGGGCCTATTTACCCTTTCTTTCATAGCCGTGAGCCTTAGCCTACATTACAAGCCATAAAAGACCATTTGGACCATACGCGGAAGGATGAATTTGTCTTCAGATTACATTCCGCCTATCGGGGTTAACCTTTCTTCAAGGATTGCCACACTTCTAATGCCTGATTGAGATCAAAAAAGAGGGAAGGATGGGGCATGGTGAGTTAGTGAGGTAAAGAGAGCCACCTTTAAATTGGGTAGAAATTAGGTATGGGAGTCGCTCATCTCGGAAGCCTAATAGCCCAGAAAAGATTTCATATGTGCATCTCTGCAACATTCGGAAAATGTCACTCGGGTCGACCTTTTTTTTTCAAAGATCCCAAACTTGATTTTCACTTGACATGATTCTTCAAATGTATATTTTCATAATAAAATTATTTTTACCCAATCACTTGCATAAGTCTTCTACATGGGAATGAACAAGCGGATTGACCGTGGCCTGAGGTAAAGCCATCAGTACCCAGAGGGGCACCCTCGGAGGTTCAAGCATTACTAATACCTCCAGTTGAAATATCAAGACCGTCTTCGATAAAATGTCAAGCTATGAAGTCGACCTTCGCTAAGAAATGTTGGAATAGAACATGAAGGTAGAAAATTTGATGTTGAGAGTCGGGGAACAGAAGTTACCCTTGGAGCCTAAGCATCTTGCCGGAAGGAATGTCCCGAGAAGGACCACGCGTGCCGCGTTGAGGGCACACACCAAGATGAGACAGTAAATATGATCTGAAATCAACTCGAAAAAAGGCAACGGAGACATACCTAAGAAAAGGAGGAAGATAGAAAAGAAGAAGAAGAGAAGACGAGTCGAAAACCCAAAAGGCACTTTGGGGAAAATGAGCGAAATTCAGAAGAGGCGCTCTTGACCACGAATTTAGAGGAACAAGGGCCAAAAATTGGTGGCATCTTTGGACAGAAGACACCAGTTAAAGCAGTCGACATTAACTAGAGGTCAGTTAAAAGGTACATAAGCCTAAAGCAAGTGGGGGCAATGGGATTCTAATCAGTGTAAGTCCTCCCTTCAAGAAGAAGCGAAAAAGAGAAGTTGACTTCAAGATGAAAACTCAAAGGAGTGCCCAAAAAGAGAAAAAGAAGAAGAAAGAGGACAAAGAAAAGAGAAGACGCAGTGAAAACCCAAAAGACACTTTAGGGATTGAGGCGAAATTCAAGAGGAACGCTTCAGATCAGAAACTCATGACGAAGGAGGCAGAAACTCAAAGCCAAAGGATTTTAGAGCAAAGGAGACAGATACTCAAAGCTCGAGACAAAGATATATGACATCTGCTCATCTATTCGGGCATTTGGAGAATAGAACCGCCTATCCGTTCAGGCACTTGGAGAATGGAAATCTGCTCATCTATTCGGGCATTAGGAGAATAGAACCCGCCTATCCGTTCAGGCACTTGGAGAATGGAAATCTGTCTATCTAATCAGGCAATCAAAAGTCAGTAAAAAAGGAAAAAAGAAAAGAAAGAAAAGAAAGAAAAAAAGAAAAAAATAGAAAGAAAGGAAAAAGGAAAAAAAGAAAAGAAAGAAAAAAAAAACAGAAGAAAGAAAGAAAAAAGAAAAACAAGAAAAAAAGAACAAAAAAAAGAAGGGTTCAAAGTGAAAACCCGAGTGGCACTTTGAGGCAAACAATTCCAGAAGTGGATGAGAAGAAGAAGAACAAGGGTCTAGTAGTACTCGAGAGGGGCATCATTGTCCGTGGGGTAACAAGGGTTTTGTACATAAGAGTTTGAATCAGAATTGATGAAAGATAACACAAGGCTAGAAAAAGTGTAGATGAAGTTTCTAAATACGACGAAAGTCACTCGACTCGAATATTTGAACAAAGAACGAGCGGTAGAAGTTTGGGAGCCAGTTTTGCCGAGACACGAGATTGATGAGTGGTTGTAGTCCCAAGATAACGACCACCGACCCTAGAAAATGATGACAAACTAAATCCATGCATCTTTTGCATTCTCGTAAACACGTGCATCTTTGCATTCTCGTAAACACATGCATCATTGCATCCTGAGATATGCTTATGCATCGTCGATAGCTAGATGTCACCCATGCTAGGAGCATACTAAATCATACCATAGCATTTTGTTTTCTCTAAACAGACGTTTGGAGATTGGTAAAAGAACCTATCTACGGCTTCACGAGAGGAGAAGCATATCTCACAAGAGTCAAGAGTCCCTCGACTTTCATTTTTGAAAGACAACTTGAATACCTCTCGGGACGAAGAGAAAACGATAAAGCGAGAACTAAAAGGATTTCAGGCGAAGCCTTTCAAGCCGCCGCTCCAGAATATCAGGCGAAGTCTTCATATTTGCCACTCAAGGATTTCAAATGAAAGCTTTCAAGCTTGCTGATAGATTTCAAGATAAAGGATCCTACAGAGAAAGGGTCCAAACAAGCTCTATATAGGGGGAACTTGCGACTTCAGGATCTCGAAAGTGGAGGGTCTTACGGAGAGGGGACTTGTAGATCCTTGATTTCGGAGGGGAGTTCGGTAGAGAAGGAACTGCTACTCGAAGAGTACGCTAAGGAAGAGGAGTTTAGTGGAGAAAAAACTCAGAATCCTAAGGCTTCAGGATCTCAAAAGCGGAGGGTCCTACAGAGAGAGGACTGGGAGATCTTTGATTTCAGAAATACGAGGACGAGAGTTCTATATAGGAAGAACTGCCACTCGAAGAATATGCCAAGGAAATGAGTTCTATGGAGAGAGAACTCATATTCTCAAAGCTTCAGAGAGAAAATACTCGGTCTAGCGTGTTGCAGCTCCGGGAGAGTAAATCGTCCAACAGAGAAGTTGGACAGATTTAGTTATGACCAGTTTGCTTTTAGACCGCGAAGGGGAGGCAAAGTTGTTTGGATGACTAGCTTGTTCTTACAAAAAGGGAAGACAACTGTATTTGAAACCTGCCTATCCGTTCGGGCACTTGGAGAATGGAAATCTGAAAGAAAAAAAATCTGAAAAAACTCTCTGTCTATCTGTTCGGGGCATCTAGGGGAGAATCCACGATCGAAAGGCTTTGGGAAGAAGAATCACTTGGAATCGCGTGGCTACTTTGGGAAGGCAAACCGTCCAACAGGGAAGTAGGACAAAATTAGTGCTTATGGTCTTTGCTTTATTCTTGTTCCACAAGTATAAGCAAAGAGGGGCAACTGTAATCACTAATTTTGTCCGGACATCGGACCCCTTTATGTTTGTGCTGTTAATGGGCTTATTGGACTATTAGGTATTTAAAAGAAAAAAGAAAAAGAAAAAGAAGAAAAAAGAAAAAAATATATATACATATATAAGTGTCACTACTATTATAATATTATTACTATTAGTATCATTATTTTTATATATTCATTATATTATTGATATCATCCATTTCACAAAAACCCCAAAATATTACTAATATATTATATTATAATATTCTTTTATTATTTGCTCGAATTATGGTTATTCTACACCATTTTTATTATTAAGTACTTAATAATGTTTTTAACATTAATGTTTAACTATTAGTATTATCACTAGTTATTGGTATTATTATTATATATTAATCTAACTTGTTTATTCATCTTTTTTTTCATATTCATTAGTATAACTGTTTATGTCATTAGTATGTGTATGTTTTTATTATTATTATGTTATACGTATTATTATTTGTTATCATTTGTTTATCATTAGTATATTATTTATTATTATCATTACTTATTATTATTATTATTACTATTATTATTAATAAGAAAATAAAACATGGATGAAAGCTCAAATTATAATTGAATAAATAAACAGTCCATTAAATAAAATACAAGTCCAAAAATAAATGAATGGCCCGGTAAGCCCACAAAAATACAAAGCCCGTAAGCCCAAATAAGTACATAGCCTAACAAAAAAAACCCTAATTGTCTTTGGATTTCAGTTGCAGCCGCCGCTCGTATGTGACCGTTGGATCTGGCCGCGATCCAACGGTCCAGATCACACCCGCCAAGAAACCCTAAGGATGCCCCTTTTGCCATTCGCGCCGCACGCCCAACACCGTTGGATCTGGCCGCGATCCAACGGTCCAGATCACACCCGCCAAGAAACCCTAAGGATGCCCCTTTTGCCATTCGCGCCGCACGCCCAACACCGTTGGATCTGGCCGCGATCCAACGGTCCAGATGAAGCGCGAAGAAACCCTAGCGAGCCCCAGGGTTTAGCCTCGCGCCGCAAAGCCTACAGCCGTCCGATCAAGGACCAATCGATCGGCTCAGATCTTCCTAAGATCCGACGCGCCCACGCGCGACGATTGACGCCCTTACACGCGCGCGTCGCCTACACGCGCAGGACAGTTGACCCTTCGTCTGACCATTGTCCTGCCACCTCCACACCGTCTGCCGCATCTGACTCAATGTTCTCACCATTTCGGGAGTGACCAGCAAAAAAAATAGAGAAAATGCAGCAAGTCAGTATACCATATTGGAGATAAAAGCAAACAGAAACACAAAAAAGGTCAACAACAAGACAACAGAGGTGAAAGAGAAAATTGTTTTAAGCATTACATGTAATTTTTCGGTTATATAGAGAGAACCGAAAAAAATAAAGAGGGCAGAGGAGATCGATAGCAAAAACAGAAAGAGTTTGTAAACAAAAAAAACCATTCGGATTTTGAGAGAGAAATCAATAAAGAAAGAAACCTTCTGAGGTAGTTATCTTCTTCGTTTTCACTTGCATGCATTCGAAAACAACACAAAAAATAGAAGCAAAGACAAGTTTTTTTTTCTTTTTACCTTTCGGGAACTGTTTCCCCTTTTGCTTCGACTCCCACCGGCGATAATCCCCGTTGGGTGAGCCATCGGAGCTTCAACGGCAAAAGTTTCTTTTTTTAGGGTTCCGACTCGGTTTTAAAAAGAAAAAGGGGGGGCTTTCGACTTCTGTTTTCCTCTCAAAAAGGTTTCAGGTTTCAAACGACGTTCTAGCTGACTTTTTTAAGGGAAGGTTTCTTGTCGGATTGTTGTCGTTGCCGGCTAGCGGCAACCGGCCGGCGTGGCCTCTTTGTTTCTGAATATGGAGAGTCGGCCGGAGGGAGGAAAGGCTTTTTTTTAGGGTTTCAAAAACCAGAAAAGGCAAAAGTGGATAGTGTATTTTTAAATGGGTTTATATAACGTTTCATGCTTTAAAAACGGGTTTATTTCTCTAATAAGTCCCCCGGCGTTTTTGAGTTCTTTTTAGGGGGCTTCTGCACTCTGAAATCGCGCCCCAAGGCCTTCTATATTTTTAAAACTTTTCAATATCACCCCTCTATTTGTCGATTTGTTCTCTAAAATAAAGGAATATTTCGTTTCAAGCCCGTTCTTGTTTCCTAAATGATTTTCCAGCCTTTTTTTTCCAAAAATAATGTATTTTAATTCCCAAATAATCTGGTGTTTTATTTGTTAACCAAATCTGCCATTTCCTTTTCTTATATAGACATATCTTTTTCCTTTTATTATTTCCTTTAATTATTAATCTGCTTTAATTATTACCTTATTTATCGTGTATGAAATCTTCACTGATTATTATTACCTTTTTATTTTAACACTCATATTAATCCATTATGTTTGTGCACGTGGTTATGCTTGCATCATTTGTTTTTTAATTACGAATGTAAATGTGAATTATATGTGCATATATAACATGCTTTAAGGTTTATATGTAATATTGTTGTATGTGCATTTGTATATATTTCATGTTTCTTAGTGTATATGCATTTTGATATATCCTCAAATACATTATATGACCATCATTATGGTACGATTATGTTTTGGTTCCTTTATTCCATGTCTCGCTCGTGTACCAATTCTTGTAAGTTGCATCCGAATCTTATGAATATAATGCGAATACCTTTTTATTCGGGATCGAACGAGGCCAGTACCAGTCGTAGTGGTGGTGGTTCGGACGTTCTTTCTCGAATATTAAGGCTTTTAAAATTCACTCGTCCGTATAACCAAATTTCGATACGATTCGTCACTTTAATTCGCAAAGTTTAATATTAATTAAGCGGTAATATTTTTGGTACCGATTTTCGGGCACGACGAGGGTGCTAATCCTTCCTTGCGTGTAACCGACTCCCGAACCCTTTTAAATCTCTGGTTTTGTTTTCCGGTGTCCGGTCTACCATTTTAAGTGGCCGGTGGCGACTCCTTTATTTCTTTAAATCCGACTAATTTTTCGAAAACCAAATTAAAACTCGGTTCGTCCGAGCGACACCCGAGGTAACTTATATTTTTGAATTTTAGTCGCAACAGCGCTCTTCGAAATACGAGGTATTTGGTCATGTTTTAAACGGACCTCGCATTTCGCAAAACATGAGGTGTGTAGAGGTTTCTGACATGGCAAGAGAAGTACACTAGACCTCGCTATATACAGAGCGCGAGGTCTATTTTTTTAATTATGATTGAAATCTTAAATTCCACCGTCTATAGATAAATTCCATGAGAGAAGCAGCAAATGGTTTGAGAGAATTGTAGATGTAATTGTAAGTAATTGCTATTTAAAATTGAGAATTGTAACTATAGATGTAATGTTTAGATGTTAAGTAATTGCAATTATAAGTGATATGCGATTCTAATTAGCAGGTGTAACAAGCACGTGAAAAATAGTGTCGAAACTTTTTTAGGCTCGGAATAACAATGCAAGTTTATTACTTTTCAAACAAATACATAAAATGAAGAAACTATATTATGGTAGTTAGGCCACATAAAATGAAAAAAATAGATTATGGCAGTTAGACCAATAATCCTTGTCAAAGATGACATCTTGTACATAATCGGGTCGAGGTCAGCGACATTTGTACCGGTTTTATTGTACCCCTAAGCATGCTTTGACAATATGGACAGTCGAGGATTTTGATGTCCCCTCAAAGGTTGCAGCTACAACCCACTCCCATCAGCACATGCAATGGTAGAAGATTTGACTCCAGTTACAAGCGATGGTCTTCACCTAGACTCAACGATTAAGGCGTAAAAATAAGTTACACGCAACCTCACCAAGTACGTTTAGAGGATTGCCGACACTTTAAGAAGACCATGTTTTTCCTGATATTGTGATCTGTCGTTTATCTTGAACAAAAACGTGGAACATCCCTCTCACGAAAATTGTCAACCCACAAATAGTAGATAAATATTTCAGAAACGTGGTTTGTTGCCATTGGGGTGGTGATTTTTTCTTCGGATCTGATGATAATCAGCAACAGTTTAAAAAAATTAGGTTGATAGCAAGCAAAAGCCGGTGACTGAGTTTGTCCAAAAACAACAACGACACAGAAACTCACTCATCTTTCATACATTTCAACAAAACGTAATTTAGGTTGTTAAGTTTATTACTTTCAAACAAATACATCAACTCAAGAAAATTAGTTAATACGGGGATTTGAGCGGTTCAGACATTTATTCTTTTGGTGCCCTGGATTCCCACATTTAATGCATAGTTTCTGTTGTCCGGTTTTTTCTTGATTTTCAACCAGCATCAACTGCACATCACCGTCTTCCCCGACATAGAATATTGAGTACGTTAGTGGTTCGTTCGATAGAGGAAGTCGATACTTCAACGGCTACAACCTTTGTCTACGAACATGTGGAACATTCTTTCTCACTTCCTTCATAAGCTTATTATACGTCAATTTTTTGTCAACGTTAGGGTTACATTATTTGACGATTGAAATACGACGTCGTGAGATGCATCGGCCATAATCTCATCGTTATAGTATACCAAGGTTGTAATACTTCCTCGCTGCGACATGTCTTGCAAATATTTATGATCATCAAAAAAGAAGAAAATACATTAGCGACCTTGTTCTTAATTCTAACTATGTAAGAATCGAGAACTATCATATAAACGTACAATTGACACACTTATCTAAAAAGCGTCGTCACACAAATTAATTTGGTGTGCCTAACTTCTCCTCACCTTAGCTTCTATGAACAACTTCAACTAATACCAAATGGTTGGTGTTAAACGTAACTGCACTTCTATTTGATATAAGGATACCAAGAACAACATTTGTTTCCCCATAAAAACCGGACAGCTGTATGCTTAAAGAGAGACCCAAGAAAATCGCGTCATACAGAACGCGAGGTTTAAGAGATTCCTGACATGTCAGAAAACTCGCTGTATACAGAGCGCGAGTTCCAACTTTACGTCCAATTCTATAAAATGCCTCAGTTCATGTTATTATTAGCTATAGTGAAATGATTTGAGCCTTATTTTTATCCCTAGGTGTTCCTTTACAGTGGAAAGTGTGTAGAAGATGGCAAGATTTTTTGCAACCGTATTCCATTCTAGAACCTATTTCTACACTTTATTCACCTCCAAGACCAACATAGACGAGCTCTATGATTTGATTTCAACACAGCTTTGCGAAGAAACAACATGCCAAATGTTCGTTTTGTTGGCGAAAATACATGTTGATGAGCCCGACCTCGAGGCGTATTACATGCTCCCCTTATTAAACGCTAAAGACCTTCGAAAGATGTTTAGAAGCTACACTCATGTTGGGAGTACGAACATCGAGTTCGCTTTAAAATTTGATGAAATTGCTTCTTCACCTAAAAACAAACAAGCAACTCTGTCTACACCAGATGAAGAGGCAGTTCTGGTACGTAACTACCGTAGACGCACAGATAAAGAGCAAAAATTGAAGGGCTAAATTTAACATCAGATTTGTCCACAAACTATGACGACACAGAAACCGACTGAACCTAAGTTACATTTCAGCTAAATGTAACTTAGGTTCTTAATTTATTAAGGTTGTTAAGTAATTGTGAATGTGAAGTCATTATAATGTTGTTTACGTTGTTAACTAATTGTAGTATAATGGGCAGCTAATCCAAAGTAAATAATATGTACTTTCTTATTGTACTCCTCAAACTCTCCACAACAATTAAAAAGGGTTTCTTAGAATGTAGGTCTGCACTATTAGAAGTTAGAAACCAAAATATTAACGGACCTCGCATTAACCAGAAAACTTTTAATCTATTAATAACATGTCAAATATACGGAGTTTGCTTCAGAAATCTTTGTGGACCCCATTATCTACACAACGTGAGGTCCAATGACATGTCATTTCTACGGACTGCCACGTCAAGAATCTCTGTCAACCTCGCGGTTAGTAATGCGTGAGGTCCACCCTATTAAAAGGGAGCAAACTCATCAGCAACCTCACTACCTAAACCCAACTCTCTCTCTAAAATTATTATTCTTGCAACAAATTATAGCTACTAATGTTCAAAACTAACGTCAAATTGCAATATCAAGAAAATTGTGGTCTTTTACAAGTGTACAAGATGCACTCTTTGATCCAGATGAAGAATGCAAATATGAATTTTTTTCTCTTATGATTGGGATGAAGAGAGCGGGTTTAGGGGTGCGAAGCACTGAGACCTCACTATGGCACCATTTGTCTACAGCAACCACACATGAATAAGGATGAGACGAAGAGAGAAAATCAAGTTAAGGAATTGAATAATCGCCCAGGCCCTAATATCAATTAATATGGTATACTATGGCACCATTTGTGTAAATCAACAACACATGTTAATTAGCAATGACTTCAAACTATTGTTTGAAAATTATTTTTTTACCGTGTAATTACAAGAACTTAACGACTCAAAATTATTTAGAACCATTTTCATCGCGATTTTTATACCATTTCTAATTTTTCTGATTTTTCATATTTCGTAAATATATATTTAGACCGCGCGTTCCCCTAAAGGCGAGTACCCACATACATTGAATTTTCTAATTTTTGCTTACAATCATATTCTGTTTTAATAATTTTTTTCATGATAACTGTAACGCCCCCGGTTTAGGGCCCGAGAGATAACCGGGTTTGGTTAAACCGGTTCGGGTTAAATTAGTTGGGAGAAAACATTTTTAATGAGCATTGAAAGGATTTTAATGAATAAGGGCAAAAATGAAATTTGGGACTTTAAAAAAAGGATTTTTATTCAAATATCATCATCTTCTTCACCAACACTTTTCACGTTACTTTTGCTAAAAACACCATTGTTAATATTCCATTGGAGCAAGCAGCTCACCCATATAAGTTTTCAAGGTAATTTCTCTTTTTTTTTCCTTCCTTAAGCTTATTGTTGGTGGAATTTTCCTTAAAACTCATTGTTTAAATTTGTCCCAAAATGCTTTTGAGTTTGAAAAAGAGAAAAATGAGGGGATTTTCGTTTGGGTAGTTTGATGCCATGTTTAAGGGTGTTTTTAATCTTGTTTTGGTGTTATAAAAATGTTGACATAATGGCTAAATGTAGGGAAACCCGAAACTAGTAAAAATGAGGGGTTTTTGGAGTTAAAAATGTGAGTTTTGGGGTTGTTCTTGTAAGGAACCTTAAGTTGATGGTTTCTAGACCTTGGGTAAGTGTTTTGGATGTTGAAAGATGTAGTTTTGATGGTAAATTTGTTGGGTTTTGGCTGCTAGTTAGTTTGGGTCGTTTTGATGGTGTTTCCAAATGATTGCGGGAGTGAATCGATTTGGTTTTGATGATAAATGATGAGTTTCTGTGTTGCTGCAAGTTTGGGGGCTTGATTTGGGTCTAATGCATCGTTTTTGAATTGGCTAGAAACAAGGGAAACAAGTTTGGGTTCTTTGGACGCGAGACCGAGTAGTTCAGAGGCTTGAAATCGGTGTTTCGGCTATCGTTGGGTTCTACCGATGAGTGGAAATGTTTTTGAGAGTTTAGGTTGAGCTTGAAAGGCCAACCTAAGCTCCAAAGTAAGTGTTAAATGTTTACGTTTTACTTTTTCGGAATTCTATTTTTAAATCTTGTTAAGCATTGTTGATATGAGATGAGATGAATGTGTGTATTTGACTAATGAATGTGATATTGTTATGATGGCTTTTATGATGTTTAGTATTGGCAAATATGAGGGTCTTACCGGGTATAATTGTTCGACCATAGGATTAGAATGCACTTGTAAAATTCGCGTGTGGCCCTAGTGATGTAAGATGCCATTAGAGAGGAGTACAATGATGTAAGATGTCACCAGAAGCTTTATTGTTAGACCTCAGTGATGTAAGATGCCATCGTGAGTCTTGTTGTTCTTATAGATTCGGTGATGTAAGATGTAACCCCCTCGTCCCGGTCTGGATGGCTGACCGGTCCGAGTAGGCTACACGGGGAAAACCGATGTGAAACCCGTTAAGGTCCCACCTCGGTTAGCAACCCTAGAAAATTTATTTTAATTAAATCTTGTCTAAAGGCATATTATTTCCTAAGTGATATCGACAGCGGAAAACATCAAAAAAGAAACACAACCGAACCCAAAACAACATGTTAAACAGTCCATTTTACACTTACAGAGCATGATGTATCGATACGCCTTGACCAAGTCAACAACCTTCAGTCAACACAGGAAGACCGTATCGATACAGCACTTGAGTGTATCGATACAGCTCTTGAGCGTATCGATACGCCCTTCTCGGTCAACATCTCGCGGTCAACGAGATAGAACCGTACCGATACGCTAAGAACCCGTACCGATACGCCAAAGACTCATGAAAATCTCAGAACTCCAATGAGCTTTGGACGTATCGATACACCCCCGAGTATTGGTACCCCTAGCCAATTCTGTGTCCCAAAGTGTAGGACCGTATCGATACGGCCCTTAGGCGTATCGATACGCCCTGCACTGCAAGACACCAAATTGCAACAAAACAACCCGAAACTCAACTCTAAATGCATTTTGAGACTTCCCTAGCCACGTACAAGCATCCATACAACAACTAGCATCTAAGAACTAACATGAAGAACGATTTAGATGATCAACAAGGCATTACATCAAGGCATTCACATAAAGGATATATATTGCATATAAAGGCATGCTTAAAAGCTCAAAAAGCCAAATGGCACATGTCTTCACATATAAGGTTTACATGCTCAACCAAAAGCAACATAAACATCCAAGGCATGACCTCTCATCACAAGCATTCAACAAGACATAACATGGTTTACAAATCCAAGCATGACATGAACAACAATCAACATTTATGAGTCATACAACGCTCATACAAACACATAGCAGCCCCATTGCTAAACTACTACTTTATTTACTAAGCCATACTTGAGCAACTACAAGCTTGGAATGCCTCTTCGCCTTGCTCCTTGCGAACTCCACGCTACTGATCTGCATTGTCGAAAATGAGAGCGTAAGCTAGAAGCTTAGTGAGGATGCTCTAAAACCAAAAACAACGACAATGACGGGTTCAAGCATATAATCCTTACATCACACACAACATGCATAAGCATCAATATAGCAATCTAACTAGCAATATAAGAGTCAATAATATGGCATCTTACTTCATATTAAGCTCAACAAGATAAAGCAAATATCTCAACATCATAACCACAAGAGCAAGTACATTAGCCACTATTAGTTTACTCGGATATGCGGATTTACTCTCAACAACAACATTACCTCGGTGGGATTACACTCATCACCGGACCTTGCATGGATAGGATTTAACTCATCATCACATGCCCTACGGATGGGATTCCACTCTTCATCACGTATAATATATAAACATTTCCGGTGGAATATTACATAACCGTACTCTTCCTTGATGACTTAACGCCACCAAGGCCACGCGCGAATTTGACTCAACCGTGTGCACACTAATCCTAATGATCGATCATTTATGCCCGGTAAGTTAACTAGTGCCAATTATACCTTTAACACATCATACATCCATCATTTATAGCACACATCCATCATCACACACATCAATGTATACACATACACAATCAATTCATGCTTCACAAGATCAGTATAAGCATAAACATCTAAAGCTCATTAACACACAAGAAGTTAAACTACCAATTTAACTTCTACCTTGGAATAGCCTACCAAGCTCATTCCAAACCTCCATTATACACACTTGAACCAATTTAAACAAATTTGAAAGTTTCACTCACCACCCTTCCTTCGCAAACCAAGCAAAGCCAACTCAAGCCTCCACAATTTCCGGATTCGATCTCGAACCTTCCCCGATGTTTCCTCTTGCTTCTAACCAATAAAAAGACAAGTATTACTCAACCAAATCAATGCTAAACTCAGCCACAATCTCGACCCACAAATACAAGCCAAAACTTCACAATTTCAAATCCAAACTAACCACAAAACCCACATTTTCGTACTCCCCAAATACCCAGCTGAAATCCACCATTTCCAACACCCAAATGACATCTAAAGGCTTCTAAAACACCTTCCTAACAACCCTATACCATCAGCCCTTCAACCCAACACAAAAACACACCAAAAATTCATGTTTTGACACTTTCAAAAACACCCCCAAGACCCATTTCGGGATTTTTCTCAAAATCCCTCCATTTTAAGATATTAGGTGTATTAAGGTGAGGTGAACTCAAAAATCAACTAAACAAACTAAAAACATGTTGAAAACCCATTAAAAATCCATACTTTCATCAAACTTGAAAAAAATTGAAAAACACAAATGGTGATGGTTTTGAAATCTAAAACCATGGAAATGATTGAGATGATGAGGAGAGTTCAAAAATGAAATTACCTTCGAAGGAACTCTTGAATCGATGGAGAAAATGGATGGAATAGTAGATTGGGGTTTTGGGAGGGGTTTGGGGGTTTTCCACGTTAGAAGCACAAAGGGGGAAGATGACTTTCTTTTTTTTTTGTTCTTTTTGATTCAAAAAGTTGTCTTCCTTTATTTCCACTTATTTACAAAAATGCCATCACTTTAATTTTAAATCTCATTTAAATCAAAACTAAGGTCTAATTAAATTAAATCGGTTTTGACGACTCGAACCAAGCACACACACCGAACTCCTAACCCCAAAATACGGGTGTTACAACTCTCCCCCACTTAAGGAATTTCGTCCCGAAATAACCTGACTGAAAGAGATAAGGAAATTGCCTTTCCATATCCTCCTTTCTCTCCCAAGTGGCCTCGTCCACCCCTCGACGTTGCCACCGCACTTTTACTAACTCAATCGATCTGCCCCGCAACACCTTGCTGTTCGAAGCTAAGATCTCAATTGGTTCTTCTTCATAAGTCAAATTCGGATTCAATTCAATCTCTTCTACAGGCATAACATGTGATGGATCCGACCTATACTTACGGAGCATCGAAACGTGAAACACATCATGTATCTTCTCTAGCTCGGATGGCAAACGCAACTGATAAGCAACTGGACCAACCCTCTTCACAATCTCATACGGTCCTATGTAACTCGGACTCAACTTCCCTTTCTGCCAAATCTCATTACTTTCTTCCACGGAGACACTTTTAAGAACACCTTCTCACCCACTAAAAACTCAACTTTCTTCCTCTTCAAGTCGGCATAGGGCTTCTGTCTATCCGAAGCAGCCTTCAAGCGATCGCAAATCAATTTCACTTTATCAGTTGTCCCCTTGAGCAAATCTGGCATATGTAACAACTTATGTCCCACTTCAGCCCAACAAACTAGAGTTCTACACTTTCTACCATACAAGGCCTCATACGGAGCCATCTGAATGCTCGACTGAAAACTGTTATTGTAAGCAAACTCAACTAAAGGCAAGTGCTTCTCCCATGTACCCTGAAAATCAATGATGCAACAACGCAACATATCCTCTAAAATCTGTATAACCCTCTCTGACTGACCATCTGTCTAAGGATGATAAGACGAGCTGAAATTCAAACGGGCACCCAAGGATGTATCCAGACACTCCCAAAATTGAGCTGTAAACCTCGAATCTCTATCGGACACAATAGACTTCGGCACACCATGCAGTCTAACAATCTCACCAATGTACAGATCGGCCAATCTATCTAATGTATAAGTCGTATTGACTGCTAAGAAGTGAGCACACTTCGTGAAACGATCCACTATAACCCAAACTGAGTTCTTCTTCGTAGGAGTCAAAGGCAAGCCCGAAACAAAATTCATGGTAATATTCTCCCATTTCCATTCCAGAATTCTCAACGGTTGCAACAAACCTGAGGGAACCTGATGTTCCGCCTTCACTCTCTGACACACCAAACACTTACACACGAAGTCGGCTACATCTCTCTTCAAACCAACCCAAAAGTACTTATTCTTCAAATTGCGGTACATCTTCGTACTTCCAGGATGCATAGCAAACGGACTACTATGTGCTTCAGTCAAGATTGTACGTCTCAAGTCACTGTCTTCTGGCACACCTATCCTATTTCTGAAACACAAGACCCCATCGGTGTTGAAACTGTAGTCTGAAGGTCTACCCTCGGCTATGTATTGCACGTGAGGTGCCAAAGATCTATCTAAGAGCTGTTTCTCCCTAATCAACTGACCTAGAGTAGGTCTAACCTGAAGCTCGGCCACTAAGCCACCATCTCCGGACAAGCTCAATCTAGAAAACATGGCTCTCAAATCTACAGCTATCTTTCTACTCAAAGCATCGGCCACTACATTGGCCTTACTCGAATGGTACTCAATCGTAAGATCATAGTCCTTTAGCAACTCTAACCACCTATGCTGTCTGAGATTCAAATCTCGCTGAGTCATGATGTACTTTAAACTCTTGTGATCTGTGTACACTGTGCATTTCTCATCGTACAAATAATGCCTCCAAATCTTCAGAGCAAACACAACTGCAGCTAACTCTATGTCGTGGGTCGGATAGTTACGCTTGTGAGTCTTCAACTGTCTTGAGGCATAAGCCACTACTCTTTTGTCTTGCATGAGAATACAACCTAGGCCTACATAGGAAGCATCACTGTAAACTACATAGTCTTTTCCAGACTTTGGCTGAATCAGGATCGGTGCTTGGGTCAAAGCTTCTTTCAATTTCTCAAAGGCTCGTTGTCTTGCATCTGACCACTCAAACTAAACACTCTTCTGAAGTAATTGTGTCAATGGAGCGGCTAACTTCGAGAAACCTTCTACGAATCTTCTATAATATCCAGCTAAGCCTAGAAAGCTACGAATCTCTGTTACTGACTTCGGTTGCTTCCACTCAACAATGGCCTCTATTTTCTTCGGATCAACCCTAATCCCATATGTTAACACTACGTGCCCTAGGAAGACTACCTCTCGGATCCAGAACTCACACTTGCTCAACTTTGCATACAACTGATTATCTAACAAAGTCTGCAAAACTAACCTCAAGTGTCGGTCATGGTCTTCCTCGGTACGCGAATACACCAAATGTCATCTATGAAGACAACTACAAATTGATCTAGGTACTGATGGAAGATCCTATTCATCATATCCATGAAAGCAACCGGTGCGTTAGTCAACCCAAAAGGCATGATTAAAAACTCATAGTGACCATATCTAGTCCTAAAGGCCGTCTTTGGCACATCAACCTTTCTTACCTTCAATTGGTAGTAACCAGATCTAAGGTCGATCTTCGAAAATACTGATGCTCCTCTCAACTGGTCAAACAAGTCATCAATCCTCGGCAACAGATACATGTTCTTCACTGTTAACTGATTCAATTGTCTGTAATCTATACACATTCTCATGCTTCTGTCTTTCTTCTTTGCAAACAAAACTGGAGTGCCCCAAGGCGAAGAACTCGGTCGAATGAAGCCTCTATCTGTCAACTCTTGCAACTGAGTCTTCAAATCTTTTAGTTCTTTCGGTGCCATACGATACGGAGCAATCGAAACAGGAGTTGAATCTGAATAAGTCTCTATCACAAACTCTACCTCTCTATCATATGGTAAACCCGACAACTCTTTCGGAAACACACTAGGAAAGTCACACACTGTTCGTATGTCTTGAGGTCTAACCTCACTCATGTTTGGATTTATCACATAGGCCAAATATGTCTCGCAACCCATCTCAACTAACCTCTTAGCCTCTAGAACTGAAACTATATTCGATAAGAACTTCACGTTCTCACCCACCACCACTATCTCATAATCATCCGCGAGTCTCAAGGAAATCATCTTAGTCTCAAAATCTATCCTAGCTCTATGCTCAATGAGCCAGTCCATACCCAGAATCACATCAAAGCCATAAAATGGTAGCTCCATCATATCCACTGGAAACACATGTCCCTAAACCATAAGCGGACATCTTCTGTACATCTTTCTAACTACTACCGTATCCCCGAAGGAACTAGTAACACTAACTCCTACCTCTAATATCTCACAAGGCAATTTCAACAACTTTGCATGCTCACTCAGTATATAAAAATGTGTAGACCCGGAGTCAATCAAAGAAAGCAAACCCAAAGACTGTATCGAGAAGTTACCTACAATCACATTTGTGTCATGCTGATCCCCACGCTGAGCGTAAACTCTGGCCTGGCCTCCGCCCTTTGGCTGGACTGCAACTACATGCGCTATGTTCCTCTGGCCATCATTTCTCGGCTGGAAGTCACCTCTACCACGCCCGCGGCCTCTCTGAAAGTCATTGGCTCTAGCAGGAGCCTGATCTGGTGCCTGCCCCACCTGATGTGGACAGTCACGCCTAATATGATCCCTAGCTCCACAGCTCCAACACAAGTGAAAATTCCCCCAACACTCACCGGTGTGATTCCTCCCGCAACTAGCACACGTGGGCAACCTCCCACCAGCCCTCTGGCCCTGATGGGCCCTACCGTGGTTACCTTCACCACGTCTATGGTTATAGTGATGTCTGTTGTCCCGATGCCTTTTGGCATCGCATCTATCAAAGTCACTAGATCTCTTCCCAGAACCAGAACCACCAGATCGTTTGGTCAAGCCCAAACTGTGCTCCAAGTCCTTGGCTCTCGCGACCAAGACATCAAAATCTGTGTAGTCAGAAGCTAAAGTGTACCTCTTGATCTCTTCATTCAACCCATAGCGGAAACGGTTACAACGTTCCACTTCAGTAGGAACAAGCTCAGATGCACATTGACTCAGTCTGACAAATCTGATCTCATAGTCTATCACAGCCATACTCCCCTGAAGCAAAGCCATAAATTCCCTCTTCTTCTCATCGAGATATCGATGACCCAGATATTTCTTATGGAAAGCTAACTCGACTCCCAAGTGATCTTAGCCTCTTCCATACCCGTAGTGATGGTGACTCACCAAGTGTAGGCATCACCCTGAAGCAAAGATATGACACACCCTAGCTTGCGTTCCCCGGTACATCCCATCTGTGCCAAAATACGGACGGTCTTCTCTAACCACATCTCAGACCTCTCCGGTATAGATCCTCTGAACTCTTCACCTCCCAAACTGCGGAGTCTCTCTAATGGTAAACCATTACCCTCTCCATGGGGTTGTGCCACTGCCTGACCCCCAGCCACTGCAGCCTGAAAAGCCCCGGCTATCGCCTAAACTAGGGGAGCTAAATCTATTCCGGTCGGTCCTTGGCCGACTTGAGGTTCTACGCCCTCGGCTCCCGCCTCGCCTCCCGCCTCGCCTCCCTCTTGATGAGGAGGAGGTGGAGAGGGTTGAGGAGCATGTGCCCCACCAATTTGCTCAACTCCCGGAGCTTGTGCTCGTGGTTCCGGTTGAACCATCCTAGGCCTCCCTCGCGGTCTCATGTTACAGCTAGCAAGATTATAACTACAACAAACAAACATATAAGGATTAAGTTAGCAAAGGCAAGGGTCCAACTGTGCTCAAGTATCTTTCTTTACAAAACTTTTTCAAATTAAGTAATAGTAGCAATGGGAACTCGACACTACACCAAACGCAACAATCATGCTTCCAAACACCATATGAACGATCAAACAAGAAGAATACATGGCATAGCATACACCGAAACATATCAAATGCATAACACATCAAACTTACATCATTTACCTGCCCGAGGTCTCGATAACCTCAGGCTCTAATACCAACAAATGTAACCCCCTCATCTCGGTCTGCAAGGCTGACCAGTCCGAGTAGGCTACACGAGGAAAACCAATGTGAAACCCGTTAAAGTCCCACCTCGGTTAGCAACCCTAGAAAATTTCTTTTAATTAAATCTTGTCTAAAGGCATATTATTTCCTAAGTGATCACGACAGCGGAAAACATCAAGAAAGAAACACAACCGAACCCAAAACAACATGTTAAATAGTCCATTTTACACTTACAGAGCATGCCGTATCAATACACCCATCAAGGGTATCGATACGCCTTGACCAAGTCAACAACCTTCAGTCAACACAGGAAGACCGTATCGATATAGCCCTTGAGCGTATCAATACAACCCTTGAGCGTATCGATACGCCCTTCTCGGTCAACATCTCGCGGTCAACGAGATAGAACTGTACCGATACGCTAAGAACCCGTACCGATACGCCAAAGACTCATGAAAATCTCAGAACTCCAATGAGCTTTGGGCGTATCGGTACACCCCCGAGTATCGGTACCCTTAGCCAATTCTGTGTCCCAAAGTGTAGGACCGTATCAATACGGCCCTTAGGCGTATCGATACGCCCTGCACTGCAAGACACCAAATTGCAGCAAAACAACCCGAAACTCAACTCTAAATGCATTTTGAGACTTCCCTAGCCACATACAAGCATCCATACAACAACTAGCATCCAAGAACTAATATGAAAAACGATTTAGATGATCAACAAGGCATTACATCAAGGCGTTCACATAAAGGATAGATATTGCATATAAAGGCATGCTTAAAAGCTCAAAAAGCCAAATGGCACATGTCTTCACATATAAGGTTTACATGCTCAACCAAAAGCAACATAAACATCCAAGGCATGACCTCTCATCACAAGCATTCAACAAGACATAACATGGTTTACAAATCCAAGCATGACATGAACAACAATCAACATTTATGAGTCATACAACGCTCATACAAACACATAGCCAAAACTTCACAATTTCAAACCCAAACTAACCACAAAACTCACATTTTCGTACTCCCCAAATACCTAGCTGAAATCAACCATTTCCAACACTCAAATGACATCTAAAGGCTTCTAAAACACCTTCCTAACAACCCTATACCATCAGCCCTTCAACCCAACACAAAAACACACCAAAAATTCATGTTTTAACACTTTCAAAAACACCCCCAAGACCCACTTTGGGATTTTTCTCAAAATCCCTCCATTTTAAGATATTAGGTGTATTAAGGTGAGGTGAACTCAAAAATTAACTAAACAAACTAAAAACATGTTGAAAACCCATTAAAAATCCATACTTTCATCAAACTTGATAAACTTGAAAAACACAAATGGTGATGATTTTGAAATCTAAAACCATGGAAATGATTGAGATGATGAGGAGAGTTCAAAAATGAAATTACCTTCGAAGGAGCTCTTGAATCGATGGAGAAAATGGATGGAATAGTAGATTAGGGTTTTGGGAAGGGTTTGGGGTTTTCCACGTTAGAAGCACAAAGGGGGAAGATGACTTTTTTTTGTTCTTTTTGATTCAAAAAGTTGTCTTCCTTTATTTCCACTTATTTACAAAAATGCCATCTCTTTAATTTTAAATCTCATTTAAATCAAAACTAAGGTCTAATTAAATTAAATCGGTTTTGACGACTCGAACCAAACACACACACCGAACTCCTAACCCTAAAATACGGGTGTTACATAAGATGCCATCGAGTCCAATCCGCGTATCCGAGTAATGTAACCATAGTTGCCAATGTACTCCTCGTGTTGAAAGCTTTAATGTTATCATGTTTGAATGTTGAGGATTATGCCTTGTCGTTATGGATTGTTTCTTGATGTAAGATGCCAAGCATATGTATGGTTGATGTTAGTCCTATTGTTGGAAATCATGCTTGTGGTTTTGTTTTCAAATCTTAAATGGTTTTGTTAAAACTGCATTGTTTTTGTTGTGGGTTTGAGCACCATTCACTAAGCTTTTATGCTTACGCGTTCCTTTCCAACAATGCAGATCTTTAGCGATCCGAGAAGCAAAGGAAGGCGAGGGAAAGGCTCTGGTGATCGTAGCTTAAGCTCAAGTATGGATTTTAAGTTGTAATAATGATTTAGCAATGGGAATACTTGTTTTTTTTTTGTGGTTAGGGAGGTGGTTGTAAACTCCTATGTGTTTGACCATGTTGCTACATGTTTTAAATGTTGAATCCATGCTATGTTGAGACCTATTTTGGCTTTTGGTTAAATGCCTTATGTTTTGGACTTGTTGGTGTTTGAGTTAAAAGTGTTCTTTTTGAGCTTTCATGTTTGAGATCCATGTTTGAGTGTGTGCATGTTTGAAACCTGTTTTTAGGGTGTTTTGCCTCTAGAATGTTTGCTTAACATGTTGCCATGTGGTTTGCGATATTTCAGGGTAAGTTTGGGAATGTTTGGGGATGCCAAAATGCATTTTCGGACCAATTTGTGCCTAGGCATTTCGGAACATCTAGTATGGTTTCGGAACGGCCAAACTTTTGGGGCACCCGTATCGGAACGGGAGTGGTACCATTTTGGTACGTTTTGCCTCTGGAGACTCCCGTTTCGAAACCAAGAGGATCTGTTTCAGAACAGTCTAATTTTGTTTTTTTATGAGAGCCCGCGTTTCGAAACGGCAACCCCTGTTTCAAAACACAGGTAGTTAAAGTGGTTAAAAGGCATCTTTGAAGGTTTACAAATGTTACGTTTTGGTCCTTAATGTTTGTATGCTTCCTAAGTGAGTTTATATGTCTCGTTTGTGTTGGTCTTGCCTCGTGTGCTTGAAAGATGGCTAATAAACTATTTGGTAAGGTTTAAATTACCCGTTTGCCCCTGTTTGGTGTGGTTTTGAAAAATGGTCCTTCAAGACTGTTTGGCTCCAATTGGACATCTGATTGATGTCCGATTGAGACGTCGTTCTTCCGCTGTAACCCTTAACACCATAGGACCGTCAAATTGCATTTAGACAAGATAAATTTTAATCTATGGTTGTTAATTGGAGGGAAATTCTTGAATTTTTCTCTGGTTATCCCTGTGTGACTATCCCGATTCGATCTTGCGACTAGACCGGGTGGAGGGGGTTACAATAACCTTTGTTACATTCTCAATTATTATAGTAAATCGCTTAGAATACATGCACTAGGATAATTGACTTTTAAGTAACTAAATATTTCCTAAGCACCTAACAAAAGAAAGTTGCTTCACGATCCCAGAAACTAGAATCACAACAATGGCTCAAGTCATTGCTTGTTTCCCAACCTTTGCTTTCTAAAGAACCCGAACACATTGAGTTCTTCCTAATTTCAGGATCACAACTGCAATCGACTTGTTTCGGCTCGATCAATGCGAAATTCACCCACGTATTACTAAAAAACTCTCGATTTTAGAACGAAAATTAGCAATGGTTCTTGAACCTCGTTTACTAAAATTCATGAGGTTGAGAGATGACACGATTTGAAGCCCTTGTTTCCTTAGGTCACCTTCCAAACAAATCAAGATAATTTTGTTAGGCATATATTGCTTCAACATGACCTTCTTCGGTCGCTTTCTTTAAACAACGAAGACCGGATTTCAATTTCCTCCGACTGAACAAATTGACCACTCCTTTCCTATATAATGCTTTAGCGTTCTTGACAACTACGCATCTTTTCTGAAAAATTCTCCCTTGGACACCATGGGACGAAGTTAAATTTCTCTATAGATACATTCTTGAATATTCTATCATCGTTTGATGCACTATGAAAAGCCTTGCAACATAATTGGCCATTGACAAAATCGGTGATGGAATTGGACAAAGCATGCATGAGAATTTTCTCTAATAAATCTTCTGGAAGAGCTGTTACGCTGATGTTAGTCATATTTTTCTTTGACATCATGAGGGATTCTGTCGTACAATGTATACGTATATTTGGTGTTAAACGGTAGAAGAAAATTTGGTATGATAAAAGTTCATGAGATGAGGCCTATTTATAAGAGCCCTCGAACCCAATACCAAGCGACTTCTTTGAACCTCGCGTTCTTCAGATAGCGAGGTCCAATGAATATCGGTGACGATCCATTGAATAACCGCCATGATTCGTCGAAAAACCGCGACGATTTGACTTTGCTATATACAGAATGCGAGGTCTTCGTGGTGATTACAATGATAAATTAATGTAGCTCTTCAATTTCTCGAGTACCTCGCGTTGTCCATAACGCAAGGTCGCATCCAGTAATTTAAAATTACAAGATACGAAAAGGCAGTCCACGCCGGACAAAACTCGCTTTTTGTATCACGCGAGGTTTATAATCGCATTGTGCAAAACGCGAGGACGCCCTACGTGGCAAATTTGGGGTTATTTTTCTACATAACTTTGGCAAGAGTCATTTTTGTAAATAAGTATTTAAAAGGGGATTTTGGTGTAAAATTGCCATATATATATATGATTAATATTTGATACACATTTACTGTAAAAAAATACACAATCATGAATATTTTCAAGCCTAAATCTAAATTTCTAATCTTAAAACCCTAAAAGTTTAACCACAAATCCTAAACTCTAAATTCTAACTATGAATCTTAAATTTTAAACCCCACGAACTAAACCCTATACTCCTAAATAATCCCGCTTGTGGAAACTTTGTTTTCCACCCCACTATATATATATATATTCTCAAAGTCAAACGCATGCTTATCTCTCAACTAATATTATTTCACAGAGAACTGTGTCACCAGCTCATGTCATTAATGCTTCATAACAAAACAAAACAAAACAGTTCTCAGCATCTAACGGAATCCTTTACCCACGAAGCTTCTCCTACAACCTCAATCCCATGCTAACTTTAATTAAAATGGTTCTAAACAACATATCATTTATATATTTAACGTGTAATTGGAAAGCTATTTACTTAAATTTAATGCTATGGAGTAATTATATATTTGTGATATACTTAGTAAGTCACTGTAAATTATGAATTCAATTAATTGAGTGTAATTAGAGTTTTTATATACTAGTAATTAAGAGAGAGGAGATTTGTTTACACAGGGTAAAATTCTTCAAGTTTTTTACTTTTTTAGACCGTTGGATGAGTGAAGCGAATGGATGAGGTTAACAGTAAATATGTGAAGATTATCACTTGGAAAAAAAGAGTAAGGAGTTAATCTGAACCATCTATTCCCCCATCTAACGATCTACGATCCAGAAAACGTGTAAAACTTAAAGAGTTTTACATTATGTAAGTTTATCCTAACTCATATATATTTGTTTGTTTGAGCCAAGGTATTCACCGCCGATAGCAGTGACTAATCCCCTCGCCGCGGGTGCTCTCACTAAGAGATAAACAGTTGGCCATGAAATGTGCTCCATTATTATTGATAGGAATCGAACTCCTGACCTCATGATTAAGGGGTGATTTATAGTTTTAAAATTTGAAAATCTGAATTCCTAAACTTAAAACCATAAAATCTAAAGCTATAGATTCTAAATTTTAAACACTACAACCTAAACATCTAAACCATAAACTCTAAACTAATATCCTAAACTCTAAAATTAACAAGTTTAGTGTGTATGAAAGTTTTTTTCCATAAACAATACAATAAAAATTATGTACGACATCAACATCATATCAAATTGATTACAGAAATGACACCCTTCGATTAAAATTAAGAAAAAACATAAATACTTGGACCCACTTTTCCCCATGTGTCACGAGCTTATCGATTGAAGAAAAAGTTGTGGTTGACGAAACATTTAAAAAAACGAAAAATTATTAGATGAACTCGGTTCATCATTTTATTTGTGGTCTCGGCAATTAAGATTCATTCCTCTCATTTTTTAAAGATAAATATTTACTTCTTTCTTACATGTAAGTAACGAGTGAGTAATTACTTAAAAGTTACTTTAAGATAGATAAATTCTATTTGCTGAGACCATATATAACGTGTGAACCGATTCATCTAATAATTTCTCTTCAAAAACCCGCATCCTTTTATTTTTCTTTCAATGTTATTACCTTTCCCCAGATTTTCTCTTATTCTCTCCTACTTTCTTTAGAATTTTTGTAAGATCAGTAATCAACCTTTTAATATTTTAAGTGGTTCTCCTTAGTTATATATTTAAACTTTTTTCTTCTTCTCATTTTTAGTATTTAAACTATTTCCCTCCACAATTTAGCACCTAAAATATACACATGTTATAATTTTTAATCCCAAAATAAACGGGTGTTAAAATATATTTTAGGTATCAAAATCGAACAAAAAATAATTCAAGTATCAAAATGAAGAAAATATTAGAATTCCAACTCCACGGCAGGCTGAAGTGCTTTAACAAAGGCAACTCCACAATTGAAACTTAAAAACCCATAAACTAATTACTAAGCTATTAGTAACAACCACCTTTGATTAAGCTCTATGCAATTTGGTCCTTGTCCGAACATTCATCCCCTTTACATAAATGAACACTTAATTGATTCCATCCCTTTTCTCTAAAATCTTCTTCGATTAAACTATATGCAATTTGGTCATTTCTTTCCTTTTTTTATTCAATTAGGCAATTTTTATCCTCCTCCAGATTTTTCAGGGTTTTGGTCTGATTAATTCGGATCGAATGACGTCGCACATATGATCTTGTTGTGTGAGTCTTCTAACGAGGTTTTTCTGCATACACAACGCCTTGAACTTTAAAACCTACTTGGTCGGAGGTATGTTTAAATGCCCTACAATAAAAGCAATTTTCAGACAAATATATGGAATACATTCATATTTTTTCATATGTGACACACATATATCAAATAGAGTTGAGAGACTTGACTCGAACTTAAAAATCGATCACTAATTACTAAAAATTTCAAGTTACTCGAGCCTTATTTTATAACTCAAATTTTATTTAAATTTTTTGAATTGAGTCAAATTTATAAAATTATGATTCAAATCAAATCAAGTTGAATTTTTCCATCGAGTCGAGTTTTATTAGCTGATAATTATTTGACATCAAAAGGACAAAAAATTGGGAAAAATTCAGTTCACTTGACATCTTCATATTATTGGTCTGGACGTGTTGTTGTTAGTCCAACTTTCCTTGTATGGGCTTCTATTATTAGATCCGCAATCAATATACAAAAATGATCTGATTTTCATGTATGTATATGCGAATAAATTTTGATAACTAAGACTACTACGGATCCAACTTAATAGGTCACTTTGTAGAGGCAGCTTTAGAACAAAAAATCAGTTAAATATATTGTATGTTGTGAATAAAATAATGAAAAACAACGAATAAGAATAAAAGACTAAAGATATGAGAGAGAGATTTGTATTATTCTCAAATATAGAATTGTGTATACAATGCATTCAATGAATCATCTATTTATAGGCATAAGAAGTACATAATACATTAAACTCTAATTAATAGAGATAATATTTCTAATAATAAATAAATCAAACTCCTTAGATAAAGTTCTAATCATGATAGACATCCACATAGATAAATATTCATAACATTGTATTATAACCTCAAAAAAAATTATACATGGAGGTCGGGTAATTGTTGTGACTAGGGGTGGACCGAGGGGTTGGAATTGGAGATCGCCTCCTGTAAAAATTTAAAATTTTTATACGATTTAAAAATATTTTAGATTTTTTATGTATTTTCTATTGAAAATTTATTTTCATTAACTTATTTTTTATATGTTCGTCCTCTACAAATTTATAAATTTACTCCCTAACCTAAAGTCTTAGGTATGTCCCTAATTATGACGGTTCATGTCATTAATGAGTATCGAGAATCATTACTGATGATATTTCTTAAAGAGGAGATAGGTCTTTTGGGTATTTCTAGATTAACATAGGGTTGATTACCTTTCACTGTTAGGGGTATTTTTTAAAGGCACTCAAGGTTAAGGCTTCACCTTCAAGCCTTGGTTTTAAAAGCTTAAACTGTATTCAGAGGTGTAAATGAACAGAGTGTTTGACGAACTATTCATGAACCGTTTGTATAACGTTTATTTGTTAAACTAAATAAATATTGAGTATGATTTTTTTATGTTCGCTTAATAAATGAATGGACACAAATAAAGGTGTATTTGGTTCGTTTATTAAAGGAACAAGCTCGTTTACCTGGTTTTCTTTTTTCTTTTATTTTTGTTACATTTTAAATATTGATAAAGATAGTGATTAAATTGAACACATGGTGAACTTTAGAGTTCAAACTGTAAAACCTAAAGAGGTTAAGAACTAGCGGTGTAATTTCACCATTTTGGAAAATATATAAACGAACACGCGGACTTATAAACGAACATGTTCGTGAACACTAAACAAATGAACATGAACACATTAAAAAGTAAACAAACGAACACGATATTAAAATTTAAACGAACACAAACCGAACATGAACATGAACACTTTCAAAAATAAATAAAACGAGCATAAACAAAGCCTTGTTCGTTTAAACTTAGATCATTTAGATCTCTTATGTAAAAAAGCTTGCCTATAATGTAAAAAATTTAGTAGATTATATTTTTTAGTATATTATTTGTGATGCATATATATAAAAGCCTAGAAGAGGGACAAACTATTTTTATTCGAAACAAATGTGAAAAAAGGTGTGCAGTCATGTTTTCTTTGTGCCAACATCAACGTGTGCTTTGCTATTTCCTACATAACCCATGCATCCATAGTTAGTCCTTTGGATCATGAACCTCTCGCCTTTTAGGTTCACTCGAATCGAAACTTATGTGCATTTTTCATTTGATCGGGTTTGGAGACCTCAATTTTTTTAATCATATGACGTGATTCTAGGATACTATTTATATATTAATTTCAACCCTTTAATAAAACACACCATATAAATAAATTGTTCGAATTACTTAAAAATAATATATATTTTTTTACATTTGGACCAGTTGATGAGTTTAATTATATTACTCCATATTTTTAAAAGACGTGTTGCATGTAGGATTGTAAATGAGACGAGACAAATCGCAGGTTATTTGAATTTGACTCGATCAATACTCGAATCAATTGGGCTCAACTTGAGTTCTTAACCGAGCTACTCGATACCTAACTTAAAAATAATATTTTTTTTTATACATTTGGACTAGTTGATGAGTTCAATTATATTACTTCATATTTTTAAAAGACGTGTTGCATGTAGGGCTGTAAATAAGACAAGACAAATCGCAGGTTACTCGAATCTGACTCGATCAATACTCGAATCAATTGGGCTCAACTTGAGTTCTTAACCGAGCTACTCGAAAATATAATATTATACTAATTTTTTTTAAAATAAAGTGAACTAAAAGGCATGTTGTTGCATATTATTATTATTATTATTATTATTATTATTATTATTATTATTATTATTATTATTATTATTATTATTATACCTGTAAATGAGATGAGATAGATCGCAAGTTATACTAATTCGACTCGGTCAATATTCGAACTTGAACTCACCTCGAGTTCTTAACGAACCAAGTCAAACTTAACAATATTAAGCTTGACTCAAACTCGAACTCAAATCAAATTCTTAACGAATCGAATCAAGATCAACACTATTCAGACTCGACTCGACTCGACTCAACTCATTTACACTTATGATATTAGCGGGGAAAAAACATGTTCTTAAAACGAATTATTTTAAAGGGTAAACTACTGCAGGGGTCACTTACGTTTAGCGTCTGTACAGAGTTAGTCACCACTTTTGAAAAGTGCCAATTAGTAGTCCTCTACGTTTTCGATGTGTAAATACTTGGTCACTCCGACGTTATACTCCGTTAGTCCCCTAACGGATTGCTGATGTGGCGAAATTAAAATAAGGATAAATTACTGCAATAGCCATTAAAATTTATCTCTTGTACATTTTTTCTCCTCAATTTAAAAAAGTAAACATTATAGTCACTAATAAAAATGTTTCTTTATAATTTCACTGTAACCCCCTCGTCCCGGTCTGGCCGGATGACCGGTCCGAGTGGGCCACACGGGGAAAACCGAAGCGAAACCCGTTAAGGTTCCCCCTCGGTTAGCAACCCTATTTTTTTCATTTTAATCTTGTCACATCCGAACCCCAAACCACATTCAAACAGCCCAATTTTTAATCTTGACTAAAGGCATCTTAGATCCTATGTGTTTTTCTCTTTAAAAAGGCCAACAAGTCAAAACAGTGCAGTCTTAAGCAAAGGTTTCGAAACCTCCCCAAAAGGTTTCGAAACTTAGACTGGCAGTAAGGTCTGGAACCCAAATTTCTGCAAAGGTTTCGAAACCTTCCCCATGGTTTCGAAACCCTCTTCCATGGTTTCGAAACCTCCCTCAAAGGTTTCGAAACTTAGGCCGGCAGTGAGGTCTGGAATCCCAGATTTTGCAAAGGTTTCGAAACCTTCCCTAAAGGTTTCGAAACTTAGGCTGGCAGTAAGGTCTGGAAGCCCAGATTTCTGCAAAGGTTTCGAAACCTTACCCATGGTTTCGAAACCATTGTGCAGGGGATCACTTACTGCTCAACCTAAAGACTTCCTAACTATGAAAAACACTAAAATCATGCATAGACATATATAAGAGTCTAAAAAGGATCAAAGGCATGAATTAACACTCATAAGACTTGCACATACTATCATTTAAGCAATCATACATGAGCCATAGGTAGCAATCAACATGTGTCAAGGCATTCGAACATGACATTCCAACAAAAGAGCAAATTCAACATTTAAGGTCATACATGGAAGCTCAAGAGCCCAAATGGCACAATTCAACACAAGAGGTTTGCACTCATACACAAGGCAACCTAAGCATCTAAAGCAAGCCATCACACACCATCATTCATCATAGTATTACATGCTTTACAATCCAAAACATCAATCCAAAAATACATCATTTGAAAGAGTCATACAAGGCTCATACAAACACACCCTATTGCCACATTGCTTAACTACTACAAAATTAACCATACTTGAGCAACAAATTGGAAAGCCCTTCCTGCCTTGCCTCGAGCTAACACCACGCTAACGATCTGCATTGTTGAACATAGAGAGCGTAAGCTATAAGCTTAGTGAGGGTGCTCTAAAACGAAAAACATCAACAATGCAGGGTTCAAGCATGTTAAACCTAGTCTTACATACATCAAGCATAGGCATAAAATCAAGTAGACCTAGCTAGTCTTTCAAGTGGCATATATGGTTTCTCGATCCTACCAAGCTCAATTATCAATATCAACATCATATAGCAACACCATATATCACCAACATATATCATCATCACATATCACAATGTATGAACAAGTTAATTGGCCACTTTAATTACCCCGATTGTGCGGATTTAAACCTCAACAACACTTTACCTCGGTGGGATTACACTCATCACCGGACCTTGCATGTGCGGGATTCCACTCATCGCCACATGCCCTACGGATGGGATTCCACTCATCATCCCGTAGAAATGTAATAAAAGCTTCCGGTGGAATGTTACATCACCGTACTCCTCCTTGATGACTTAACGCCATCAAGGTCACGTACGTTTTGACTCAATTTGTGTGCACACTATCCTAATGATCGATCATTTACAACCGGTAATTATTTTAGTGCCAATTATCATAACCACATCATATATATATCATCAACCACATTCATGCTCAATCTCATAGATGCATATCAAGATAAACTTACATCCATCAACCACAATCATAATAGCATAGTTAAACAAGCATAAAAGCACTCATGGATATCAATGGTTAAATCAGCAACTTGAATTAACTATGAGTGGCCTACCAAGCACACTTCACACACACTCCCACTACACATACTCGAACCAAACTTAAAACAAGTTGAAACCACTCACCGCCCTTCCTTAGCAATTCGAAACAATCCTCCTACGAACCCGGATTTGGTCCCAAAGCCTCTTCCGCGCTTCCTCTTGCTTCTAGCCAAACAAAACATATACATTACTTCTCAATTCAATGCTAAACTCAACCATCAACTTACTTTGCAAACACAACCCCAAATTCCACAAATTCCCAAATCACATAATCTCCTAAAATCCCAATTGTCGTGCTCCCCTAAAGCCTTGCTGAAAACTCAATTTCCAAACACCCAAATGACTTCCAAAACATCCCAAATCACCCTCCTAACATAGGTAGACCATCAGCCCTTCAATTTCAACATAAAACCCACCAAAAACCCAAGTTTTAATACTTTAAAATCTACCTCAAGAACATGCTACGAATTTTCACCCAAATTCAACCAATTTGACATATGTTACACATTATAACATGATTAACTAAAACCCCAACTCAATTTATCAAAACCAATTAGAAAACCCCTTAAAAATTCAAACTTTAATATAAACCCTAATTTCCAAAACCCCATATTTTTGAAATCTAAGACAATGGTTGGATAGGGAATAAAGAGGAGATTTAGAAAACATAATTACCTTTGAGAAAGCCCTTGAATTGAAGAGAATATTGAATGGAATAGTAGCTAAGGTTTTGGGAGAGTTTGAAAATGGGGGGAGAGGGGTTTGACGTGGGAAACGGGTGTTGGGAGGAAGATGACAACTTTTGGTTTAAAAGTTGTCTAGCTTTTAGAGACTTTATGGTCAAATTACAACATAAGTCCCTCCCTTTTCACTAAAGCTCAATTACACCACATTTTAGGTTGAAATGTTTTAATTAAATTTTATTTGACTCGAACTATAAACCCGGTTAACTCCTAGGCCCAAAACACGGGTGTTACAACTCTCTCCCACTTAAGGAATTTCGTCCCCGAAATTACCTGACTGAAAGAGATACGGAAACTGCTTTTCCATATCCTCCTTCCTCTCCCAAGTGGCCTCGTCCACACCTCTACGTTGCCACCGCACCTTCACTAACTCAATCGATCTACCCCTCAACACCTTACTGTCAGAAGCTAAGATCTCCACTGGTTCTTCCTCGTAAGTCAAATCTGGATTCAATTCAATTTCTTCTACGGGCATAACATGTGATGGATCGGACCTATACTTGCGAAGCATCGACACATGGAACATATCATGTATCTTCTCAAGCTCGGATGGCAAACGCAACTGATAAGCAACCGGACCAACCCTCTTCACAATCTCATACGGTCCTATGTACCTCGGACTCAACTTCCCTTTTCGGCCAAATCTCATCACTTTCTTCCACGGAGATACTTTCAAGAACACCTTCTCACCCACTGAGAACTCAACTTCCTTCCTCTTCAAATCGGCATAGGACTTCTGCCTATCCGAAGCAGCCTTCAAACGGTCACAAATCAATTTTACCTTGTCGGTTGTCCCCTTGAGCAAATCCGACATAGGTAACAATTTCTGTCCTACCTCGGCCCAACACACTGGAGTTCTACACTTCCGGCCATACAAGGCCTCATATGGAGCCATCTGAATGCTCGACTGAAAACTGTTATTGTACACAAACTCTACTAGAGGCAAATGCTTCTCCCAAGTACCCTGAAAGTCAATGATACAACAACGCAACATATCCTCTAAGATCTGAATAACCCTCTCTGACTGACCATCTGACTGAGGATGATAAGAAGTGCTGAAGTTCAAACGGGTACCCAAAGCTGTATGCAGACACTCCCAAAATCTAGAAGTAAACCGCGGATCTCTATCTGACACAATGGACTTCGGCACACCATGCAGTCTAACAATCTCACCAATGTACAAATCGGCCAATCTATCTAAAGTGTAAGTAGTGTTGACTGCCAAGAAGTGAGCACACTTCGTAAAGCGGTCCACTATCACCCAAACTGAGTTCTTCTTTGTAGGAGTCAAAGGCAAACCCGAAACAAAATCCATGGTGATGTTCTCCCACTTCCATTCCGGAATTCTCAACGGCTGTAACAAACCTGAGGGAACCTGATTTTCCGCCTTCACTCTCTGACACACTAAGCACTTACTCACAAAGTCGGCTACATCTCTCTTCAAGCCAACCCAAAAGTACTCATTCTTCAAATCACGGTACATCTTCGTACTTCCAAGATGCATAGCAAACGGACTACTGTGGGCTTCAGTCAAGATCGTATGTCTCAAGTCACTGTCTTCTGGCACAACTATTCTATCCTTGAAACACAAAACTCCATCAGTGCTGAAACTGTAATCTAAAGATCTACCCTCGGCTATATCTTGCACGTGAGGTGCCAAAGATCTATCTAAGAGTTGTTTCTCTCGAATCAAATGACCTAGAGTAGGTCGAACCTGAAGCTCGGCTATCAAGCCACCATCTCCGGACAAACTCAATCTAGCAAACATAGCTCTCAAGTCCACGACCATCTTCCTACTCAATGCATCGGCCACTACATTGGCCTTACCCAGATGGTACTCAATAGTAAGATCATAGTCTTTTAGCAGCTCTAACCACCTACGCTGTCTGAGATTCAAATCTCGCTGAGTCATAATGTACTTCAAACTCTTGTGGTCGGTGTATACTGTGCATTTCTCACCATACAAATAGTGCCTCCAAATCTTCAGAGCAAACACAACTGCAGCTAACTCTATGTCATGGGTCGGATAGTTGCGCTCATGAGTCTTCAACTGTCTTGAGGCATAAGCCACCACTCTTCGGTCTTGCATAAGAACACATCCTAGCCCTACATAAGAAGCATCACTGTAGACTACATAGTCCTTCCCGGACTCAGGCTGAATCAAGATCGGTGCTTGGGTCAAAGCTTCTTTCAATTTCTCAAAGGCTCTCTGTCTTGCATCTGTCCACTCAAACTGAACACTCTTCTGAAGTAACTGTGTCAATGGAGCGGCTAGCTTAGAGAAACCCTCTACAAACCTCCTATAGTATCCGGCTAAGCCTAGGAAGCTACGTACCTCTATCACAGACTTCGGTTGCTTCCACTCAACAATGGCTTCAATCTTCTTCGGATCAACTCTAATCCCCTCGGCTGACACTACATGTCCTAAGAAGACTACTTCTGGGATCCAGAATTCACACTTGCTGAGCTTCGCATACAACTGATGATCTAGCAAAGTCTTCAAAACAAGTCTCAAGTGTCGGTCATGGTCTTCTTGTTCGCGAGTACACCAAGATGTCATCAATAAACACAACTACAAACTGATCTAGATACTGATGAAAAATCCTATTCATCATGTCCATGAAAGCTGCCGGTGCATTAGTCAACCCAAAAGGCATGACTAAGAACTCATAATGTCCATACCTAGTCCTAAAGGCCGTCTTCGGTACATCAACCTCTCTTACCTTTAGCTGGTAATAACCCGATCTCAAATCAATCTTCGAAAAGACCGATGCTCCTCTCAACTGATCAAACAAGTCATCAATTCTAGGCAACGGATATTTATTCTTCACTGTCAACTGATTTAACTGCCTGTAATCTATACACATTCTCATGCTTCCATCTTTCTTCTTCACAAACAAAACCGGTGCACCCCAAGGTGAAGAACTAGGTCGAATAAAACCTCTATCTGTTAATTCTTGCAACTGAGTCTTCAACTCTTTCAGTTCTTTCGGTGCCATACGATACGGAGCAATCGAAACAGGCGCTGAATCAGAATAAGTCTCAATGCTGAAGTCTACCTCTCTGTCCGGTGGCAACCCTGGCAACTCTTCCGGAAACACACTAGGAAAATCACATACTGTCCGGATGTCCTGAGGTCTAACCTCACTCATGTTAGGGTTCATCACATACGCTAAGTATGCTTCACACCCCAACTCAACCAATCTCTTAGCCTCTAATACTGAAACCACGTTGGACAAGAACTTCACGTTCTCGCCTACCACTACAATCTCATAGTCATCCGTGAGCCTCAAAGAAATCCGTTTAGTTTCAAAATTTATCCTAGCTCTATGCTCCGTGAGCCAGTCCATACCCAGAATCACATCAAAACCATAGAAAGGAAGCTCCATCATATCCACTGGAAACACATGCCCCTGAACCATCAACGGACACCTTCGGTACATCTTCCTAACTACTACTGTGTCCCCAAAAGAACTAGTAACACTAACTCCTACCTCTAACATCTCATAAGGCAAATTCAAAGACTGTGCATGCTCATTCAATATGTAGGAATGTGTAGACCCAGAGTCAATCAAAGAAAGCAAACCCAGAGACTGTATTGAGAAGTTACCTGCGATCACATCGGTGTCATGCTGTTGCGACTAAAAAATACCTCGGTGTCACTTAGAAGAACCGGGTTTTGATTTGGTTTTTGAAAAATTTAATCGGATTTATAAAAATAGAGGAGTCGCCACCGGCCATTTAAAAATGGTAGACCAGACACCGAAATAAAACCAGAGATTCTTTTCGAAAACGAGTTCGGGAGTCGGTTACACGCGAGGAAGGATGAGCACCCCCGTCATGCCCGAAAATCGGTACCAAAAACATTACCGCTTAATTAATATTAAATTTTGCGAATTAAAGTGACGGATCGTATCAAAATTTGGTTATATGATCGAGTAAATTTTAAAAGCCTTAATATTCGAGAGAGAACGTCCGAACCACCACCACTACGACTGGTACTGGCCTCGTTCACTCCCGAATAAAAAGGCATTCGCATTGCAATTTATAAACCGAAATGCAACTTAGCAAAACATATGACCACATATATATCAAGAATGAGTAGACATAAATATAGCATGAAATAAATGTAGCATAAAAACAAGCGTATAAACAACGGTATTTAAATGCATGAACAAATATACAAAATAAATGCATGCAATAGATATTGCATAAAAAAATCAAGCATATGAACAAAGGCATTTAAATGCATGAACAAAGATATACAAAATAAAAGTAAATCTGAAAGTGGCTAAAAATTAATTCGGGACTGTTTCCAGGGACTGATTAAAGGAATAAACCATAAAAAACAAACATTGAATCATTAAAACAATGACCAAGACGAAAAAAACACTGTAACCTGGAGGGACCAAATGGGTATTAAGCCATTCGGAAAAGGCTAAAACACATTTGGGGATGGAATTGCAAAAAGGTTTGAAACAACAATGACCAAGGACGTGATTTCAAAAAACGGAAACCCCTTTGGTGGAAATATAGAAACGCGGAGGGACTTAAAAGAGAATTAAACCGATTTAAAAAAATAAAGTGGTATAAATACCATTTTAACCCCTTTTGCCTCTTTTGGATATTTCAGAAAACCCTAAAAAAAAGCCTCCTCATTCTCTTTTATACCTACCCGGTTAGGGTTTGGCAACAAAAACTTTCCGGCGCCGTCGGCCGTTAACCGGCACCGGTGACCTCAAAACAAAACAAAAAAAAAGAAACCCCCCCACTTTCTCTTCTAAAAAAAGAAACAAAAAAACAGAGACAAAGCCCCAAAAAATCTTCCTTTCGTTCGAATCTTAAGAAAAAAAAGAGTCATGTGGTGACTCCGGTGGCTCACCCGTCGGATTCCGAGACGGAAACCAGAGGCTTGTTGCCGGAAACAAAAGAAAGTCAGAAGGGGTAACGTGATGGCTCCGGTGGCTCACCCGACGGTTTCCGAAGCGGAAACCAAAGGCTTATTGTCGGCGGCACCAGAAAAAATCAGAAGGGGGAAGAAAGAAAGCTTTCGAAAGGTAAAAAAACAAAAACCCTCTTTATTGCTCATGCGTGCATCAGATTGAATATTGAAATTTTGGGTACCTCTGGAAATACTGGTTTTTTCTATTGCTTTGAAAATCCTCTTCTTTTTCTGCTTAGAAGAAGAATTACAAGTTTTTCTCGGGCTCCTTTATACCCGGATTACATAGAGAAAAGCAAGACAAAATGAATCCTCTCTCTCCCTCTTTTCCATTGTCTGGTTGACATTTCTCTTTTTCATGTACCCGTTTACATTTTTGGGTCTCTGATTCTTTTTTTCCTTTTCTGTTGCATGACGAAACCACCCCGAAATGGTGTTAGCGTAGGGTGGCCGAAGGTGCGCGGCGGGGCAGAGGGTCAGAGGCGTTCAGATGAGGGGTCACGGGACCGAGTTACGCGCGCGTGGAGGGAGCCGGATCGTCTCAGGCGCGCGCGTGGAACACGAACGGGCGTCGGGTGTATCGCACGCGCAAATCTGGTCCGTTAGATCAGATCTTGATCTAACGGTGGGGGAGGCGTGTGGCGCGGATCAATACCCTCATTAGGGTTTGTTTTTTCTGGACCTCATCTGGACCGTCAGATCTGAGGCAGATCTGACGGCTGTGGTGTAGCGGCGCGGTAACAGAATAGACCCTTCTAGGGCTTTTCTTTGTGGGCGTGATCTGGACCGTCAGATCAGATTTAGATCTGACGGTTGGGAAATAGGGCGGCGGCTGCACAAGAAGAGTGAGCATTAGGGTTTTTCTTTTGTGTAATGGGCTTAAGGCTTGTTTGGGCTTGACAATGTAATTTGGACTTTTATTACTTTTATATATGGACTTTATTTATTTATTTGATCTGTTAATTCATTTATGTTATAATAATAATTAATAATAATATTATACTAGTAATGATATCCGATAATGTATAGTAAAAATAATAATAATGTATAAAAACGCAACAAATAGCCGTGAAGGAGATGAATAAGAAGTTATAGTATAATTATATATAATAATAATAATAATAATAATAATAATAGCTAAGTAGCAACACTATTAAATGCCACTAAATAATGACAATAACATGGGCAAACCAATAAAAGAATGCTATAACAAGATGGTATTAAACATAATATATTAGTAGTGTTTAGGGTTTTTTCAAAAGTATAATGAGTATAAATAATATTAAAAGAGTAATATAGTGGCAACACTTATATATATACACGTGTATATTTTCTCTTTTTCGTTTTTTCTTTCTTTTTTATTTTTATTTTTTATTTTAAATGCCCAACAACCCAATAAGCCCAATAAACCCATATTGACAAAAACTTGAAGGTGTTCAAGGTTCGGATAAAATTAGTGATTACAGCTGCCCCTCTTTGCTTATACTTGTGTAACAAGAATAAAGCAAAGACCATAAGCACTAATTTTGTCCTACTTCCCTGTTGGTAGGCTTATTGCCGACCACCACGCGTTAGACTAAGCAACTTTCTCTCTGAAGCCTTCAAGAATTCTCTTTCTGCGGAACTTCTTTTCTCGGCCTATTCCTCGAGTGATAGTTCTTTCTATATAGAACTTCCGTCCTCGTATTTCAAGGGTCTCCAAGTCCTTTCTCTGTAGGACCCTCCGCTTTTGAGACCTAAGGCTTTAGGATTCTGAGTTCTTTCTCCACAGAACTCCTCTTCCTTTGCATTTTCTTCGGGTAGTCGTTCATTCTCTATCGAACTCTTCTCTGAAATCAAGGATCTACGAGTCCCCTCTCCGTGGGATCTTCCGCTTTCGAGATCCTGAAGCCATACGTTCCCCCTATACGGAACCTCTTCGGATCCTTTCTCTGTAGGGTCCTTCATTCTGGAATCTGAGGGTAAGCTTGAAAGCTTTGATCTGAAATCCTTGAGTGGCGAACATGAAAGCTTCACCTGACATTCTGGAGCGGCGGCTTGAAAAGCTTCGCCTGAAGTCTTTTTTTAGTTCTCGCTTCATCGTTTTCTCCTTATCCCAAGAGGTAAAAATCTGTGAAGAGAGATAAAAATGCTATGATGGTATGAGTTAGCATGCTCCTAACCTAGAGATGCCTAATTACTTGTGATGCATGGTTGGGGTTTGCAAGTCATTTAGTCATATTAATTCTATTGACATCGTGTCCTTTGGTGCTGCTTCTTGCTTTGATTGCCTCTCTTCTCGGTTCTCCCGGACCGTTGTTCTTGATCCCTTTTTTACGGAATTATCTGCTTCAAAGTGCCCCTTCGGGTTTTCACTTTGGAGCCTTCTCTCCGCTTTTTTTTTTGGAGGTCTGAATGGATAGGCGGATTTCAGTTCACCGGGTACCCGAACGGATATGTGTATTCTATTCTCTAAACACTCGAATAGATTAGCAGATGTCATATGTCTTTGTCTCGAGCTTTGAGTATCTGCCTCTTTTGCTCTAAAATCTCTTGGCTTTGAGTTTCTACCTCCTTTGTCGTGGTCTTGAAGTGTTCCTCTCATTTTTGCTTTACTCGCAAAGTGCCTTTCGGGTTTCCATTGCGTCTCCTCTTTTCTTTACCTCCCCCATTTCTTCTATCTTCGTTAGGGATTTTCTTGTTTTCACTAGGTTTGACTTTTTGTGCTGCCCCTATCCCTTCGGAGACGTTTTACTGACTTTTGCTAGAGCTCTCTTGATTACTTGTTCTGACTTGGACGTAATTGACGTTGGTGCTTGCCCTTGGACAATCTACTCTTTAAATGGTTAAATCATAGTAATGCTAGGAAATCCTTTGCATGTTATAATCCCTACCTTAGTATACTCAAGGAACACTTGGGCGAAAGATAAGAAAAGACATAATTTTATTGATAATTCCTGGATGATTTAAAAGTCATGGCAAACGAAAAAAAGCGAAAAACAAAACAAAAAAAGAATGAAAACAAAACAAGACTTCAAGTATTAGTTGCGTGAATGGCCGAGAACCCATTGACCAAGCTGGATCTTGAAATTCCTCGCACTATACCGAAAGTTCTGGCTTAAGGGTATCGGTGTCCGTGATTTGCCTTGAACATGATCTTTCCCCCTCCTCCTTCGTCTTTTGTTTGTTTGTGAGCCCTTTTTTTTTGGAGGCGCCCTTTTAAGGGTTTTCGCCTTGGGTACTCTCTTCTTTAAGGAGTGCTTCTTCTTATACGTAGTACTTCTTCACCGCGTCCGAATTCACCGGGTATTTTAGCTCGTTTCCATCCATTTCTGTTAAAATTAATGCCCCTCCAGAGAAGGCCTTCTTGACAACAAATGGGCCTTCCCAATTAGGCATCCATTTTCCTCGAGAGTCCTTCTGATTAAGTAGGATTCTTCGAAGTACTAGGTCCCCTTCCCGAAATTCTCTCGGGCGAACTTTTTTATCATGGGCTCGTATCATTCTCCTCTGGTACATCTGACCGTGGCAGATGGCCTTCAGCCTTTTTTCTTCAATGAGGTTCAAATGGTCGAACCGTGTTTGCACCCACTCGGCATCCTCTAATTTTACTTTATTCAAGATTCGAAGCGACGGGATTTCTACCTCGATGGGCAGAACCGCTTCAAAGCCGTATACCAAGGAGTAAGGCGTAGCCCCCGTGGACGTTCGTATTGATGTCCGGTAAGCGAAAAGGGCGAACGGTAACTTCTCATGCCAATCCTTGAAGGTATCCGTTGTTTTTGAAATGATCTTCTTGATGTTCTTATTTGCCGCTTCCACTGCTCCATTCATCTTGGGACGGTAAGTGGTGGAATTGTGGTGGGTGATCTTGAATTGTTTACACACCTCATCCATCATCTTGTTGTTTAGGTTAGTAGCGTTGTCAGTGATGATCCTTTCCGGCAAACCGTATCGACATATGATTTCCTTCTTCAAGAATTTGCACACAGTTGCCTTTGTGATGTTGGCGTAGGAGGTCGCCTCTACCCACTTAGTGAAGTAGTCAATGGCCACGAGGATAAAACGATGCCCGTTAGAGGCTTTTGGGTGAATTTGCCCGATGATGTCCATGCCCCAGACAGCAAAAGGCCATGGTGAATTCATGGTGTGCAGTGGTAATGGTGGAGAATGGACCTTGTCGGTGTACACCTGACATTTGTGGCATTTCTTCGCATAGTCGATACAATCCCCTTCCATGGTTGACCAAAAATACCCGTATCTCATAATCTTGCGAGCCATAGAGAAACCGTTGGCATGGGTTCCACACAATCCGTCATGCACTTTGGCTAGAATATTCCTGGCCTCCTGAGCATTGACACATCTTAGCAATACCTGGTCTTTGCTCTTTTTGTAGAGAACCTCCCCGTCTAACACGTATCCCGCTGCCATTCTCCTGATGGTCCTTTTGTCATTTTCATTGGCTCCTCTGGGATAAACTTGGAGCTTAATGAATTGGAGGATATCGAAAAACCAAGGATTTCCGTCCGCCTCCTCTTCTAAGGCGCAACAATGGGCTGGTGAGTCGAAAGTCTGCATTTCGATTGGTCTCATTTCTGCTTCGGTGCTTGCCTTGAACATGGCGGCCAAAGTGGCCAAAGCATCCGCCATCTGGTTGTCTTCTCTAGGGAGGTATGCGAAGCTGATTTTCTCGAAATTCTGGATTAATCTTTGGATCAGGTCATAATACTTGACCAACTTCGAATCTCTGGTTTCCCATTCTTTCCTAAGTTGAAAGATTACTAAAGACGAATCCCCAAAAACTTGAAGGACCCTGACCCTCCTTTCGATGGCTGCACGAAGTCCCATGACACATGCTTCGTACTCGGCCACATTGTTGGTACAAAAGAACTCTAATCGACTCGTGAAAGGATAGTAGACGTTCTCGGGCGAGACCAGCACTGCCCCTATCCCATGCCCTAAGGCATTTGAGGCGCCATCGAAATAAAGCTTCCATGGTCCCTCCTCTGTGACATCCTCTTCTATTGTGGAGGTATGCATTATATCTTCATCGGGGAATGTAAAATCCAGAGGTTCGTAGTTCTCAGAGGCTCGGCTGGCTAGGAAATCAGCTACTGCACTTCCCTTTATCGCCTTCTGACTCACATACACAATATCATATTCAGATAAAAGCATTTGCCATCGTGCCATCTTCCCGGTTAAAGCTGGGGCCTCCATCATAAATTTTAAAGGGTCCAACTTCGATATTAACCATGTGGTGTGGTATAACATATATTGTCGTAGCCTTTTGGTAGCCCATACCAAAGCGCAACACAATTTCTGGATGGGTGGATATCGGGCCTCACAATCAGTGAATTTCTTGCTCAGATAATAAATGGCCATCTCCTTTCTTCCGGATTCATCATGCTGTCCCAATACACAACCCATTGAGTTATCGAACACCGTTAGGTATAGAATCAGAGGCCTTCCTGGCGCTGGGCCACTAGGATTGGTGCCTTAGTCAAGTACTCCTTGATCTTATCTAGAGCTTCTTGGCACTGTTCGTCCCATACTCCAGGATTTTTTTTCGGAGTAATCTAAAAATGGGGTCACACTTGTCGGTTAATTGAGAAATAAACCGAGATATATAATTTAATCTCCCCAAGAACCCTCGGACTTCCTTTTGTGTTCGAGGTGGAGGAAGGTCTTGAATCGCCTTGACTTTGTCCGGGTCAATCTCGATCCCCTTTCGGCTAACCACAAAACCTAGTAGTTTCCCAGACGTGATGGCGAAAGTGCACTTGGCCGGGTTGAGCTTTAATTGATACTTCCTTAACCTTTGAAAGAGCTTCCTTAGGTTTTCGATGTGCTCCTCCTCGGTTTGCGACTTGGCTATCATGTCGTCTACATACACCTCGATTTCTTTGTGCATCATGTCATGGAAGAGGGTTACCATAGCTCTTTGATACGTGGCCCCGGCGTTTTTTAATCCGAAAGGCATCACCTTGTAACAAAAGGTTCCCCACATAGTGACAAAAGTGGTTCTTTCCATATCTTCGGGGTGCATCTTTATTTGATTGTACCCTGAGAAACCGTCCATGAATGAGAACCACGAGTGCCTCGCGGTATTGTCTACTAGAGTGTCGATGTGGGGTAACGGGAAGTTGTCTTTAGGGCTTGCTCCATTGAGATCTCTATAATCGACGCACATACGAACCTTCCCATCTTTCTTCGGAACCGGGACTATATTAGCTACCCATTCAGGGTACTTGGCGACTTGGAGAAAGCCTGCCTCGTATTGCTTCTTCACCTCTTCTCTGATTTTTAATAGCATATCCGCTCTCATTCGTCGCAATTTCTGCTGAACCGGCCTACACTCGGGCTTTATTGGTAACTTGTGTACCACAATATCCGCGTTTAACCCTGGCATGTCTTGGTAAGTCCAAGCGAAAACATCCTTGAATTCTACAAGTAACTTGATCAACTCATGTTTATTCTGGGTTGAGAACACGGTGCCAATCTTCACTTCTCTTCTTTCTTCGTCAGTCCCTAGGTTGATAAGCTCTAGGTCCTCTTGATGGGGTAGAATTTGCTTTTCTTCACTTTTCATTAATCTAAGCAATTCATCTGGGACCTCACAGTCTTCATCCTCCTCCCCCTCATCGAACTCGACGGCGTACAAGGGCTGATCAAAATCTACCTTGGCCACGGGTTCAAGGTCATTCACGTGACTAATCATAGGAGTCCTGAAACAAAATTTAAGAAAAACATATATAGGGAATTGAAAGAATAACGTGATTTCAAGATAAATAATGAAAGAATGTAATGAATGAGATGTTTTCCATTTGTGAAAACATTGGGAAGCGTCCCTTTCATTGAATAAGCTAAGATAGGAGCCCTTTACAAAAGATCCTTATCGCTCGCGGGCAAAAGCGGATAGGGTTGATTCCAAGCATTACTTTGATGCTGACCTAGAAACTAAAGGTAGGTCCATGCTAGTCCAATTATTGAGCGTCTCTCCTGGGCGGCATGGGCGAATTCCGGCTAGTAGTTGGCCACTGTGCTTGTTACTGGTTATGACGTTAATGTACATTTCTTCAAAAGCCTCATTGAGTCTTTCTTCCTTGAGGAGCTGGGCGACTTCTTGATCATTCTCATTTATCTTCTGCTCCACGTTGACTATCCCTCCGGATAAAAAGATCTTTTTCAAATCAACATAAGTCATGGGCTCCCACGGGATGTCTGTGCCCTTGAGCCTAGCCTTTCTGCGCTCCTCTCTCTTCTTCCATTCTTGTTTCCTTTGTTGAAAATTGGGCTTGAAGCCCAGCCCGAACTTATCTTGCTTGTTAATCACACTTCTTGCACGCAGGCATCCTTGGAGATTTCTTCCGAGACCTTTTCCTTTCTTGGCCCCTCGTCCCAACGTCTCTTGAACTGTCATCTTGGTGCAGTTGGATAATCGATAGCGCGGAATTTGACTTCCTTCCGCCACAAAGGTGGCATTGATAAATTCTAAGGCTCTGAATGAACATTCCAAGGCCTCCTCGTCTGTTTGCACATAAGGCGCGTCAGTGGTTACAGATGCAATGATGTCTTGCTCCGCTCCCACGCTTACCAACTTTCCGTCGATGACGAACTTGACTTTCTGATGCAATGATGAGGGTACAGCGCCTGCCGAGTGAATCCAGGGCCTACCCAATAAACAGTTATAAGTTGGCCGGATGTCCATCACTACAAAATCAATAACATATTCGGTCGGTCCAATCACTGGTGGTACTTCAATCTTCCCAATCACTTCTCGTTGAGTTCCGTCAAAAGCCCTAACGGAGCTATGACAAGGCTTCATGTGCGAACTGTCTATTGGCAACCTTTGCAAGGTGGCCATAGGCAATACATTCAAAGCCGATCCGTTATCGATGAGCACGCCGGGTAAAATATGCCCCTTGCAGTGGGTAGTGATGTTTAAAGCTTTAGTTGATCCCATTCCTCCATCCGGGATCTCGTCATCACTGAATGTAATATAATTGTCGGCAGCGATGTACCCCACTATTCGGTCTAGCTTTCCCACTGATATGTTATCTGGGACAAAGGTTTGATTTAACACTTTCAGTAGCGCATCCCGGTGCTTATCTGAGCTTAATAGTAACTCGAGTATCGAAATTCTGGCTTGTTGTTTCCGGAGCTGTTCCACGATACTATATTCACTATGCTTTAGGAACTTCAAGAATTCCTGAGCCTGCGTCTCCGTGACGGGCTGATGGATCTTGGGTGGTGGATCCTCTCCGAAAATCTTATCGGGTTTACCTCCTTCTTTCTCGTCCTTTTGCTTCGGCTCTTCGGCAGCCTTAGCCATCTCCGGGGAATAGCACCTACCACTCCTTGTGAAATGTCCTACTTCATTTACCGGTCCAGAGTCACACTCTGTTGACTCTTCTTGCATTGATTCCTTCCCTTTTGATGTCTCTTCGCCCCCTTGCAACTTGGGAGCTTCTGGTATAGAGATTTGGGCGGCGTAATTCCATGGGACACTCCGGGTGTCCTTAAAAAGGAACGACGCTGGTGCCGTTATTACAATCTTGGGAGTCTCCTTGACACCTATCTCTTGGAGTGATTCTTCCTTTGGTTTGACCAAAATTCTAAACGGTCTCTCGATTCCATATGAAATCTTGGGGTTGTTTGAGGTACAGATTTCCCATTCTTTCTTTCCTTCAATTCTCTCAAAGAAAACGATTTCCTTATTGTCCATCATTTTCTGGATTTGTTGTTTGAAATCCTCACAGTCTTGGATGTCATGACCTTGATCTTGGTGATACTCGCAATAGGGGCCGCAACCTTTCTGTACGATCACCATGCCTCGATCAATTTGTCGGGCCATGCAGAGTTGCTGAAAAACCCATCTCAACGGGGATCTAATTTCGGACATGCTTTGTTTTTCCTTCCTAGCGCAATCCTCTTCAACAACGTTAACACCTCGTCCCCTGTGGTTGGGTAAGGGGTTGTTAGTTGCGCTTGGTTCGTCTAACTGTAATACTCCCGTCTTGATTAGGTTTTGCACAAATTTCTTGAACGCAATACAATTCTCAATTGTGTGCCCTGGGACACCAGCATGATATTCACAATTTGCCTTCCCATCGTACCATGCGGGAAACGGGGGTTCAAATGGAGGGACATAATGAGGCCTAACCAAGTCGGCCTTGTGCAATTGCGAGTATAATTCGGCATACGAGACTGGTAGGGGAGTAAATGACATTTTCTCGTTTTCCTTCCTCGGAGGCCTCGAATCCTTATTGTTTGAGCCTGACCCTCCTCCACTCGCGTTTCTCGGCTGGGAGATAGTGAAGTTTTTCGAGGTATTATAGGTCCCCATAGTATTTACTTCGCTATCTTTTTTCTTGTAGTTCCTCCGGGAATTCTCCCTGCTATCAATCCTGCCGCTCTTTATGGCTACTTCGATTGACTCGTCGGTCCTTACCATATCGGCAAAGTTTTGAGTGGTGTTGTTTATTAGGCGGTCAAACAAAGTTCATCTCAAGGTATTCACGAACATAGGAGTAATCTCGTACTCGGGGATCGGAGGCTGAATCTGGGCGGCCACATCACGCCATCTTTGTGCATATTGGCGTAAAGTTTCGTTCGACCTTTGCTCCATTCCTTCTAACATGATGCGATTAGGGGTCATATCTGTCACGTGCTTGTATTGCTCCACGAAGGCCTTTGAGAGATCCTTCCATGATTTTATGTTGGCTCGACTGAGCTGGGTGTACCAACGGGTTGCTGAACCTGTCAGGCTGTCTTGGAAGCAGTGGATGAGCAATTTTTCATCCTTAATGAAGGCCGCCATTTTCCGGCAGTACATGGTGATGTGGGCAGAAGGACAAGTCGTCCCGTCGTACTTAGCGAAGTCGGGAACCTTGAATTTTGGCGGTATTACCAGATCCGCCACGAGGCTTAGATCGCTAGCGTCACCCCATTGCTCTTCAATTCCTTGCAAAGCTTTGAACCTTTCTTCAAAGAAACGAAATCTCTCCTCGTATTTTCTTTCCATCTCGGCTCTAATTCGTTCCTCCACCTCGTTCATCATGTTCAAATCTGGGACCTCATGTTCGGGGCCCTCACCTACGTCCAATGGTTGGTGAGCCGTGGAGCCCATGTGGCGATTTTGAGGGCCAACCGGGTTGGAGGTCCCTCCGAGATTGATGTGGACTCTCTTTCCCGTGGCAGGCAGTTCCGGCGGAATGTGTGACGTGGTTTCCTCAACTCCTTCCCCTGAGCCCCCTTCCTTACCGAACTTCTTTGTGAGTAGTTCGGTTAATTGGGCGATGATGCTAGTTTGTGACTGGGAGATTTGATCCTTGATGTTGTTTTCAATTCCGTCTAACCGAGTTTCGAGGTCTTTCTGGCCTTGTTCGACCCTTGCCATTCTCTCCTCCATTGCTCTGGATTGTGAACGGGTATCGTACGAGCGCGGAATGATTGTAGATTGAGGTTCTAAAAATATTTTTCGATTATCAACTTATTGATGTTAATCAGTCAATGCATGTAATGCTGTGGAATGAATGAGGGATGCAACGAATGTATGCAAACATGTATGTAAGCTAAGGTGTTGATCATAAGGGTGGCTCCTCATAGGCCACATTTCATTAATCGGGAAGTCCCTTTGGAATAAAGGTCATGACATCAAAGTTTTGCAAACGGGCCCCCCGCTTACTAACAAAAGACGTTATCCGATAGGCGGACCAACGTCGACAAAGGGGAGACCCTTCTTACAAAATAGCTAGAATAGTCATTTAAAGATAGGCTGCTGCCCTAACTCCTAACTCTCCCACCGCCTGGAGTAGCTGGGTGAATCTCGAGGCTTCGGCCATATCGGGAGTGACAAAAGGGCGTAATGCTTCGGCTTCTGCAGACAAGTTCTTCACGTGCCGGGCCACCTCTTGTACCTGTACCATCAGGGTAGTAAAGTAATCGTCTCTATCTTGGATCATCCGGGTCGCATCTCGGAGCCTCCGCCTCCAATAATCATCTCCACCCGTTGTTGCTTCCTCGAGAACCAAAAGCTTAGCCTCGCAATCTTGTACCGTGGCTCTTAAGGTTTCGATTTGCTCTTGGAGAGTAGCGTTCTCTAGTTGGGCGTTCTGGAGCTCGAAGAAACCATTGCGTTCACGGTATTCGTGAAAGGCAACATCTAATTCCTCCACTCTTGTTTCTAGCTGAGTGATGTAATTTTGACTATGCTCTAAGCTCTCGGTGGTTGACTCATACAAGCTTTGCAGCTCCTGCACTCGATTCTTGTGATCATGTGCCTTTCTCTTCCATGCAACTGAGTTCTCCCTTTCCCTTTCCAATTCTTGTCTTGCCTTTCCCCTTTCCCGGCTGATCACGCTGTTCAGAGCTTTTCTTTCCTTCTCTAACACCAATTTACTTCCCTTTCTCTCTTCTTCAACTTCTCGCTTACCCTTTTTCTTTTCTTCTTCAACCAATCGCATACCATACCTTCTTTCCTTCTCGACCGCCACGAGCTTCCTCTGACTTGCTCTCTTTAAGGAGGTTTGCATTCTGACAGTGTCTCGCTGATAAAGGGTAACCTTTTCTTTTAACTCAGCATTTTCCTTCTTCAAATCCTTGATTGTACCTTCTTTAACGTCGATGTCCAAGCTTGACTGAAAAAGTTCGTCGGCATGCTTGGTTTGCAAAATTTCTAACTTTTTTCTCATTTCTTCGAGTTCTTGTCTTGCTATGTCCGCCTCGGAGGGCACAACCCTCATGTGTTCCTCCATTGTCATGATTGGCCCTTGATCGGGTCTCGGAATTTCATTGTTGGTCCTCCACTTCCTCCAAAAGTCGTAGTCTGGGGTAATCATACTGGTCGCATTCTCCTCAATCCGAATACGGTAGCAATGATCCCATGCCCAAGTGGCGTTCACAATTTTTGCCCTAAATTTACCTTTAAAAAGGAATTCGCTTTGGCTCAAACCAAAAGTAAAAGGTACAAATTGCCGGGACCCAAACTGCCTTGATACCAAGAGAGGGGCACAGCCAACTCCCCCGTAAAGCCCCAGAAGCATAAGCCAATCATAATCTCCACAACGATAAAGAAAGTAGGAAACCCGACCCAACCAAGGTGCTCTCCAAACTATATCACCTTCTTGGATATTCCTAAGGATCGTGACCCACTGCGCCTTTTCGATATCCTCCCGCCATTTTTTGCTCAAGTATGCTTGTAACGGAGAGAAATTTTCGAACAACACACCTTGCAAAACCCTTTTTGGTGTTACCCAGAAATGGCTCTGAATCCAAACTTGGAGTAACTGAGCGCAACCTCTAAAGCGTCCTTCTTCGTGCCTCCGAATTGCATTTAATGAGATGAAAGTTTCGGCTAAGATTGCCGCGGCAGGGTTAGCTCTTTTCTTCAGTCGTTCAAAAATATCTAAGACAACCACGTCAATGCCGTTTAGGGCTCTTGGAAAGACAATCAAACCGTATACTCCTATGGCAAAAAGGTCCATCTTCATTACTTCGTCTGGGTGCGACGGTATCAATTCTCGAATACATTCCCATGAGAAGACCATGTCGTCCCCTCTTTGCCGAATCAGACCTTTAACCCAATCCGGGCTCATTCCGGCCGCCTCCCGGAGCTTAGCTGAATAGTTCTGAGATCTGGAAGGTTTTGAATAAATCCAATCCCGGTTTACTTCCTTGTGATGAAGGAGGGCCGTATATTCCTCGATCGTGGGCATCAAATCCTCTCCATTAAAAGTAAAGCAACAGAAAGCGGGATTCCAAAATTCAAAAAGAGCACGGAACAAAGGTTCATTGATCCTTACATATATCAAGTCTGCCACATCGCCATAATTACTTCGGAACAACCCTTGCAACCTCTCATCCCAACTTTCCCAAATTTCTCTTAACTCGTACAGATCGCTTTGTTGGAGACTTACATACGTGTATCCTGGTACAACGCGCTCGCTTGGTGGGCTGTCCCCCTGAACCCTCTGATTCATCTCTGACCACAGCCTGACTTGCGAGTTGACCTCTTCCTTTTTAAGTAACCTCCCGTCCATAATGAATGCCTTGGAACTGAGTAGAACCACCGTGATTCAACACCCCTAGAATATGCAATGCAAATGCCAACGTAATGCAAAAAGGAAAGAAAAAAAGAAAAACAAAGAGAGCATGTCAGTATCGAATAAACATAATTTTACACATTAAGTAGAAAGGAAACAAAGTACGCAATAAACAAACAACCTTATTAATCTACGAAACCTAGGTTATCCGCATGGCTCTAAAAGGGGTGGGCTTTCTAGTTCTCTACATGCAGTTTTGGTTCTAGGAGGTACTCGAATTGTCCTCGCTGTCCCCTACTAAGGGTAGCAAGGCCCCCGGTCATCACCCATTATAGGCTCCTCTCAACCGAGTTCAATTCGAGGGGACCCTTTCGCTATATCTGCACGGAGAAACAATATTCTCACGAAGATATAGGGTATTCGAGCCCCGAAGGTACTTACTAGGCCTACACGGAGGAACAATATCCACACGAAAGCACTAGCGTTTTCCCCCCACTTAAACAAACGGGTTTAAATGTCAATTTTAAATGCGTTTAAAATAAACTCGCACTTATAAACAAATATCGATCGATTTGGTCACTTTAATTCGCAACTTCTAATATTAATTAAGCGGTAAAGTTTTTTTTTTGGCTCGACCCTCTTTTTGTTTTTGAAAACAAAAATTTTCCCCAGCGGAGTTGCCATCTGTTGCGACTAAAAAATACCTCGGTGTCACTTAGAAGAACCGGGTTTTGATTTGGTTTTTGAAAAATTTAATCGGATTTATAAAAATAGAGGAGTCGCCACCGGCCATTTAAAAATGGTAGACCGGACACCGAAATAAAACCAGAGATTCTTTTCGAAAACGAGTTCGGGTGTCGGTTACTTGCGAGGAAGGATGAGCACCCCCGTCATGCCCAAAAATCGGTACCAAAAACATTACCGTTTAATTAATATTAAATTTTGCGAATTAAAGTGACGGATCGTATCAAAATTTGGTTATATGATCGAGTAAATTTTAAAAGCCTTAATATTCGAGAGAGAACGTCCGAACCACCACCACTACGACTGGTACTGGCCTCGTTCACTCCCGAATAAAAAGGCATTCGCATTGCAATTTATAAACCGAAATGCAACTTAGCAAAACATATGACCACATATATATCAAGAATGAGTAGACATAAATATAGCATGAAATAAATGTAGCATAAAAACAAGCGTATAAACAACGGTATTTAAATGCATGAACAAATATACAAAATAAATGCATGCAATAGATATTGCATAAAAAAATCAAGCATATGAAAAAAGGCATTTAAATGCATGAACAAAGATATACAAAATAAAAGTAAATCTGAAAGTGGCTAAAAATTAATTCGGGACTGTTTCCAGGGACTGATTAAAGGAATAAACCATAAAAACAAACATTGAATCATTAAAACAATGACCAAAACGAAAAAAACACTGTAACCTGGAGGGACCAAATGGGTATTAAGCCATTCGGCAAAGGCTAAAACACATTTGGGGATGGAATTGCAAAAAGGTTTGAAACAACAGTGACCAAGGACGTGATTTCAAAAAACGGAAACCCCTTTGGTGGAAATATAGAAACGCGGAGGGACTTAAAAGAGAATTAAACCGTTTTAAAAAAATAAAGTGGTATAAATACCATTTTTTTAACCCCTTTTGCCTCTTTTGGATATTTCAGAAAACCCTAAAAAAAGCCTCCTCCTTCTCTTTTATACCTACCCGGTTAGGGTTTGGCAACAAAAACTTTCCGGCGCCGTCGGCCGTTAACCGACACCGGTGACCTCAAAACAAAACCAAAAAAAAGAACCCCCCCCCCCCCCGCTTTCTCTTCTAAAAAAAGAAACAAAAAAAACAGAGACAAAGCCCCAAAAAATCTTCCTTTCGTTCGAATCTTAAGAAAAAAAAAGAGTCATGTGGTGACTCCGGTGGCTCACCCGTCGGATTCCGAGACGGAAACTAGAGGCTTGTTGCCGGAAACAAAAGAAAGTCAGAAGGGGTAACGTGATGGCTCCGGTGGCTCACCCGACGGTTTCCGAAGCGGAAACCAAAGGCTTATTGCCGGCGGCACCAGAAAAAATCAGAAGGGGGAAGAAAGAAAGCTTTCGAAAGGTAAAAAAACAAAAACCCTCTTTATTGCTCATGCATGCATCAGATTGAATATTGAAATTTTGGGTACCTCTGGAAATACTGGTTTTTTCTATTGCTTTGAAAATCCTCTTCTTTTTTTGCTTAGAAGAAGAATTACAAGTTTTTCTCGGGCTCCTTTATACCCGGATTACATAGAGAAAAGCAAGACAAAATGAATCCTCTTTCTCCCTCTTTTCCATTGTCTGGTTGACATTTCTCTTTTTCATGTACCCGTTTACATTTTTGGGTCTCTGGTTCTTTTTTTCCTTTTCTGTTGCATGACGAAACCACCCCGAAATGGTGTTAGCGTAGGGTGGCCGAAGGTGCGCAGCGGGGCAGAGGGTCAGAGGCGTTCAGACGAGGGGTCACGGGACCGAGTTACGCGCGCGTGGAGGGAGCCGGATCGTCTCAGGCGCGCGCGTGGAACACGAACGGGCGTCGGGTGTATCGCACGCGCAAATCTGGTCCGTTAGATCAGATCTTGATCTAACGGTGGGGGAGGCGTGCGGCGCGGATCAATACCCTTATTAGGGTTTGTTTTTTCTGGACCGTCAGATCTGAGGCAGATCTGACGGCTGTGGTGTAGCGGCGCGGTAACAGAATAGACCCTTCTAGGGTTTTTCTTTGTGGGCGTGATCTGGACCGTCAGATCAGATTTAGATCTGACGGTTGGGAAATAGGGCGGCGGCTGCACAAGAAGAGTGAGCATTAGGGTTTTTCTTTTGTGTAATGGGCTTAAGGCTTGTTTGGGCTTGACAATGTAATTTGGACTTTTATTACTTTTATATATGGACTTTATTTATTTATTTGATCTGTTAATTCATTTATGTTATAATAATAATTAATAATAATATTATACTAGTAATGATATCCGATAATGTATAGTAAAAATAATAATAATGTATAAAAACGCAACAAATAGCCGTGAAGGAGATGAATAAGAAGTTATAGTATAATTATATATATAATAATAATAATACTAATAGCTAAGTAGCAACACTATTAAATGCCACTAAATAATGACAATAACATGGGCAAACCAATAAAAGAATGCTATAACAAGATGGTATTAAACATAATATATTAGTAGTGTTTAGGGTTTTTTCAAAAGTATAATGAGTATAAACAATATTAAAAGAGTAATATAGTGGCAACACTTATATATATACACGTGTATATTTTCTCTTTTTTGTTTTTTCTTTCTTTTTTATTTTTATTTTTTATTTTAAATGCCCAACAACCCAATAAGCCCAATAAACCCATATTGACAAAAACTTGAAGGTATTCAAGGTTCGGATAAAATTAGTGATTACACATGCTGATCCCCGCGCTGAGCATAAACTCTGGCCTGACCTCCGCCCTCTGGCTGAACCGCAACTACATGTGCTATGTTCCTCTGACCATCGTTCCTCGGCTGGAAGTTACCTCTACCGCGCCCGCGGCCTCTCTGAAAGTCATTGGCTCTAGCAGGAGCCCGAGCTGGTGCCTGTCCCACCTGATGTGGACAGTCACGCCTAATGTGGTCTCTAGCACCACAACTCCAACAAGAATGATAATTCCCCCAACACTCACCGGTGTGGTTCCTCCCGCAAGTAGCACATGTGGGCAACTTCCCACCAGCTCTCTGACCCTGATGGCCCCTACCGTGGTTACTGCCACCACGCCTATGATCATACTGATGTCTGTTGTCCCGATGCCTCTTGGCATCACCTCTATCAAAGTTGCTGGACCTCTTACCCGAACTAGATCCACCTGACCGCCTGGTCAAACTCAAACTGTGCTCTAAGTCCTTGGCCCTCGCGACCAAGACATCAAAATCAGTGTAATCTGAAGCTAGAGTATAAGTCTTGATCTCCTCACTCAGCCCATATCGGAAGCGGTTACAACGCTCCACCTCAGTAGGTACAAGCTCAGGTGCATACTGACTCAATCTGAAAAACCGAATCTCATAATCAGTCACGGACATACTCCCCTGAAGCAATGCCATAAACTCTCTCTTCCTTTCATCGAGGTATCGCGGACCCAAATACTTCTTCCGGAAAGCTGTCTCAAAGAACTCCCAAGTGATCTCGGTCTCATCCATCCCCGAAGTAACGGTGACCCACCAAGTGTAGGCATCTCCCTGAAGCAGAGACTCAACACATCCCAACTTGCGCTCACCAGTACATCCCATCTGAGCAAGAATACGGACGGTCTTCTCAAACCACATCTCTGACCTCTCCGGAGTAGCACCTCTAAACTCTTCGGCCCCAAGGCCCCGAAGTCTCTCTAATGGCAATCCTGTACCCTCACCCTGATGATGAGCTGCCTGGTCTCCAGCTACTGCAGCCTGGAATGCCCCGGCTATTGCCTGAACCAACAGAGCTAAATCAATTCCGGCCGGTCCTTGGCCACCTTGACCTCCTTGTGGTCCCTCTCCTTCGGCCCCGGCCTCACCTCCCGCTCCCGGTGGAGGAGGTGGTGGTGGTGGAGGTGGTGGAGGAGCTCCAACTCCAACCACATGCTCTCCCACTTGAGCTCCAACCCCAACTACCGGCTCAACTCTCGGAGCCTCTGCCCGTGGTTCCGGTCGAACCATCCTAGGCCTCCCACGTGGTCTCATGGTTCAACTAGCAAGGTAAAACTACAACAAGAAACAGATAACGATTACGTTAGTCAAAGCAAGGGTCCAATAGTGCTCAAGTATTCCTCTTTCCAAAAATCTTTTTAAATTAAGTAATAGTAGCAATGGGCACTCACTCTACACCAGACACAACAGTTCATGCATTCAAAACATCATACGATCAATCAAGCATCAAGGATTCATGGCAAATCATGCATCGAACAACACAAGCATTTAACACATTAATCTTACCTCACTTACCTGCCCGAGGTCTCGGTAACCTCAGGCTCTGATACCAACAAATGTAACCCCCTCGTCCCGGTCTGGCCGGATGACCGGTCTGAGTGGGCCACACGGGGAAAACCGAAGCGAAACCCGTTAAGGTTCCCCCTCGGTTAGCAACCCTATTTTTTTCATTTTAATCTTGTCACGTCCGAACCCCAAACCACATTCAAACAGCCCAATTTTTAATCTTGACTAAAGGCATCTTAGATCCTATATGTTTTTCTCTTTAAAAAGGCCAACAAGTCAAAACAATGCAGTCTTAAGCAAAGGTTTCGAAACCTCCCCAAAAGGTTTCGAAACTTAGACTGGCAGTAAGGTCTGGAACCCAAATTTCTGCAAAGGTTTCGAAACCTTCCCCATGGTTTCAAAACCCTCTTCCATGGTTTCGAAACCTCCCTCAAAGGTTTCGAAACTTAGGCCGGCAATGAGGTCTGGAATCCCAGATTTTGCAAAGGTTTCGAAACCTTCCCTAAAGGTTTCGAAACTTAGGCTGGCAGTAAGGTCTGGAAGCCCAGATTTCTGCAAAGGTTTCGAAACCTTACCCATGGTTTCGAAACCATTGTGCAGGGGATCACTTACTGCTAACCCTAAAGACTTCCTAACTATGAAAAACACTAAAATCATGCATAGACATATATAAGAGTCTAAAAAGGATCAAAGGCATGAATTAACACTCATAAGACTTGCACATACTATCATTTAAGCAATCATACATGAGCCATAGGTAGCAATCAACATGTGTCAAGGCATTCGAACATGACATTCCAACAAAAGAGCAAATTCAACATTTAAGGTCATACATGGAAGCTCAAGAGCCCAAATGGCACAATTCAACATAAGAGGTTTGCACTCATACACAAGGCAACCTAAGCATCTAAAGCAAGCCATCACACACCATCATTCATCATAGTATTACATGCTTTACAATCCAAAACATCAATCCAAAAATACATCATTTGAAAGAGTCATACAAGGCTCATACAAACACACCCTATTGCCACATTGCTTAACTACTACAAAATTAACCATACTTGAGCAACAACTTGGAAAGCCCTTCCTGCCTTGCCTCGAGCTAACACCACGCTAACGATCTGCATTGTTGAACATAGAGAGCGTAAGCTATAAGCTTAGTGAGGGTGCTCTAAAACGAAAAACATCAACAATGCAGGGTTCAAGCATGTTAAACCTAGTCTTACATACATCAAGCATAGGCATAAAATCAAGTAGACCTAGCTAGTCTTTCAAGTGGCATATATGGTTTCTCGATCCTACCAAGCTCAATTATCAATATCAACATCATATAGCAACACCATATATCACCAACATATATCATCATCACATATCACAATGTATGAACAAGTTAATTGGCCACTTTAATTACCCCGATTGTGCGGATTTAAACCTCAACAACACTTTACCTCGGTGGGATTACACTCATCACCGGACCTTGCATGTGCGGGATTCCACTCATCGCCACATGCCCTACGGATGGGATTCCACTCATCATCCCGTAGAAATGTAATAAAAGCTTCCGGTGGAATGTTACATCACCGTACTCCTCCTTGATGACTTAACGCCATCAAGGCCACGTACGTTTTGACTCAATTTGTGTGCACACTATCCTAATGATCGATCATTTACAACCGGTAATTATTTTAGTGCCAATTATCATAACCACATCATATATATATCATCAATCACATTCATGCTCAATCTCATAGATGCATATCAAAATAAACTTACATCCATCAACCACAATCATAATAGCATAGTTAAACAAGCATAAAAGCACTCATGGATATCAATGGTTAAATCAACAACTTGAATTAACTATGAGTGGCCTACCAAGCACACTTCACACACACTCCCACTACACATACTCGAACCAAACTTAAAACAAGTTGAAACCACTCACCGCCCTTCCTTAGCAATTCGAAACAATCCTCCTACGAACCCGGATTTGGTCCCAAAGCCTCTTCCGCGCTTCCTCTTGCTTCTAGCCAAACAAAACATATACATTACTTCTCAATTCAATGCTAAACTCAACCATCAACTTACTTTGCAAACACAACCCCAAATTCCACAAATTCCCAAATCACATAATCTCCTAAAATCCCAATTGTCGTGCTCCCCTAAAGCCTTGCTGAAAACTCAATTTCCAAACACCCAAATGACTTCCAAAACATCCCAAATCACCCTCCTAACATAGGTAGACCATCAGCCCTTCAATTTCAACATAAAACCCACCAAAAACCCAAGTTTTAATACTTTAAAATCTACCTCAAGAACATGCTACGAATTTTCACCCAAATTCAACCAATTTGACATATGTTACACATTATAACATGATTAACTAAAACCCCAACTCAATTTATCAAAACCAATTAGAAAACCCCTTAAAAATTCAAACTTTAATATAAACCCTAATTTCCAAAACCCCATATTTTTGAAATCTAAGACAATGGTTGGATAGGGAATAAAGAGGAGATTTAGAAAACATAATTACCTTTGAGAAAGCCCTTGAATTGAAGAGAATATTGAATGGAATAGTAGCTAAGGTTTTGGGAGAGTTTGAAAATGGGGGGAGAGGGGTTTGACGTGGGAAATGGGTGTTGGGAGGAAGATGACAACTTTTGGTTTAAAAGTTGTCTAGCTTTTAGAGACTTTAGGGTCAAATTACAACATAAGTCCCTCCCTTTTCACTAAAGCTCAATTACACCACATTTTAGGTTGAAATGTTTTAATTAAATTTTATTTGACTCGAACTATAAACCCGGTTAACTCCTAGGCCCAAAACACGGGTGTTACATTCACCCTTAAATTTTTAAAAATTCATTTTTCAATCCTAAAACTTTACAATCAATTAACACAATAATATTACAAATGCTTAGATGAAAATAGGTGCCCAAAGTATACCTTTTGAAACTTAGGTGCCCAAATTGCTCCTATTTAATAACTCAAACTTAAAAATTTAGTCCACTAACTACTAAAAAATTCGAGTTATTGGAATTTCTATTTTATAATTCAAACTTTATTTTGAATTTTTGAGTCGAGTTTATGAAATTATGAGTCGAGTATTTTCACATCAAACCAAAAAATTTAATTTTTTCGAGTTAAGTCGAGTTATTGGAATTTCTATTTTATAATTCAAACTTTATTTTGAATTTTTGAGTCGAGTTTATGAAATTATGAGTCGAGTATTTTCACATCAAACCAAAAAAATTAATTTTTTCGAGTTAAGTCGAGTTATTGGAATTTCTATTTTATAATTCAAACTTTATTTTGAATTTTTGAGTCGAGTTTATGAAATTATGAGTCGAGTATTTTCACATCAAACCTAAAAATTTAATCTTTTCGAATCAAGTCAAGTGTTGCACTTCCCTACATATAATTTTTAATTTTAATCCGTGTTTGTCCCAAGAAAAACTTCGGCTGTCGTCGTCGTTGTCGGAACTTACGTAGCTCCGATAGAGGCTCCGCCGACGTCGGTTGGACTCGGAACCTTAGGGGTTTTGCTTGCCGCCATGTCAGGAGCCCGGATCTGGTGTCCATCTCGCGAATGGACGGCAACCGATGCTGGAAAATGCGAGAAACAGTGGCGTCGATTGGTTTCTTGCCAGAGCTTCAATCGAGATTTGCTGGCGGAAGGCGGCCCGACGACGCGCGTGGTGGCCTTGGATGAGATCGCGACGACGTGGCGCCTCTAGCGATGTATGCGGTGACCACCACCGCCCGACGGTGACGGAGATCGACGACGGCCCATCGGGAAGGTGAACAAGCAACAGTAGACTTGACTTGATTCGAAGTTTTTCTTGGGACAAACACGGATTAAAATTAAAAATTATATATAGGGAAGTGCAACACTCGACTTGATTCGAAAAAAATAAATTTTTAGGTTTGATGTGAAAATACTCGACTCATAATTTCATAAACTCGACTCAAAAATTCAAAATAAAGTTTGAATTATAAAATAGAAATTCCAATAACTCGACTTGACTCGAAAAAATTAAATTTTTTGGTTTGATGTGAAAATACTCGACTCATAATTTCATAAACTCGACTAAAAAATTCAAAATAAAGTTTGAATTATAAAATAGAAATCCCAATAACTCGAATTTTTTAGTAGTTAATGGACTAAATTTTTAAGTTTGAGTTATTAAATAGGAGCAATTTAGGCACCTAAGTTTCAAAGGGTATACTTTGGGCACATATTTTTCATCTAAGCATTTATAATATTATTGTGTTAATTGATTGTAAAGTTTTAGGATTGAAAAATGAATTTTTAAAAATTTAAGGGTGAAATTATAAAGAAATATTTTTATTAGTGACTATAATGTTTACTTTTTTAAATTGAGGAGAAAAAATGTACATGAGATAAATTTTAATGGTTATTGCAGTAATTTATCCTTATTTTAATTTTGCCACATCAGCAATTCGTTAGGGGACTAACGGAGTATAACGTCGGAGTGACCAAGTATTTACACATCGAAAACGTAGAGGACTATTAATTGGCACTTTTCAAAAGTTGTGACTAACTCTGTACAGACGCTAAACGTAAATGACCCCTACAGTAGTTTACCCTATTTTAAAAATCGCTATCCCCGCGACGGAAACCGACCTCCCATTTCCAAACAGACATCGATCCTACAACGCGTGCAAATCAAGCGTCGTCATAACGGCGTCATAAAGGAACGAGGGTCGAAGCTAACTAATGGCCGAAACTTTTTGAAAATTCAAACTGGGAAGACGGTGTTCCGTCAAACTAAGATCCATTTTTGGATCTATAAATAGTTAAAATGGATGATTCCTAGACCAGATCTTCGCTCGCGCTTCTCTCCTTCGTTCGACTCCGCTTAATAACCGCTCACATTTTCTCGCAGGTAAATTTTCTATCTCTTAATCTGAAATTCAACTAATATATTTTCATTTATCTCACTTTGTTTGTCACTTACCGATCTGCATCTCTCTGTTTTTAAAGATTTGACTTCAATTTTGTTTCGAAATTGTGTCAAATCTTTTGAATTTTGAATCCTTCGCGTAGTGTTGATCTGATCTAGTTCTTTGAATCAGTCGTGAGTTTCGTCGGTTTGCTCAGATTTGTATTTGTCGAATTGAATTTATGTAATTATATGTTGGATTTAGATTTTTATTTGTTGATCTGGTCAAGTCTGGCCTGTTTGGTTCCTCATCGTTTTGGTTCTGAATTTTGGCCGGTGGATCTGCTTGGATCTTGAATTATACAATCTGTTTTTGAATTTTCAAATTATATTGATGCTTTTGCAGACGTGAAGAATGGGGCTGTCTTTCGCAAAGCTATTTAGCCGGCTTTTTGCCAAGAAGGAGATGCGTATATTGATGGTTGGGCTTGATGCTGCTGGTAAAACCACCATTCTTTACAAGCTCAAGTTGGGAGAGATTGTCACCACGATTCCCACCATTGGTAATTGATCTCATGAAGCTGTAACATTTTTTATTCAGTTGAAATTTGTTTCGAATTGATAATATTATAATCTTGTAGGTTTCAATGTTGAAACCGTGGAATACAAGAACATCAGCTTTACTGTCTGGGATGTTGGTGGCCAGGACAAGGTATATATTTTTAGTTTCCATTCAAACATATTACCATGAACTGTAAATATTGCATGAAAGGGAAAAAAATTAGAGGTCTTTTGATATGTTCTTTTTATTACTTTCTTACCATAGCTTGTAAAAGGGAATGATTATGGCGGTTTTATATATTCTTTGAGCAGTTAAGTATCGCATTGCTCCGAGAAAGGAGAAAACTCATGCTAGATATCTGTTAGGTATATGCATGGGTTGATGGTTAGCTCTTAAAATTGGAGTATATGTTTTGAGTTCATCTTAGATCTGTTAGATTAATAAACAAAATGTGCTTATGTTGTTCGATTATCTCGATTATACGCCTTATTTGCTTTCACTTTCTTTGAAGATTCGACCACTGTGGAGACATTATTTCCAAAATACACAAGGGCTTATTTTTGTGGTTGATAGCAATGATCGTGATCGTGTGGTTGAAGCTAGGGATGAGTTGCACAGGATGTTGAACGAGGTAATCGAGCATAAATTTTCATATTACTGCTATAACCATTCCCGTGAACACATGATTGCAAAGTCTCTGTGCTAAAATATAACATATTATTGTATGCGCATTGACAGGATGAGTTGAGGGATGCTGTGCTGCTAGTATTTGCTAACAAGCAAGATCTTCCAAATGCTATGAACGCTGCCGAGATCACCGACAAGCTTGGGCTTCATTCTCTCCGCCAACGCCACTGGTAAGACCATCTCTCTTGCCGTCTTTATCCGATCTCCTCTGTTTGCAGATTTATATGTCATCCTCTGTATGCTATATATATTTTGCAGGTACATTCAGAGCACATGCGCCACTTCTGGTGAAGGACTGTACGAGGGACTCGACTGGCTCTCTAACAATATTGCAAGCAAGGTAAGCTCATGCAAATCATGTTGATTATAGTTGAACCCAAACTTGCAGATCATACCATCCGTTTACATTGTGCTGGTAACTGTACATATAATTGCAGGCATAAATGGCGCAATCGAATCGGCAATCTCACTAATTCTGGCCATTTGATATTCTGGATTTCTACCTGGTTCAAGTGTTATGGCTTCTTTTTTCTTTTATGTTTCGTGTCCCTTGCAAACATTGCCATTTCTCACATGTAGTTTAAGAATAATTTGGTTAAATTTCAATTTCCCTTGTTGTATTACCTCCATAGCTGCAAAAGGAAAAAACTAATGTTTTCTCCAGGTTTTGGAATGAGAATTGGGTATGTAAAAATTGACAATCATCCCATTCAATTAAGTTGGCATAATGATAATTTTAACCCTTAAAAGTTACTTCTTTATCATAATGGTCCTTCGAACAAAAATAGCGGTCTGAAAAATCACAAACCAAAAATCATTCTTAAGTTCAAAAAACATGCGTTGCATTTGTTTTGTTTTATTTAGGCAAATCCACACATTATTCATGAAGATGATTTGAAAGGGATGGCAATTTAATATGAATTTGATCCCCAGAAAAAATTTGATCTAAATCTGAATAGAAAAAGTTTGAATTTGAAGAAAGGATCTGAATCCTTATAGGAAGTGAATCAGATATGGATATTGTTATGGTCCAATTTGAATCTAATTCAAGTCCACGTTTGATTCATATCTAAGTTTAAGGATGGTAAATGGGTTGGGCGGGTGCAGATATCCCGTACCCACTTAAAACTTTTATATCCACCACCCACTGCGGGTACCAATTTTCAAATCAACACTGGCTCAAACGGGTACATTTTCAAATCCAGCCCCACACCCACTACCTAACTGGATGCCCACCACCCAATTTGTACCCGCTCGTACCCACTTGGTAAACAACCACTAATATCGAATTATGTAAAAACAAACCATAAACTTGCACACAAAAAAGTAAAACTTCGCATATTTTATTGATTGATCAAGTAACTAGGTCTATAGCTAACTTAACTAAAGCTAGGGATGGGCAATTTATCCGAACCGGTCAGATTTCGACCCGACTCGATTAGATAAAAAAATTGGGTCGAGTTTTTATTAAGGGTGAAGTTGGGTTGGGTTCGGGTTTATGGTGAAAAATATTCGACCATACTTGGGATTAATTGTGTAATTTTCCCCTAATTTTTTAGGAATATTTATAATAATACCCCTCTCTCTCTATATATATTTTTTTATAATGTCCTTCAAATTGAATTTTTATTTACAATTTCATCCTTAAAATTATTATTTTTACAATTAAGTCCCTTAATTTTTTACAATTAGATCCCTAAAATTAATTTTTTCTATAGGTCGAGGTTGGGTTTAGGCTATTTATTTTCGGGTTGGGTTGGCTTTTTTTAAGAATGGGGTCGGAATCAGGTTTAGGGTAATCATTTTCGGGTCGAGTTCGGGTGGGTCAAAAACTCGAAATGACCCGTGCTCATCCCTAACTAAAGCACATTTGCGTTGGTATAAATTTTACTTAACTACATCTAACTAACTAATGACGGTAAAAAATTGTAAAGAATGTTTATAACATAAGGTTTGGTTAAATTATAAGGCACGTCCTTTAAGATTTTAGGGTTTACAGAATATGTTGTGAACTTATTCCTAAATTCATAATGGTAAAAATTTCATATGTTGAGTAGTTAGTGGGCGGGACGGGCGGATGCAGGGCGGGGCAAGTAGATACAATTTGGGTAAGGTCTCAAATCTATCACATACCCACTACCCATGACGGGTATAACTTTTTACATCCACAACTGCCCACCAAACTCATGCCCATCCCCTCTCCAACTGGAACGAGTGCGGTGCGAAATCCATAAAACTGTACCCGTCTGCCATCCCTATTTGAGTTCAAATAAAAATATTTATGACTTTTAATTCTTTAAAACAAAATATCATTTACAATATTTACATTAAAACAATAAAACAACACACGCGCACACACATATATTAGGTAACTTGGAATAATGGTAAAATATAAAATTATCTTACATATGAAAATACTTTAATACATAAGTTTGTGTAAACTTACACAAGCCTTTTAATTTTAGGGGATAGCATTTTAGTGTGTATGATGTATAATTTAAGGTTTATGGTTAAAATTTAGGGTTTAAGGTTTAGGTTTTAGGATGTTAGGCCTAGGGATTTAGGTTTTAGACTTTATAGCATAAATATGAAGGGTTGTGTAATTTTATTTACACAGCCTGTGTATTAAAATATAATCAATATTAAAAATGATAATAAAAATATAAATGTATTGAAAATGCAAGTTAAATAATAATAATAATAATAACAATAATAATAATAACTAAGATTTATATCTATTAACTAAACTTAATATTGTGTAATATATGTACGTTTATCATATGCAATTATGCATATATATACATAAATATAAAAAATAAATAAATATAAGATAAATTTATAGACAATCAAATAAGAAAATAAATACAATAGAGAAATAAATATATGTAAATATCAATAAATTATCGAAAATTAAAAAAATTGGTGAATAAAATAGTAAATGATATAAAATTGCAAGATAAAGTTAATATATATTAGGCTAAAATTATTAATTAAAATAGGAAACAAATTAAAAGCATAAATAATAACACAAAAGTTTAAATGTAGTCAACAAACAAGAGATAAAAATGAATAAATACATAATTAAATGACATAAATTAAAAACGCAAAAAATTAAATACACAAAATTATGATACGATTTGCATTAAAGTAAAAATATCATAGGGCCGAAATACAATATACCCTAAATAGGCTAAAATTCGCTGATATACGTCTCAAACTCGGGTCAATACTAGGGATGAAAATTTAATCCGAATCTAATCCAAAAAAATTCAATCCATGTCTGATTGAAAAATCGAATCCGAATCCAAAAAATATCTAAGTCTGATTGTAATCGAATTTGGACTTAAACTCTCTATATTCCAATCCAAGTAATATCCATTGTCATCCAGCTATATTGAATAAGCACACACTTTGTTCAAAAATTATTTACCTATTTTGTCTAATTAGGGACATGAAAATTATTTACCTATATTGAATAAGCACACACTTTGTTCAAAAATTATTTACCTATTTTGTCAAAAATTCGCTGATATACGTCTCAAACTCGGGTCAATATTAGGGATGAAAATTTAATCCGAATCTAATCCAAAAAAATTCAATCCATGTCTGATTGAAAAATCGAATCCGAATCCAAAAAATATCTAAGTCTGATTGTAATCGAATTTGGACTTAAACTTTATATAGTCCAATCCAAGTAATATCCATTGTCATCCAGCTATATTGAATAAGCACACACTTTGTTCAAAAATTATTTACCTATTTTGTCTAATTAGGGACATATATTTGACTATTTAATTTGGTACATAATAAACTTATTGATTTAAATTGATACCCAAAGTTGATTTTTAGTTCGATTTGGTACTAATTATTTTTTTGGTCTAATTAATTATTAGGTTTAAAATTGAAATATTTATATTTTATAAAATTTTAAAATTATTTGATTTTGTCTAAATTTGTCCAAACCGAATGAATTGAACTAAAATCCAATTTAAACTAAAAAATAAAGTTCAGATAACAAATAGAATAAAAAATCAATCTCAAATGTCCAATTAAACAGAAAAACACTCAAGTATGAAATTGAACATTACTCAAATCAAAACTAAAATATAAATCATCAAATAAAGAAACAATGGCATGTCGACCAGATCAAAGAACCATGTGATGTGTTTATCGGTAATGACCATTTCTCCCAACGCATTCGTATTTTTTTTAATATTTTTTCTATAATTTAAGTATTTTTTAATATTTTCATTGATAATCTAATTTTATATTTCTATAATTTTACATTTTTAAAATTTTTAATTTAAATTTTAGCTTAATGTCAAAATAAGTGTCCAAACTATCATGTTTTTTTTCTCTTTTAAGTGCCTAAATTATTTTTGGTCCCTTTTAGGTGTTCAAACTATCTCGTTTTTTTTTTTCTTTTTAGGTGCTTAAACTTTTTTTCTGCCCTTTTTAGGTGCCCAAACTATCATTTTTGTCCTTTTTAAGGTCAAATTTAGGCACATACTTTGACGAAAAAAATGATAGTTTAAACACTTACTTTAACTAAAAAATGATAGTTTGGACACTTAAAAGAGAGAAAAAAGTTTAGGCATGTAAAAATGTAAAATAGAATGCTTTAAGCACCTAAAAGAGATAAAAAAAAATTTAAACACTTAAAAAAACGAGACAGTTTAAGTACTTATTTTGATATTAATACTTAATTTTTTAAAAATTATAAAATTTTGCATTCATCGGTGTTGAGGAAAAAAAAATCTTAATTTATATATGCATTTGGGACACTAGAGGAGACAAGTGGCATTGCTATTCGTCTATCTGACCTTTGCCTTACGGTAGCAAAAGCATGGCATTTTCCTGGACACCACTAAACTAAAAATTTGGCCCAGTTTCTTCTGTATTCCCATCCATATTCCAATGGCTCTTATTTTTGGTTAAACTTTTAATTTTCGAGGCTTCCTGACTAATTTGAATTGAATTACGTCGTATATTTAATTTTAATAAGTCAATTTTTAGTAAAAATTTTCTGCATACACGCCTTAAACTCGAAACATGTTTAAACGATATCAAACTACTTATAATTTGGACCAACCCCGATTCGAATGGCTCTTATTCATATTCCATAGAGGTCAGAAATATTAGACTTTACGAATTACGACAACAGCAGAAGTGTATAAATCGGAAGTATTGGATTACAGCTATGCCCGCATTCTCCTTCCCCACCATTATGGAATGGGATAGGATAGGGTTCAAGAATCTTAATCAATTCATATACTCCCCAGAATTTGGTTTTCTAGTCCATCTTTTATTTATATATATATATATATATTATAAAAAACATATAGTGTTTAGTATATATATATTTTTGAAACTGGAGGGTGACTCACCACATGCACATTGGTTTTGTGCGTATTGTGACATGGCTCCGCACTCCTACATCCGTCTCATTCTTCTGGTTCTTGTTTTCTGCACTTGTTCTTTAAGAACATGTAGTACTTCCAATAATCCAGGCAGCGAAACCGAGTTCGACAAATGGCTGAGCTGGAATGTCCTAAATCACAGAAGCAAACGGCTGGCGGATCGATCCGTTGTTATGTCGGGCGGCGGCGGAGGGAGGCCTCTTGACGATAAGCTGGCGGCCGCGGAGTCGAACAAGGTGACGATAAATGTTAGTCCAGATGGAAGCGGCGAGTTCACGACGATTAAAGAAGCACTCAACAGCATCCCTTTCCGCAACACCAGGAGAGTCATTCTAGCCATAAAACCAGGCCTTTATAGGTACATACATTATACATACATATATATATATATATACATTACAATGTTATTAGTATTTGTAATAAAGTTTAATTTGGCAGGGAAAAGATATTCATCCCTAGAACAATGCCCTTCATTACATTTCTCGGGGATGCAAATAACCCGCCAACCATAACCGGAAACGACACCGCATCCGGTTACGGCACAAACGGGAGGCCTTTGAAGACATTTCAAAGTGCAACAGTGGCCGTGGATGCAAATTATTTTATGGCCATCAACATCAAGTTTGAGGTAAACCCCAAAAGAATATTCCATTGCTGCATTAAACATGAAACATTCCAAAACTGGGGCTCACGGGTTAACAAAATGGAGTAATTAATTTAACAAAGCTGGTTAGTTTTAAAATTCAAGATTCCATGCACAAGTTGCAATAATTTTGGTGCTGCAGAACACAGTCCCACACACGATTGGATCCAAAGGGGGACAAGCAGTTGCAGTTCGCATATCAGGGACCAAAGCTGCATTTTACAACTGCAGTTTCTATGGGGACCAGGACACTCTTTACGACCACAAGGGTCTCCACTACTTCAACAACTGCTTTATACAGGGCTCGGTGGACTTCATTTTCGGCTACGGCAGGTCCCTTTACGAGGTCTGTAAACCATAACTTAGCCTAAACAGTAACGACCCTTTGTTAATTTATGTAAATGCTGGTGTGCAGAACTGCTACTTGAATTCCATAGCCAAGAAAGTGGCGTCCTTCACGGCACAGAAGCGGTCCACTGCGTCATTGGACAGTGGGTTTTCCTTCAAAGACAGTGTGGTAACCGGCAATGCCACCGGCCTGGTTTACCTCGGTAGAGCGTGGGGTGATTATTCGAGGGTCGTCTTCTCCTACACGTACATGGACAAGGTGGTTCGTCCTCAAGGGTGGAATGACTGGGGCAAACCGAAACGTGATGCGTGAGTACAACGCTGTCAATTCATCTGTCTCTTTTCTGTGTCTATTTACAAAATAATTTTATTCACGTGTGTACGAAGGGACATAGAAAAGGGACAGACGGATTCTATTTACATGCTTATAGCTGTTATTAAAACCAATTGAAGTTTGTAACAACGTTGGAATCATGGGGTTGTGGTTGCAGGAGGGTGTACTATGGCGAATACAAGTGCAGCGGACCGGGAGCGAACTTCACCGGAAGAGTGCCGTGGGCACGAGTTCTAACCGATGAAGAAGCCGAACCTTTTATAGGAACATACTATGTTGAAGGAGACAGTTGGCTCATCACTCCTTGATGCCAAATCTTGTGCTTTGCCTGTGGGCTGTGCTATAATCTGATTCAAATGTTAAGCTGCCATGTATTACTAATATTTCTACAAATTAAACTATTCATTAATATGTGCTGTGTATGTCATTGTTGTAATCATGCTGAATATCATGGAAATTAAGCTGAATAAAACCAGAAGATCAAGATAGTATCAATTTAGGCATACTTCAATATCATAATCTTTAAATAAAACATTTATAACTAAATTTGAAGGGTTTTTTCTCACAATATAATAATATTTTAGAAAAATATTTGATGCTATGTCAATAAACTTCAGTTTATAAAAATATGTTTAGTTTAGTGTTTAGGTGTTTAAATTTAATTCAAGGTTTAGAGTTTATGAGTTTGTATTTTAAGGGATTAGATTTAGGGTTTAAAGTTAAATTTTAAGATTTATGATTATAATTTAAGGTTTAAAATTCGAAGGTTTAGTGTCCGGATTTTTATTTATGTGATTTATTCGGTTGAATAGTTTATGTCAAGTCTATTATCATTCGTGAATTTCTATTACCAAATTGATTTGCTTAACTAACTTTTAATAACCATAATTTTTGTTTATCTTTTCGAAATATATTTATATTATGTTATAAATTTATATGTACTATATTTTGTCACGCTCAGGGTGAATGAAAATACTCGATGCAATTAAATTATGAGAATTTATTCAATGAATGAACATGGATAGAGAGATAAATTTTAAATTAAATACTTACAATACTTTCCAATGAGTCGAATATGATTGTATTTCTTTAGAATATAATCTTATATCCATCCAACTGCAATACATAAGATATCAATTCCAAAATATATGACTATGTGATATTCAAATAGTACCGAATTTGCAATACATAAGACATCACAGGAGGATGATGTCTACGGGGCTATCACTTCAAACTATGAACCAAGGGCTAAAATCTAACCACTTTTAAATAGAAATGACAAACGAGACGTTCGAGTCGAATTATTTCAGTTCAAATTATTTTAAATCTGACTATATTTAATTTTCGGTTCAAATTTAGTTCAATTTTATTTCGGGTCATATCAGGTTGGCATGTTACCTAAAAATTGGAAACCACTTTTTCTTATGAAAAGATGAGCACAAATGTATGTGCTTGACACTTCACAAAAGTGAATTGAATCCAATGCTATAATCGGTGGCGTATCTAGAAATACATTATACCCTTAATTTCTTAAATCTTAAATCTAATTTTCACACTTAAATTTTAACTATAAATCCGAAATTTAATTTTTTTAAGATGAAGGATAAATAGAGGCAAAAGACAGATTAAAAATTTCTATTCAAATTTTTTTTTGCTATTAAAATATTTATAAAAACACCAAAAACAAAACAAAAGATTTCTATTCCGTAGTTTGACTTAGGGGTGTAAACGAGTCGATTCGAGCTCAAGTAATCTTTAACGAGCTTGAGAAATTTGAGTTTGACTCGGCTCGTTAAGAACTCGAGTCGAGTTCGAGCTTGATTCGAGCCCAATCGAGTCAAGTGTTGACCGATCTTTGACTATGTCGGACTCGAGTAGCTCGCCATCTGTCATGTCTCATTTAAAGCTTTGTCAAGAAGAAAAAAAAGTTTGATACACAAGTTTTGTAACTCAAGCTTGTTAATTTTAAGTTTTAGGGTGTTAGTTTAGAGTTTAGAGTTTAGAGGTTTAGGTTGTTGGGTTTAGAGTTTAGAGTTTAAGACTTATGTTTAGGGTTTTAAGTTTAGAAATTTAGATTTTAAATTATAAAAAATAAAAAACTAGTATATTATATTTTCAAGTAGCTCGCGAGCTTTTCGAATCGAGTATTAAGTAGCTCGGCTCGGCTCGTTAAGAACTCGAGTTAAATTCGAGCTCGAATCAAGTTCAATCGAGTCGAGCTTTGACCAAACTTTGACCGAGTCGAGCTCGAATAGCTCGCGATATGTCTCATCTCATTTACTGCCCTAGTTTAACCCAAGCCCAACCTCGGCCTCCCCTTTCTCTCATTTTTGCCAGTATAAATTAAATACTCCGTAGGCAAGCTTATGAGCCATGATTACACATCTTCTAAAACTCTCTCCACGCTCAAACCCTAGCCTCTACAAGCCACCCTAACCGCAGGTTCTAAAGAATGTCCACTGTGTACTTCGGTGCACCGCCTCTTAACCGGTTTCCTCCCGGCGCTGGTCTCTCCCCTAAAACCCTAGCCTCTGCAACCCATTCACTTGGGGGTGAATACAAGAAAGCTGCCTACTCCTTAAACTTGGAGGATTGCAACTTGTTTATTTCAATCAATCATTCTAGATGATATATATATTAAAATTCGAACCACTTTATGATGACAAATTGGGAGGAGACAGAGAAGAAGATGACAATGCATCATGAAGCCATAGGATATGGGACTATCAAATCTTTGCTAGGTGTTCCGCATATGGTTCTTGGACTGCAGTCTTTTTCAGGTGATAAATGAGTAATTTGATTGAGTTTTGGTTCGGGTATTTCAAGTCTCATTACATTCGGTCGGGTCAGTTTGGGTTTAGTTCAGGTTTATGGTGATTTCGGTTCGATATCAGGTCAGGACGTCAGTTCGGTTGATTTTCGGCTCGGTTTTCTTTCGGGTCGAGTCAATATCGGGTTAATAGGAGCTCAATCGGTTTTAGTCAGGTTTTCAAGCCGAATTAGGTTTTTTCACCCTATATATGGCTTTGTATAGCATGTATATTTGACTTTTTGGTGATTTGTGCGACAGTTCACATCTCATCTTTATTTATTTATTTTAATATGTTTTCTTTATTTCGGGTTGTCTTTGGTTCGGGTTGTTTTCGGTTCGGGAGAAAGCAGTTCGGTTCCATTCGGTTTGGTTAAAATTTGGTTCGGGTCAATTCAATTCGGTTGAAAATCGGTTCGTGTCCAATTTCGATTCAACTGAAATTTGGTTCGATTTTAATCCAATTTATTTCGATTTTCAAATTAAATTTAAATCATCGTGTTCGGATCAATTTCGAGTCTCAATTCGATTCTCGGCTCTCGGTCAAATTTGCTAGTTCTATTCTTCAGGCATGAACTGTTTGAAAACTAACATTAATTTATGGGTTTTCATTGTATAATACCAGGATGCTTTGAGGCAAGTCAGCCTTGTAATGCCAGTCAGGGTGATTCTGGACATATGCAAAATATGTGACCGTACATGTCTCCGAAAAAAAGAACTCCGAAATAAATTATTATACATATAATTATTATTTTTAAAAAAATATTAGCAAATTTTGATTTAAAAAAATTAAATATTTTAAGAAACTAATAAGATGTGTGTCAGTACATATGGTGGCAATTGGAAGATCAATAAGATGGTTCCATAATTTCTCATTTTCTAAAAGCTTGTGTGTGTGCGTGCATGCATGCACGTTTGTGCAATTTTGCTTAAAATACACTTTCAATTTTCGGTTTGTAATTTCATATTTTTCTATTGGTAGTGAAATTTTTTCAAATAGGATGACAATATTTGATGGCTTCTTGTCTCAAATCTTATTGCAATAATTTTGAAAATGCACTTAGGAAAGATGTGTTATTTGATGTTAATGAAAATGAGTTATTTGTTGAGCTGAAATTACTTAGAGAGCTTTTACCTAAAAAAAAATAGGAAGAATGAATTTATTAAAGTTTTAAAACGTTTTAGTTGCTTTTTAAATGCGACAATTACAAATAGAGTTTTATTAACTAATACTATTATTGTTACTTCTGCATAACGAAGCTTTTCGAAATTGAAGTTTGTGAACTCATACTTACAGACAACTCTCACAAGAAAGACTAAATAGACTTTTCGACGACAATCAAGACTGATCTTTTAGAAGAAGTTGATATTGAAAGCATTGTAGATGATTTTGCTTCAAAATATGCAATAATAACATAACTTTTTAAGTGAAAATGTTAAACTTTTAAATGTTTGTAAGTTATTTTTATGTTGCTTGAGAGAGTAATCTAACAATTTTTTTTATTAAGGAAATCTTATTTGAGAAAAATATTATAAATTAAGAGCCTTATTTTATTAAATTGTACATAGACCCTTAAATCTTTAAATCGTCTGTGATGTTAGTGTGTGCAACAAAATATTCTCATGTATAGATTGAATGAACTAAATCTCTAACATCTAAAGCTGAAAAGATTGTGTAGTCACAACGAATGTATTAAACAACTTTTTATTGGATAAATTATTATCCCTTTTGCAAAGTAGAATATGATGACAAAATATTAAAGGTCGTACGTGTATTTTAATATGATAAGTTTTAAACTAAATACTTACGATACAGTCCAATCAGGCCCGACCTTGGGCAGAGGCAGTAAGGGTGCCCGCCCAAAGCTCATTGCTCAGGAAAATTAAATATTTTATATTTTCGAATTATATTTAAAGATTTAGTTTGTTTTAATATTTGTTATTAGAGCATATTTTTTAGTATTTGTTAATAGGCGTTAAGATTTTTCCAATATTTATTATTAAAGATATACTCTTAATATTTATTTTTTTCTAATACTTGTTATTAGGAGCCTATTTTTTATATTTATCATTAGAGGCCGAGTATTTTTCAATATTTATTAGTAGGGGTCTACTCTTAATATTTAATTTGTTTTCTAATACTTGTTATTAAGGGCCCATTTTTTAATACTTATTATTAGGGGCTGAGTTTTTTCCGATATTTATTATTATGGATCTACTCTTAATATTCAATTTTTTTTCTAGTACTTGTTAAGTTGTTATTAGGGCTCCAGTTTTTTTTCTAATATTTGTTATTATGGGCATAGTTTTAAGGTAAAATTTTGATATACATGCTGATAAAACTAATTTTACACAAACTTGCATATTTACATTATAAAACTCAAATCCTAAATTCTAACCCTAACCCTAAAAAACTAAACCATAAACCTTACACCTTATACCCTAAATTCTCAACACTAATCTTAAATTCTAAACCCTACAATATAAATCCCTACACTTTAAACCCTAAACTAAAACCCTAACCCCTAAAACTAAAAGATACATGTAAACTAAAGTTTACACGGCATGTGTATCAAAGTTTTTTTAATAGTTTTAAAATTTAATTTTTTCAATACTTGTTATTAGGGGACCAATTTTTTTAATACTTGTTACGATGGACCAACTCTTAAAATTTAATTTCTTTCATTACTTGCTATTAGGGACAAAGATTTAAATAGCGGCATGCAACCACAACAACGATCGTTATATGACGGTAGTGACATCATCTAAAACCGCGATATATGGAACCATTATGTCCACAATAGCATATGTTACTAAAAAAATTCATAACCGCAATACTCGCAATAAACAAAATAACATATATTATATCCACAACCATGATAAACACAACACAACCGAAAATATGACTGTAACTATAACTACAATTTAAATTCTCAATTTAAAACCTATTTTTTAAGTTCGTCCCGGGCCTCCAAAAACTCAGAACCGGCCCGAGTCCAATAAGTAGAATATGATTCAAATTTCAAACTCCAATTGCAATATATAAGATATCAATTCCAAAATAGACGACCATGTGATATTCACAGGAGGATGAATCAAACTCCATACTTAATTTCCATCACAGGAGGATGATGTCTACGGGGCTATCACTTCAAACTATGAACCATGGTATAAAATCTGACCACATTTAAATATATATAGATGGTAAACGGATCGTTCGAGTCGAATTATTTCGGAGCTAACTACATTTGATTTTGGTTCGGGTCTAGTTCGATTTTAGTTCGAGTTTATGGTGGTTCGGGTCATATATGGTCGGTTGATTTTCGGTTCGGGTCAATAGGAGATTAGTTAGTTTTTTTATTCAGGTCAACTTTTAGATCGGTCGGGTTTTCAGGTCGTGTCAAGTTTTACACCACTAGCTTTTTGGTGAGTGGTAGGGTTGTAAATAAGACGAGACAGATCGCGAGCTACTCGAGCTCGACTCGGTTAAAGCTCGGTCAAAGCTCGACTCGAGTTCGAACTCGGCTCAAGTTCTTGACGAGCGGAGCCGAGCTACTTGATATCCGACTCAAAAAGCTCATGAGCTACTCGAAAATATAATATACTAATTTTTTTTTATAATTTAAAATATAAATTCTTAAACTTAAAATCCTAAATATAAACCCTAAAAATCTAAATCCTAAATTCTAAACCCAACAACCTAAACCTCTAAACCCTAAACTAACACCATAAACCCTAAAATTAACAAGCTTGAGTTTACACAACTTATGTATCAAAGTTTTTTCTTCATAGGAATTTAAATGAGACGTGACAGATGAAGAGTTACTCAGAGTTACTCGAGTCCAATGCACACTTGACTCGATTGGGCTCGAATCAACCTCGAACTCGACTCGAGTTCTAAATGAGCCGAGTTGAGCTCAGATTTCTTAGGCTCGTTAGAAATTACTCTCAAGCTCGAACTCGACTTGAAATGTTAACGAGCTGAGCCAAGCTTAGCACTACTCGAGCTCGACTCGGCTCGTTTACACCCTAGTGAGTGGTGCAGTAGATCACATCTCATCTTCCTTTATTTCTTTTAATATTTTTTTTATTTCAAATTGTCTTCAATTCAAATTATTCTCGATTTGAGTTCATTTCGGTTCAACTAAAATTTGAGTTGATTTCGGTTCGATTTATTTTTAGGATCAAATTTGAGTTATTATATTCAGATCAACTAAATCAATTTAGGTCTCTGGTCAAGTTTACCGGGTTTACTTTTAAAGCACATAATAAGGGAAACTCAAAAGGATCCAAAGCAAACTTATGGGATTGTGTAGATTTCTTAGTTTTCAAGTCCTTTAATGTTAGCTAACGTGGGCCGACAAGGTCTATGGAATACGTTCACACGAAAGGAGATTAGGGTCGATAAGTCCATGAATGTAAGGTCGAGGTCCAAAAATCCACGTGTAACTCATCTGTCAATTGTCAGATGGGGGTCTGCTTGTGAAATTCGATTTCATTATCTTGTCCCAAGCTCACGGATTTGTAGGGGGGGGGGGGGGGGGGGGGAATAGTAATTAGGCCATTCATAATAGGTCCTCGAACATTCTCTTTCTTTCATTTTTCTCATCATCTTCGCAAGTATAATAGAAAAGACTTCATTTAGAGGTGAGTATTCATTCGAATCAAGTTGATTTTTACTTGCGTCTTACTTTATTTTCTACTTTTCTCACTTGGCTAACTATTAGTAAGGTTTAATTATGTTCCCAATCCTTATAATATTCAGGTTTTTGAAACATAATCTCTTTATTCCAAGAATTTAATCCATCTACTAATATAATTAGGAAATTAAAGTTGAATTGGCAAAAAGTATTAAAATTTAACAGAAGTCGGTTAACAATGTTATCAATTGGAGTTTAAATTTATGGAATTAAAGTAGATGAACTAAATTTTAAAAGTTTGAAGGACGGGGGACTGGGGCAACAATTTGACCTAACAATGAGGAAAAGAACTATTGCTGAGCAAAGAAATGACGGTATCAACCAATCAAATGTGCCCCATGTTGGCATGTTACCTAAAAGATGGAAACCACATTTTTCTTATGAAAAGATGAGCACAAATGTATGTGCTTGACACTTCACAAAAGTGAATTCAATCCAATGCTATAATGATTGATCCTTTAACTAAATTCAACTATTGAGGGGAGAAATTAAGGCCATGCAGTGAACCTTTAACTAAATTCCAATATCTCTTTACGAAGAAATTGTTAGATGGACTTGATTCACCACGTCATTTATAATTCTAGTCAAAAAAAATATCGATCTCAAAGTAACATTTAAGTAACAACTCATTCCTTATTTTCATGTCAGATAGAGGTGGAGATTCACCTTGAAAAAAACGAAATAAGTGAATTTTATTGACTAGAACAATAAATGGCGTGATAAACCGAGTCCATAATATTATAATGGATTTGTTCTATTTCCCCATGGTGTTATATTTGCCCATCCCCCACATTGGCCCATTCCCCTACATAACCTTTGAAAATGTACTTGTAAAAGTGGCTCTCATAACTCATAAGCACATCAATCTTGAATGGATTAAGATGGGAAGACAACCATATGCATTTTCTCTAGCATTTAGTACTGCAGTTAATATATCACGATTCAGCTCGAGTATAATATGAAATTGTATTTATTTAGGTATTCTTCCTTCAAAAATTGTCACCTCAGATGTATTTTCCGCGAATATAACATGTACATAATTGTATTTTAGCCACGGATTTTCTTTTCTTTTATACATATGACATGGACCAAAAACTTTTGCTATTTTTGTGTTTTTTTTATATCTCAATATTAAAAAACTAAACTCTAAACTCTAACCTTAATTTTTAAACTTTAAATCTTAAATTATAAACCTTAAAAATAAAATATATACACTAAACTCTAAACCTTAACGTACATAAAAATACCAAAAAAAACAAGAAATTTCTATCGAACTGAACTGGCCCTCGAATTTGTAAAATTCCATCAGCCCTGTTCCATTCCCTTCATATTTTCCCCTAAGAAGTCAGTACAGATAAGCAGGCATTGCACCTTTTCTTTATTGCTTTTTCTACAGATCTAAGAGATAGAGTCTCCGACCGGAGACGGGCACAGGAGTGCTAGGGCAGTCGCACTCTTTAAAATTTTTTAAGTTAATATTTTATCTATTTTTTATATATTTTCTACTGATAATATAATTTTACACTTTTAAAATTTTAAAATTTTATACCCTTACATTTCTAATATAGCTTCTTGAAAGTACACCCACTCTTCCATAAAATTCTAGTCCGGCCCTATCTAAGAGAATCAATCATACAAGTAAACGCGTTGAAATCAAAAGGGAAAAAAAACATCTCCACCTGACAAGCATTTACGAAGAAAGTAAATGTGTGTTCCTAAAACTGCACACGACAACATCAATTATATGCATTGGACTATATCAGTGTCATCACTGTATATTCCTGCAGAAACAATCACTTGCTATTGGCTCCTTTAAAAAATAAAACTGAGAGATAGAATATCAGTGACCTTTCAATGGCGAAAATGGATAAAGAAAAGTTCCATTCATGATAAACAAAATGTCAAACGGTCTGCCTCACGCCCCCCAAAAAAAATTATTACACTAGAAACGGATGTAAAATTTTATAGGGTAAACTGTTAAAAAATTATATTAAAATTTAAGGAGTACAAAATTATAAAATTTTAGACGATGCGAACTTAGATAACTGATAGAAAACATAAAGAAAATACATAAGGGAGTTTGAAATTTCTAAGAGGTACGAGCACCCCCTCGGTCCATAACTACTTACACCCCTGCACGAGTCCTGCAGGCATAAGAATACAAAGTAGAATTCAACGCTTACAAAAACACTAACACAAAATGAAAGCAACTAATCAACCGATGAAGCACGGTGTTGCATTTATAAGGTTTAAAACTCGAGATCTTGGTTACGCTGGAACAATCTTATATCGATCGGTGTGGCTTTCGGATTCGAATGTTAGTAGCTCAGGAGGGATAGACAGGGAAGGAGATGGTGAGCTAGGTGGGAAGAGTTGATGGCTCAAGATATTGATAATGGGAGTAGTAGATTTAGGTAAGGGTCTTACAAGGTCAAGAAAAGGCCTTACAAGGTCAAGAACAATACTAGTAGTTTGTTCTTGTGTTTTTAAATAAGCTCAGGTAGGACAGCACCGAGAGAGAGGTCAACAACAAGCCTTAAAGCTTGCCGCCGAGCATTGATCAACGTCCATGGCGGTTCCTCTTCTGCAGAACATCAGTATCCTCAGGATTACACTGTCAACAGCCATGGTTGTTTCAGGTTGGTAGAAGAATATGACCATGGCCATAAAGTTGAAACCTGCTGAAAGATCAGATGGCAGAAATAAGTGGTTTTATATGCATAAATCGATGAGAAACATAGTTATTTATATGGTTATGGATGAATGGGTTAGGGTTTGGACTTTTAGGGACAGCTGAAGGAAGGAAGGGTTTCTAGTTCTTTTTATTACCAAACCTAATCTGTGTTTTCTCTGATCATAATAACATATAATCTAACATAGCATATGGTTTTTTTGGACAAGAAACAAAGGAAAACACGAATAAGGTTGTTTGATTATGAGATCCTACATGCTGCAAATCACTGCCGATGGATTAAAAAAAAGGGTAAAAGAAGAAGAAATGAGCAGATTTTCCATACCTTGAAGAAACTTGAGGTTAGAAAGGGAGAGTTGAGTAGAATGGATGATTGGATGGTGATGCAGGCAATATAAACACATGAGTTTACCCGGTTAATTAGGGGTTTACCAAAATATACGATCCGAATTAATTCAGATACCCGGTTTTTCAGATCGAATAAAGATATTCGAAAATGAACACCCCTATGGATAATGGGATATGCTTGTGGACCCCAGCTTCCAACAATTCTTAGGCCCAATTTTCTATTATCCATAAATACTAAAGCTTCCAGGCCTTGCAAGAGCTCATAGATATCACCAAAGAGAATTACTAGAGGAATTTAGTATAAGTTGAATGTGAAATGCTAATTCGAACAATCTAATACGGTCCAAGCAAAGCATGTGTACGTTATCGAAAAATTAAAAAATATGAACATTTATTATCATATAATCACACAAATATATTCAAAAATAAACATAGCGGCCGAGAGAGGGAGCCTAACCCAGAAGGTTCGAGCTCAACCTGAAGTTAATGACTTTGCTTAAATTTGATCATATCATATATACAGCAATAATTATGTAAAGTACATATTAAGATACTCGACAAGCTGCTCAAGCTCGGAGGTAACAGCACAAGGGAAAATTACAGCACAAGAGAGAATTTATCTTTAGACAAATGGCTAGTTGAAGGTCCAAAATCATGCCCGTTTCTTCTTCATTTAAATTGTTCGACATATGATAAAATAGCAAGTAAAATAACAAATTTGAACTAGATAGTACAATACAGAAATATAGGGAAGAAGTTCCTACTCTTAGGATGGTACAATAAATTTCGGTTTCTTCCCATTTATCAACCAACACATGGAATAACTAGCAAATACCACCATTGAAAATTTTGAGCCCCAACAACCTGTATGGTTGTAGCTTCATCTCCTGTTTCGACTCTCCTCTCGATCCTTCTCCTTTTTTTTGTAAAGCTTTTCCAGGACTCGCTTTGCCTCGCACTGTGGGAAGTTTTCAAGATCATAATAATGTGGTGCTACATCAACTAACCTGTATTCGTCAAACCAGTGAACATGTAAATTGAAAGGGTTATTATCGAAGAAAAAACTGTTCGACTATCTCAGGGTCTCTAAGTTACATAAAGTCCATGAATGAACAACGAAGAAACAATTACACAACTATAAGAAAGGAGAGACTAACCATTCACCACGAATATCTGTCACAGTACGAATAAAATTCCGGCTTGTCAGCACGTACTCATTGTAGATGACCCACTCTGGCTTGTGATCCAAGCAATTTGATGGATGCAAGTGCACCACCTGCAAAATAAATAGTACAATACAAATTGTTACGTTCCATCCGTACACCTAAATGGAGAAAACTTCACCAAGAAAGAAAGCATGATCAGGAAACAGAGAAGACAATATTTTATACTGACCTGGTTGTCTTTAACTGTCAAGTAGTGCCCCGTGCGCTCCAGATGAGCTACCTGCATGAAATACCCCGCAAGCATGGCCTTTCTAATGTTGACATAGTAGTCACGGCTGTTGAAATCAGTGCTGCACAGCTTAAGATTAAACCTCGACATGATGCGCACCAGCTGTTGTCTAACATTATCAGCAGACTTCAGCGCTCTGTGGTTGACGAAATTCTCATAGCACCAGGATTGGTCCTCATCTGCAGTTTTCACATATTGCAAGTCTCTTAATTGCTATCAGAAAATAAATTTGGCTTTGTCATTTGAAGAAAAAATGAAGTACTTACTGTTTTGTTTGTAAGCATGGTACACATTCAAAAGTGTGAGATGATCACCATCAATATGTCCAAACCGAGCTTTTGCTTCATCTGCAGCTTTTTGTGCCTCCCTAGGCCGTACAAAGCAATTGGGTACTAAAGAAAGAATTGAGTTATCACAGAAGAGGCCCATGGTAGGTCAGCAGAGGCATACAGGCAAGGCGACACCATTTGCTTCATGAGAGAATACTGAGAAACTGAAACTATCTGCATCAGCACTTGCTTAGAAATCCTATGGTGCATGCCAACAGGGGCATGGAACCCAGACAAGACAGTTGCTGATGACAACCTAAGACGCATTACAGCCTAACTGTGTAGATGCATACAAGGATATGCATGTAAACAGTTAAACATCTAGTGTTGTGCACTAGCCAAAGTGCAAACACTATTCAGATAGGGGCGTTATCAAGCATGATGAAGCCCCATGACAACTACTTCCTAAGACATGACTCAACACAAACACAAAGCATGCTAGCAAACAAAGAAAAGTACCTGAAAGCATGGCAGCAATCGAAAGAATCTCATTTGAACAGTTGAACTCCGAACTAACTACAAGCATCTTCGACATTTGAGGATCCAGGGGGAATTCACTCATGATCTCTCCCAACTTTGTTAAGTTGCCCTCATCGTCCAATGCTCCCAAGTAATTCAGCACTTCCAATGCCCGCATCAACGTCTCTGGAGCAGGTGGGTCCATAAAATCAAAATGCACCAGATCATCAATTCCCAATTTCTTCAATGTGAGAACTGTATTTGCAAGGTTCGACCGTAAGATTTCAGGATAGGTCTGTGGCTGCAGATCATTATTAAAACTCTTCTCAGTGTAGAGCCTGAAGCATTTTCCAGGTTGAGTTCTTCCAGCCCGTCCAGATCTTTGGTGTGCACTTGCCTTTGATATAGGAGATACCAGTAAGGACTCAACACGCACTCGTGGGTTATAAACTTTTTGTTTAGAAAACCCTGGGTCAATAACATAAACAATGCCATCGATAGTCAAGGAAGTTTCAGCAATGTTTGTAGACACCACAATCTTCCTTCCAGCGGGGCCATCCTCCTTCACAGGAGGTGGAGCAGGCTCAAAAATCTTCTGCTGCATTGCTGGTGGAAGAGTTGAATAAAGAGGCACTACTTTAACAGGACCAACTTGATCCCCCATGTTTCCAACTTCTTTTGTTATTTTACGACAGGCATCTTCTATCTCCTCCTCTCCGGTAAGGAAAACAAGTATATCACCAGGAGGTTCGCACATGTGTATCTGCACAACAGTCCGTATTGCAGCCTCCAAGTAATCCCTTTCAGGTTCCTGAGTGTAAAATATCTCCACAGGGTGAAGCCTACCAGGAACCTTCATAAGTGGTGCACCATAAAAATAACCCTGAAACTTTTCAGCCTCGAGCGTTGCACTCATAACAACAAGCTTAAGGTCAGGTCGATTCTTCAAAACTTCTTTCAAAAGCCCAAATAACACATCAGTCGCCAAAGTCCTCTCATGAGCTTCATCGAGAATAATTACTTTATATCGTTCTAAAAGAGGATCAGTCATGGCTTCCCTTAAAAGCATACCGTCCGTCAAATACCTGTCAAACAACAGCAGAAAGATAAACCTCAAAACTCTCTAATTCATGTCCATGTCTATACCAAATATAACAACAGGAGAGATAAACTTACTTCAAAACAGTTCTTGCACTACTGCAATCCTCAAACCGAATACTATAACCCACCTCCTCTCCAATAGTTACATCCATTTCTTCAGCAACACGACGTGAAACAGACATTGCAGCCACTCTTCGTGGCTGGGTACAGGCAACCATCATTTTCCGACGTTTATCCGGAGTTTCTATATCAACGGCATCCAATACAAACTGTGGTATCTGCATAACCAAAAGAAACCCTATAACGTAACTGCCTAATTCTTTCCTCAAACAGAAATCCCTCAATTATTATTCATAGATAGTAAATCAAATTAAAATTTTCAAAAATTTCCAGCTGAAGAAAGTACTAACCTGAGTGGTTTTACCACTACCGGTTTCACCGACTAAAATAAGGGTTTGATTCGCCTTCAACACTTGCAAAAACTCCTCTTTCTGTTGCCAAACGGGGAGGGTTTTCCTCTTCTCCAAGATATCGTAATACCTTTGAGAATAAGGCCTTCCATTCCACTTGTTGATCGAGCTGTTGGCGTTCACCGCCGCAAAGCCTCCTAAACCGTTGGATTTCACGATCTTCGCCGATGTCTCGTCCACCACATCAAACAAGCTCACCTTTCTCTTCCTCTCCGTACCCATCCAAAACCCTAGGGAATTCGATTGAGTCGGTTGAATAAGAAACTCCTCTTTTAGAAAAAGGGGAAACGGAAACCCTAGAAATTGGAAAATCAGGTGGGTAAAAGAGGGAGGCTAGGGTATTTTGATTTCTGTGTATTTATATTTACTGAAAGAGGGAGCCGAACTTTCCAGATTTAATAATTAGTCCCTGATATTCTATTTATTTACTTATCTAGACCGACAACAAACTCCGTTCACATTTGAGCCCATTTAATTGGAAACTAAGCCCAATTCCCGCATAAGTTTAAACTATATAATATTTCAGCTGTAGTCTGTACCCAACGTTCTAAACTCTCATTAATGGTGTACTGTTTATTTTGAGTTTAAAAGAACAGGGAAAACTCAGTTAAACATCCCCCGCGTAAATCATTCTCCTGCGTTCAAGTTTCCTCACGGATCAAGAAATTCAACAACGTAATCTTTGAAACCCTACATTTCAACTTGAAGTTCGATTCATACATGAGTCATTGAGAGTGATTTTGAGTTCTCTGCAAAAACCTTTGCTCTCCGGTTCTGTTTCATTTATACAGGTACGATTTTTCTCTCATTTACTTTCTTTTTACCTTTTCTTGTATTGATTCTTTGAGTTATTTTAATGGTGGTTTCTCAGTTTTAGTTTCAATCTTTGTGAGTACAAGTTTTCCTTCCTGTTTCCCAAGAAAGCTTAGGTCTTGAATTCTTTGTTTCATATATATATTGATTACTTCAGATAAACTTTTAAAGATTTAAAGCTGTTTAAGTTTACGATTCTTGGCTGCACATATGGGTTTTCTGGGAAATGTTTCATAACGGTTAGATTTTTGGGGTTTAGTTTCAGAGAGTTCAAGTTTTCCTTACGTGTTTACCAAGAAATGTTAGCTGAGCTCTTTGTTTCTTTTCGTTATTAGATGTTGATTTCGATATTGTCATTTTCTTTACAGTTTTGGATTAACTGCAGGTTTTTTTGGATATTGGGAGAAACTAAAGTATGGGTGAGACTGAGAATCAAAATCCGAATGTTCCTATCCCTCCATCCATGGGTTCTTGCAGAAAGAGGAAGAGGAGAAATGGATTATCTGTTGCCGACACTCTGAAACTCTTGACTGAAAATTCTGAGACAAAACAAGCCGTCAAAGCTCCGGCAAAGGGTTCGAAAAAGGGGTGTATGAAAGGTAAAGGAGGCCCTCAGAATAAGGATTGTATTTACAGAGGTGTTAGGCAAAGGAAATGGGGGAAATGGGTTGCTGAAATCCGGGTTGCTACTAATCAAGGGAAACGACTTTGGCTTGGTACTTTCCCCACTGCTGTCGAGGCTGCCTTAGCCTATGATGCAGCTGCCAAGACTATATACGGCGACAAGGCTATTTTGAATATGCCGCATGCTTCGGATTCCGACGACACTGTGACTGCTTCAGTTTGTTCACAGATTTCTACAGCTTCCCACTCCATTGCAACCCCTTCAGAGTTTTCAGAGATTGCTACGGCTTCATCGACAAGTCAAGCAACAGATATGAAGGCTAATGAAATTCAAGTGACGGAAGGTATCAACTGGGCTGATGGATTGTTTTTTACCGAAGATGAGTATCTTGCACTGGAGGATTTACGGGATTATTTGTGATGTTTTTTTTTTTCATTTAAACATTGTGGTTTTGTTGGACAATATTGGAAGCGAAAGTGAGCACTATGTTTATAAACTAAACCAAAGTACAACTTTCTTGCTTCTGCAAGTTTGATACACAATCAAATCACCTTGTTCTTTCTCACTTGCTCACACACTGATTTTTTTTTTCACACTCTTGCACTCACGTCTACTCACACTCACACTCACACTCACTCACTGCTTTTGTTTTTCTTAGCTCACAATTTCACTTCTCACCTCATACATATTAACCAACAACACATCCCTATTTATATTACTCTTAAACCGACATAAACATGTTCTAGAAATTATTAAACTAATCCTACAAGACATCTCTAGAGATTGCCACATGCTTCTAGTTAAATCCATATGCTTCTTTATATTTTGCTGCCACGTGGAGGTATTTGCTGCCCATCTTCATGGTTCAAAGCTTTAACACTCCTTTGCCACCTCACTCAATTCTTCTAGAATGATCGAGATCATGCCACCAAACTCTCCATTTTTTTAAGTAATTTTTATACTATATATTATCTTCAATTAATCAAGTTTGATTTTTAACACTCCCCTCAAACTTGATTCTTCATCCCCAATTTTTCTTTTAGATTGTGAAATATATCTGCTTTCAATGGCTTCGTAAAAATATCTGCTAATTGATCTTTTGTCTTGCAATAGACTAATTCCACATTTTTGTTCTTCACCTGCTCTCGTATAAAGTGATACTTTGTATCGATATGCTTGCTTTGGCTATGAGAGACAGGATTCATTGCGAGAGATATGGTGGACTTGTTGTCGACATAAATTGTAGTTGGTCCTTCTTGCGCAAAATTTAACTCGTCCAAAATATTTTTCAACCAAATTTCTTGACAGGTGCACGCTGCAGCAGCTATGTATTCTGCTTCACATGTCGAGAGAGCTACCGTTTGTTGTTTTTTTATGACCATGAAAATGTTGCAGAGCCGATATGAAATAGATATCCAGAAGTACTCTTTCGATCATCTATGTCTCCCCCATAATCACTATCGGAGTAACCGACTAACTTTGAATTTTGTGAATGTGTATACAATAAACCATGATCCAACATACCTTTGACATATCTCAAAATTCTCTTTGCTGCAATCCAATGATCTTGTTTTGGATTCTCCATGAATCTGCTTACCAGTCCCACAGCGTATGTTATGTCGGGTCGTGTGATAGTTAGATACCTTAAACTTTCAACGAGGCTTTTAAACAGCGTTGGATTCACCGGCTCTCTTGTTGAATCAACACTTAGTTTCGTGCCCGTTTCAGCTGGAGTGGCTACCGGCTTGCAATCCTTCATTCTGAAATTACTTAAGGTTTGCTCCGTGTACTTCTTTTGGGATAAGAAAATTCCTTCCACCGTTTGCTTTACCTCGACTCCAAGAAAGTATGACATCTCGCCAATATCTGTCATTTTAAATTCTTTAGTCATAGTTTTCTTGAAACATACTTGGGTTATTTCCGGTGAAGATCATGTCGTCCACGTATAAGCACACGATCCTGATATCACCATCTTTATTCTTCTTTGTATATAAGGTATGTTCGTACGGACTCTTTATGAACCCATTCTCCTAGAAATATTCATCTATTCTTGTGTCCCATGCTCTCGGTGCTTGCTTCAATCCATATAAGGCTTTCTTCAAGCGGTAGACCTTATCTTCATGTCCTTGTTTAATGTACCCAGGTGGTTGCTCGATATAAACTTCTTCTTCTAAGTAGCCATTTAGAAATGCCGACTTCACATCCATTTGATAAATCTTCCATTTGTTTTGTGCTGCAACTGCTGTGAGAAGTCTGATAGTGTCGATCCTTGCTACTGGAGCGAATACTTCATCATAGTCTATTCCTTGTCTTTGCTTGTAGCCTTTGGCAACCAGTCTCGCATTGTATTTCTCTACTTTTCCTTCTTTATTGGTCTTCGTCTTGTACACCCATTTGACTCCAATTGGATTATGTCCTTCTGGTAGACTTGTGAGCTCTCATGTATCATTTCTTTCTATCGATGCAATTTCTTCATTCATGGCATTCTTCCACTTGTCATCTTCAATTGCTTCTTCATATGTTATTGGATCACTACTTGCAAGTAAACAGAAAAGTGAAATATTTTGAGTTTCGTAATCTTTGTACCTTTCTGGAACTCTTCTCTCTCTTGTAGATCTTCGAACTTCAGTCGGTTGTACTTCAGGATTCTCTGTTCTGCTATTGTTTGATGAAGATGGCTCAGTTGGATTTTGTTGAGGACTTTGATCATTACCTTGTTCATCTTGGTTGATGAAGTCGTCATCATCTTGGTCTTCGTTAAAAAACAGTCCTTCAACTTTCTTTTCTTCTGAGCTCCAAATCCAATATTTTGCTTCATCGAACTCAACATCTCTTGAGATTATCAACTTTTTAGTTAGAGGTTTGGCTATGAAGATGCACTTTTCTCCTCTATCATCGAACTTCTTTCTTATTTGCTCAGGTATATGGGCATATGCGATGCATCCAAAAATCTTGAGGTGTCCAATTTCTGGTTTTTTACCGCTCCATGCTTCGTTTGGCGTCATGTTCCCCACACTCTTTGTTGGGCAACGATTTAACAGATAAACTGCACATCGAACTACTTCGGCCCAAAAATTTCTTGGTAGATGTTTGCCCTTTACCATGCTCCTTGCCATGTCGAGAATAGTGCGATTCTTTCTTTCTGCAACTCCATTTTGTTGAGGCGTGTATCTAACTGTCAACTGGTGAATTATGCCATGCTCCTTGCAAAAGTCTTCAAATAATTTTACTGTATACTCGCCTCCTCTATCAGATCTGAGTATCTTTAAGTATTGACTGCTTTGTTTTTCCGCCATTGCTTTGAATTCTTTAAATTTATCCAATGCATCTGACTTTTGTTTAAGAACATATACCCAACATTTTCTGTTATAATCGTCAATAAAGGTCAGGTAGTACTTGTTTCCTCCAAGTGATGGTATATCAAACGGGCCGGCTATGTTAGTGTGGACGATCTCCAATGGTCTTCTGGCTCTCCATGATTTGCCAACTTCAAAGCTTTGTCTGTGTTATTTTCCTTTGATGCAAGCCTCGCACAATTGATTTGGAGGTTTGATTTCTGGCAATCCATTCACCATCTTTTCTTTTGATAATAACTTCAAGCCAGAAAATCCAAGATGTTCATACCTCAAGTGCCACAGCCACGAATCATCCTTGATTGCAGTCTTCATACACTTTACATCTCCTGACTCGATGTCAATAGTGAAAAGACGATTCCGCGTCATTTTGACTTGGGCAACCAATTCTCCATTTCTATTCTTGATTGAAAGTGAGCAATTCTTCATCTGCACTTCATATCCTTTTTCTAAAAGCTGGCCAAGACTGATGGTGTTGCTTTTCATAGCTGGTACATAGTAAACGTCTGATATGTATTTCTTTTCTCCATTTTTTTGAGTAATCATGACTTTTCCCTTGCCTTTTATCTTTGTGTGCGAGTCGTCACCAAAAGTTACTCGTCCACGAATCGTTTCATCCAACGCCATAAAAAACTCCTTTCGACCACACATATGATTACTGGCACAATTATCGAGATACCAAATATTCTCCTTTGATTCTTCATTTCCTTTATAAGTGAGGAATACATGAGATTCTTCGGTGTTTTCTTCTTCAGCTGTTGCTACATTAATTATTTCTTCATGCTTTGGAGCTTATCTACACTCGTAACTATAATGATCATACTTATTACAATTATAACATTGTACCTGAGATTTATCTCCTTGTTGATATCAGCCTCTTCCTCGACCTCTATATCCTCGTCCACGACTTGGTGATTGGTAATTTTCATTTACTTTGTTGCTAACATATGAACGACCGCCACGTCCACGTGTTCCTCGTCCACGATATCCACCATAGTTTCCCCTACCTCGAGTGTAGCTGCTGCTAGCTCCGATTTCGTTGACGTGCAACTTGCTTTGAAGGACTTGCTCCAGATTTTCACTCTCTTCATTTAGCTTCATTTTCTGCTCATGGGCTTGGAGTGATCCCACAAGCTCATCGATAGTCATTTGAGTTAAATCTTTTGATTCCTCAATTGCCACGACCACATAATCAAATTTTCGTACCAATGATCGTAGGATTTTCTCCATCACTCTAACCTCACCAAGTGTTTCGCCATTTCTTTTCATTTCATTTGCTACGGCTTTCACAATCATCTATGCTTTCCGTGGTTTTCATTTTTAGCATCTCAAGCTCGACTCTGAGTGATTGAAGATGTACCTTTTTTGCTTTCTCAACTCCTTGGAGTGATTTTTGCAGAGTTTCCCATGCTTGTTTCGCAGTTGTTGCTTCTGCAATTTTTTCTAAGTTAGACTCATCTACTGCTTGGAAAATGTAATATAACGCCATTTGGTCTCTTTTACGAGCATCCCTTAGTGCTCTCTTCTCTTCGTTGGTTAGAGCCGCTTCTGCTGCTGCATTTTCTGGCTCTACATATCCTTTTACGACCATGTCCTAACAATCTTGCGAACCGAGTAGCGCCTTGATCTGAATACTCCAGTTGCCATAATTCGTTTTTTGTCAATCTCGAAATTTGTGGCTGGATCATGTGCTCCATCTTCTCGTGGCGTGAACTCGAACTCGAACTTGGCTCGGATACCACTTGTTGGAAGCGAAAGTGAGCACTCGATATAATATATAACTCAAATGTTTATAAACGAAACCTAAGTACAACTTTCTTGCTTCTGCAAGTTTGATACACAATCAAATCACCTTGTTCTTTCTCACTTGCTCACACACTGATTTTTTTCACACACTCACTCTTGTACTCACGTCTACTCACACTCACACTCACTCACTGCTTTTGTTTTTCTTAGCTCACAATTTCACTTCTCACCTCATACATATTAACCAACAACACATCCCTATTTATATTACTCTTAAACCGACATAAACATGTTCTAGAAATTATTAAACTAATCCTACAAGACATCTCTAGAGATTGCCACATGTTTCTAGTTAAATCCATATGCTTCTTTATATTTTGCTGCCACGTGGAGGTATTTGCTGCCCATCTTCATGGTTCAAAGCTTTAACACTCCTTTGCCACCTCACTCAATTCTTCTAGAATGATCGAGATCATGCCACCAAACTCTCCATTTTTCTAAGTAATTTTTATACTATATATTATCTTCAATTAATCAAGTTTGATTTCTAACAGACAAGATGTTTATCATTCTTTCATTAAATTGTGATGGCTGAGTAAAGTTAGATTATCGGTTTATTTGTAAAATTCTTATTGAGACATATTAATTCCTGCTAGTATGAAGCAAAAATACAAAGTTTGACTGTTATTGCATCAAGGGTTTCAAAAAACGGCCCTAATGTCGCCGGCCGAAACTGTTATCGGCGAAAATAACGGTGGGATGCGGAATCCTAAATGCTACACCCTATACCCTAAAAAATACATCCTAAATATTAAGCTCTAGTCTTAAATTTTAAATCCTAAATGCTATACCATATACCCTAACAAATACATCCTAAATGCTAAGCCCTGACCTTAAATTTTAAATCCTAAATGCTACACCTTATACCCTAAAAAACACTAAAAAAATTAAATTCTAAGCCATAGCCTTAAATTTTAAATCCTAAATGCTACACTCTATACCCTAAAAAATACATCCTACCCTAAATTCCCTAAACTCTAACTACAACGGCTAACCTTAAACCCTAAACCTAATTTTTAGTGTAGGGATTACATAGGAGCACCGAAAAGGGGCAGGGGATTTTTATTTTAAATTATGAGATGCCACCGTGTTTTTAAGGGTATAGGTTAATTTCCATTCCAGCCATGCCACTTTTTATCTTTGTTATTTCAGTCCTTGAATTTTTCCTAATTTAGAGTGCAAACTTTATTTTTTGTTCAATGTAGTCCTTTAATTTCAGTAATTTAAGTTCATAAATGTTGGAAAACACTTTAAATTTATTTAAAGTAACTTTTTATGATTATAATTATAATTATTATGTTTTATAATACGTGTTGAAAAACACTTTAACTTTTTATGACCGTAATAGCCTCTGTTATGTCTGCAATCGCGAATACCGCGACACGACCAAAAACGCGATTGCAACCGAGATTTTAATCTATGGTCTTCACAAATCTAAATCTTGTGAAGTTGCTTAAACTGAATTCGCAATAAATTCTTAGCTTGAAAATAACAAAAAGACATTTCCAAATATAAGAACTAAAATACAATCCATCTATATATATATATATATATATATAGGGTTAGGATTGGTGTCACTAAATTTTCACCTTAGTTTTTTTAGTGACTAGTTTTGTCACTATTTTCATGCTAATTATGCTCAATTGGTTTCTTTGTGGTGCTGAATTATGGCTCATTACGTAATTTACTGTGCAGGACCTTGCTGCTGCGAAATATTACGAAAAAGGCCGAAATCTACAAATTTTCTGGATTCATGGCCGGATTAGTGGGCATGAATTGGGGCATGAATACACTAACTCGGCGACACGTCAGCGGATGACGTCAGCAGCACGGGAGGATGACGTTAGCAACAGTGATGATCGGATGATGACGTGGCGGCAGAAGTGAAAGCTTATCAGGATATTCCAATAGCTTATCGGATTCGAGATGATAGCTTATCGACCAGGATTTGGATAAAGACTTGAGATTTATCTCTTTTATTTAATTTAAATATTTTTTAGGAATTATCTCTTAGGATTTATCTTTTGTAATTTGAATTTATTTATCTCTTATCATTTAGGTAATTCTTAGGGTTTTAGACTAGTATAAATACTTTAATAAAATTTTATTTTTCCATAGCCAAATGCTAGAAGCAATGACTCGATTTCAACGTAAGGAATGAAAAGCACGCTTAATTTCAAAAATCAAAACAATTTCAAAACTAAATGTTGACTTTTGTCAGGATGTTGTTTTTGGTTAAATATGTGGGAGGAATGATCGACTATTGAAGCACATTCGACTTCCTGAGAATACACTTAGTAAATTGATTACTAAGAGAAAATTGAGATCAGAACCGTTGTTATTGAAACAACACAATCCGATTCGGGTTTTTTTAGAACTTTAAAACTGTTTATTTGTAACAACGATAGCCGCGGTTAATCTAACCAGAAAACTGAAATCTAAAAATTGATTTTAGATTATCGGTTTACCGGAGAGAGAGAGAAAAAACAAGTCTCAATGATTGATCCTTGTAGGCAAGTAACTGACGTGAATCCTGAAGTAAAAATATTTTCCGATGATTCGAGGAAATTAAGTCAAAGCAAAAGCCCGAAGCTAGTATTTATTATATTGAATTCACTTCTTTTTAATATTCTCTATAATTTTTATTTTTACTTAAATTCTACAAATCACCCTATTTTCTACTTAAACATCATTCAACTCTCTTCCTGGCTCACCGGTCAAGCGAACATAAATCAGGAAGTTTTCTTAGTCCATGTGGGATCGACCCTTACTTCTCTTTTACTACATTTAACTTCCTTTATTTATTAATTGAGAATAAAGAATTATTTTGACGCGAAAACGACGCGTGTCAAATTGGCGCCATTGTCGGAAAAATTACTGATATAATTTGTTTTGATCTATGACCAGGTCGTGGAGTTAAACGACATTAAATAAGCGCTTAATGGGAGGCAACTCATTATTAATTTATTTCTTTTTTCTTTAATTTATTTTATTCAAATATTTTTTCTTTATTTTATTTTGCTTCTTTCCAATTTTTACTTTAATTTATTTAAATTTATATCTAATGTTAATCTTATTTTTTTTCTGATAATCCCTTGCTAATCAAATTTTTGGTTGGATATATGTAGGAATTTAAAACACGGTGGCAAATCCCTTGGACCATGGCTTATCATCTTATCACAATCTCGAAAAAATCATCTCTTATCACTTTGTTTTTCTTGTTTGAATCTAAAAGTGCATGAACTACTACCAAGAGTGGGAGCCACCCACCAAAGTGCATGAACTATGATCCTTCCTTGGATTGGTGAACTACTACTGTCGCTTCATCAAGGGCTATTCAGCGAGGGATGCGCCTTTAACAGAGCTCTTGAAGAAGAATAAGTCGTGGCCGGGTGTGGTCACCAACTTGCCAAGAAGCCTGTGAAGACTTAAAGAAGGTCGTTTGTGAGGAGCCCGTACTAAGCATGCCCAACCACACCAAGCCCTACGAGTTGCACACCGACACATCGGACTTTGCCATAAGAGGAGTGCTTATGCAAGATGGGCATTCGATCACCTCTAAGAGTCGGAAGCTCAATGATAAGGAGAGGCACTACACCGTACAAGAGAATGAGATGAGTGTCATCATCCATTGCCTTAGGGTGTGGCGACATTACCTCTTAGGGGCCAAGTTTTTTATCTTAACCGACAACGTAGCGACTAGCTACTTCCAAAAGAAACTTAGCCCAAAGCAAGCTAGGTGGCAAGACTTCCTAGCCGAGTTCAACTACATTCTACAGTACAAGTCGGGTAAAGTGAATGTAGTTGTCGATGCGTTGAGTCGGAAGGCGGAGCTAGCAGCATTAAGCCAAGTCACCAGTCCCCTTCTTGATAGGATCAAGAAAGGCCTACATCAGGAGCCACTTGCCAAGAGTATCATTGCCCTAGTCAATGAGGGAAAGACGCGACGGTTTTGGGTGAGTGATGGACTACTCAACACCAAAGGCAATCGTCTATACGTGCCAAAGTGGGGCAATCTACGCAAGGAATTGATCAAGGAGTGTCACGACTCCTTATGGGCCGGTCATCCAGGTATGTGTCGTACACTTGCCCTTTTAAAGTCCAACTACTATTGGCCCTGAATGCACGATGGCGTAGAGGAATATGTGAGGACTTGTCTTGTGTGTCAACAAGACAAGGTTGTTCAACAAAAACCAAGAGGGCTCTTAGACCCTTTGCCCATGCCCAACAAGCCTTGGGAAAGCGTCTCTATGGATTTCATCACTTGCCTACCCAAGTCTGACGGGTTTGGAAGTATAATAGTCGTGGTGGATCGATTCAGTAAGTACGCCACCTTCATTGCGGCATCACCCGATTGCACCGCAGACGAGGCAGCAAGGCTCTTTCTCCATAACGTAGTTAAGTTGTGGGGTGTACCAGACAACATTGTTAGCGATCGGGATCCGAGGTTCACATGGAGGTTTTGGACCGAACTCTTCAAGATGCTAGGGTCCGACCTTAACTTCTCAACAAGCTTCATCCCCAAAGTGACGGGCAAACAGAACGCATCAATGCTCTCTTGGAGCTTTACTTAAGGCACTACGTTAGTGCAAATCAAAGAGATTGGGCCAAGCTCCTCGATGTCACACAATTCTCCTACAACCTACAAAGGAGTGAAGCCACAAACAGAAATCCCTTTGAAATTGTCTTGGGACACCAGCCGACCACACCGCTCTCCCTTGCCACACGCTATGAAGGGAAGAGCTCCGCAGCCTTCAAGATTGCCAAGTCGTGGCATGAGCAGAACGAGCTCGCTCGAGCCTCCTTACACAAGGCTTCTAAGAGGATTAAGAAATGGGCAGACAAGAAAAGAATGCCCCTAGAGTTCAAAGAAGAAGACCTTGTCATGCTCAAGCTCCTACCCCAGCAATTCAAGACCCTACGAAGGGTACACAAGGGACTAGTTCACAAGTATGAGGGATCATTCCCGGTGATCAAGAGAGTAGGCAAGGTGTCTTACCAACTTCAGCTCCCACCGAGACTTAAAATTCATCTAGTCTTTCATGTGAGTTTGTTGAAGCCTTATCATGAATACTTGGAAGATCCATCGAGAGGAGTCTCCACAAGAGCACCCACAATCGTAGTCACTTCCTTCGACAAGGAAGTTGAAGAAGTGCTAGTTGATCGGGTGATCAGGCGAAGGGGCGTGCCAGCTTATAAGGAATACTTCATTAAGTGGAAGGGTCTGCCCATTGCCGAGGCGAGTTGGGCAACTGAAGAAGCCCTTTGGCAATTCAAGGACCAACTTCGAGAGTTCAACGAGGGCGCGACGAGGGCGTCGCGAGCTTAGGTGTGGAAGAATGTCACAACCCACCATTTTCCCTAAAATCCAAACTGAGGTTCTCGCCGCTCCTTAGGCACTTTTGAGGCAAGCAAGCACCAAGGAGGGCACTATAAAGGCCTAGGACAGCCATGAAGCATCTAGATACATGTCACATCGTTCTAGAAAGGTCCGGGACATTCTATCCAAGTCTAGACACACCCGAGAGGACCTAGAAGGCTCGGGAAAGCTCGAGACTACTCCGGAAGACCCTGGAGCTCTCTAGAACCTTTTGGATAGGTGTAGATATGTATACACATGTGTAGAATAATCTAGAAAAGTGTAGTCCCTTAGAAGATATTTTGGGAGGCAACATATGGACCGTTGGATCAAAACGATCTCAACCGTCCATTGAAGAGGTGGGAGCCTATAAATAGGGCCACCCCCTTCATTTTGTACTCACTCAAGAGTTGTGTACTCATAAGCATACTTGTAAAGCTCTCTTGTAAGCTCTATTCTTTAGCTTAATACAGGCTACATTACTTGTAGATCCCTTTACCTTCTCTTATGTTCCATCGCTTAGCCATTGCGTTGCATGAGAGTTCAAGGCTGGTTAGCATCATCGAGACTTGCTAACGCCGCACGGATCGGTTTGAGAGAATAAGTCTGTGACAGATGGCTGAGTAAAGTTAGCTTATCGGTTTATTTGTACAATTCTTATTCAGACATATTAACTGAGCTGCTAGTATAAAGCAAAAATACAGAGTCTGGCTGTTATTGAATAAGTATCTAAGATAATGTTTTAATCGACTCAAAGACTCTATGTCATGTGATACTCTATTTTTCTATGACATGTCTACAGTCTATATGAAGGTATCGATTGCATAAATTCAAGATAGACACAAAATGCTTTGATGTGTTAAATTTTGGTGTAGGATAACTTATAGGTCGAAATTGCTCATGTAATTACGATGTTATAGTACTCGAAATTTACAAGTCGAAATCGAATATTAGATTTGTTGCTTTATGTTCTTTTGTTGCAGCTTTAAAGTGTTTATCCTACAGAATTAATATAGAAACTTAGAGGCATTACAATCTTCTGGGGAGCAATGTACAACTTCAACTGCTGACATGCTCTCGAATTCTGATCCTTGGGTTCTTATTACACAGAAATTTCATGAAGGGTCATTACTAGACCAAACATCGGGCACACGGCCGCCTCGCGTTTTCGCCTTAACTAGATCAGGGTGAACAAAACTTGAGCATTCAAGAATGTGTTTCTACAGATATATATTCTTTTATGTTGTTTTTGTTGGTAAGCCTAATTTTCATATCTAAGAAAAAAAGAGATCATTATTTGAGTTTAAAACCACCTATATCCGACCTATTGGTCGTGCTTATAAAAGGAATCGGATTTGCCCCCTTTTGCATTTTCTTAAAATTAACCAGTGATTGCAAACAGTATATTTTCAACAATGACAAATTCACATGGCCAGAAAATATACAACCACAAGGAAACTGTGGGATAGCGATGTTTGAAACTGAAATCCATAAATCTTCATGATATCAGAATAAAAGAATCATGCCCCCATACTGTAATGTTTTCTATAAATGACTTTGATTTCCCTGTTACACAATACATTGAATCCCCACCCCCACCACTCAATTCAATGAACCAAACCCATGAGATAAATGCAAATTACAGTAGAGTGATTCATGTTAATTCAGAGTCGAGTAATAATGAGTTCGATATCACTAAAACCGGATATAATTAGGGTCCATTAAGTTTCTTTCTCGCCAAATTTTTGCGTTTGCAGGCCTCCTCTGTTCCTCAGTACTTTCAATGGGAATCAATGCACATTCTTTCACCAACAAAAACAAAGATATGGGACAAAGGATGTGTCAGAACAGTTAAAGAAGAAAGACCCAAATTCCCTTGGTGTATAATCTCTACATATACAAAATTTCACAAAATGGGAAAAAAAGAACACTAATTCTTGCATTGGATCAAAAAAGTAAAAAACACAAACAAGTTACACTTGTATATAAAGGGGAGGCGTGTTCCTTTGTAAAAAGAAAAAATCACCACCTGTCAGCAAGAAGAAAAAAATTACATACCAGTGAACTAAATCATTTCATTTACTCTTCCTTCAGCATATGGGATGGTATAATGTCTTGAAGAAGGCCATGGTCGTGTAGAAAACCGGCGTTAATGGAGGAATCATTATGGCCAAAGTTCATAGAAAACAAGGTACTGCTAAATGGAACTTGCTGCTGCTGGTGGTGGTGGTGGTGGTAGAAGTGAGATTCAGCCCTTTGCATTGGCATACCAAAAGCTGCTCCGGCGGAGATGCCTGAGTTCAGAGGAGAACCACCGTGACTCGGACGAGACATGAGTGGGCTGGGATGATTGTGTTGGCCTTCGTAGGTGGTTACCACGATGCTTGGGTCGGTGAAAGATCTTTCCACCCTTTTTTTCACATTACATGAGGTGCTGGTGCAACGATAATAACTCCTGGGGAAATTAAACATAACCCAAACCCGAAATTGGTGAGAATGAGGGGACAAAGAGGTTGATTTAAAGTGTGAACAACATTGAAGTTATTATTACCTAGGGAAAGTGCTGTTTTTTACAGCTTTTTGGCCGTACTTTCTCCATCTGTACCCATCTTCCAGATGATCAACCTCGCTCTTTGTCATGAACGCAAACCTCGGTTCCCTCTGTCTCTTCTGGTTTGTCTTCTTGGGTTTCAAGTTCAACCTACCCAAAATATTTAACAGTAAGCCAAAACACAAACTCAAAAGTCAAAACAGAACATAAAACAAGGGTAAAGCTACTCACTGTTTCTTGTTTTTTTGCTGGTCTTGTTTTTGGCCGTCGACTTTAACAGCTTCGTCGTTGACGGCCTCACTCGACGCTGATGAAACCGAGGGAGAGTTATTGAAAGCGTCCGGTGAGTCGATCTTCAATGGAGACGGAACCTGCTGCGCGACATCAAATAATGGAGGAGTGGTGAAGTCATGGGCGGCGCCCAGCAACTCCATGAACCCTAATGGGAACTTGTTGTTGTCTCCTTCGCCGCTGAAATCGAATATGCTTTGAAATGAGAAACTATTCGCTGAAAACGATGAGTTCCAGAACATATCTTCCATTTGAATGTATGTGTATGTATAAATGTTGAATCAAAAGCAAGAATTTCTCTTCATTAAACAACTAAGAGTGGCTTTGTTTGGTGAGAGAGAAAGAAAGAATAGTATAGGGTCTGATCTGATATATAGTGTAGGTGAAACAGAGGGAGAGAAATTTAGGTTTAGAAGAAAGTGAGATATTGATCGAAATTGTCTATTTAAAGTTGAATATGACTCGAATCCAATAAATGTATTCGATGAAAAAGAAATAATGTTTATTTAAATACCTGTATATATAAGGTGTGTATGCGTTATCAAAGAATTAAAATATATAATCACAAATTTGATGAATGAAAAATAGTATGAAAGAATTTGTCCATTGAAAGTTAGATCCAACTTAATTTGATTATAAATTTTATTTGATTTTTTGTGAATGTTTTTACCGACAATTGTAAGTCAATTTTTTTTGTACGGACATTCAACTGTGCCGGTTTTCATTCAATGCATGTCGACGCTTTCTTTTTCATACGTAGAATTTTGACCGGTTAACTGAACCACAGTGTGAACGCAGTTCCCTCTCCACGTGAAGATTCTCATGGCGTAAAGCACTAAAGGCCCCATTGGTTTTTGCCTTTTGGTGGCGTTTTTGGGTACATAGATAAAAAAAAGTTATAAGTTGGATACATAATATATAATAAAAAATTCAAAATATAATGATGTAAAACGAAAGTATATTGAATTAAAATAATTTTACTGTAAGTTAGGTGTTTTTAAGTGATTACAGTTATCTATATATATATATATATTAGTTAAATGTTTTATAAAGCGTCATTTAATGAATACATAATATATGGTCCTTTTTAATTTATTTAAATAAAAATAAGTTTTTTTTAAATTATTTCAAAATTTTCATTTTTTTCATAAATCTCCAAATTTCTATCGAATCAATCACCATCATTCACCCCTTTTTCGTTATATCCCACTATTGATTATTCGACTCTTTCATTATCATAAATCAACGAACAAAGTGTTAATTAAACGATAATCGCAAAACATATGACACAAACGACAAACACAACATATAAGAGAATGACAAGCGGGGACAGATTTATATGAGAGTGTGGGGGCAATCGCCTCCCATCCCCGGAGATTTTTTTTTTTTTATTTTTGTCCCCTTATTTAAATTTCTTTAAAAATTAGTTTATTTATGAATTTGCCCCGCCCCACTTTCAAACATTTATGGTTTGTCCCTTAACCCCAAATCATGGCTCCGTTCGTGATGACAAGCTATGCTTTACAACTATTGCAACAAGATAAAAAGACTTCGTTGTCGCGGCAGTGGCAACGTAACGTTCGACGATGACAAAAAAAAATAAAAATTTGAGGATTTGAGGGGATTTTTTTTGAAGAAAAATGGAATTTAGAGTTTTTTTCATATATTATATATATTTAGTTTTTTTAAATAAACTAAAAATCAAGCCACATGTCAAAATAATGGCTTCGGGACATATTTTTTAACAAACCGACCTTAAAATGTTAGTAAAATAAAATGTTAAATAATTAAAATGTAACATAATGAAACGTTGACCACGTATTTGTCAAAAGAATTCCAAATACTTAAAACTATATATATAATTAAAACACGTATTTCATAATAAAATCAATTAAAACTAACATTATTTCATACGTGTATGTATATGTGTGGGGGTGTAAGAATATAATTCCAAAACCCTATAAAAATAAGAAAAAAATACTGTTAAAATGTTCAATGGTACTAATAAATATTGGGTGCACTGGTAATGTACAATATTACACTTTTAAAGAGAGAACACGAGTTCAAATTTTAAAGAAGATATTGTTATAAGGAGCAGTCTCGTACCCTGAACATGAGTTATAAGACAAACGTGTATATTAAAAAAATTCAAGTGGCACCGTGTATAAACAAAGTGAAATTCGTTTAAGAGAAGATAAGGTAATGCATATATCAATGTAATTTAATAATGTTTTAGTTTAATAATTAATTTATAAAGTGAAAGGGACTTAATTTGTCTTATAATCGAAACGATAGGGACCAGTTGTATTATTTAAGTAAACTACATTATAATAATTAATTAATTAATTTGCATTGTTAGCTTTAACATCAAAGGTCTTTCCTTCTCTTTATACAACAAAACATTACACGATTACGATCTATGTAGATTATACTTTAATTATTTTCCTTTTTATTTTTTAATTATTTACTGATATAATCATACACTATCAAAAGCATGTAGGGGACTTGCTCCCTTGATTAAATGGACAAAACTCATTTTTATTCACTGTAAATTTTAAAATTTTCATTTAAATCCCTTTGACTGAATGAAGAAAATTACATGTTTAAACCTTTTCGTTTTAAGCTCTTTTAAAATGAAGTTTTAAGTTTTAGTCCTTTAAAAAATTTTGAGTCACAACTCGCTTCAACTCGGATCATTTGCCTAAATTTTAAACTTATTAAAATTGAAATTCGACTCAACCTATAACCACCACTTTTCATGAACTAACCCAAGGAATTTGGACTAAGATAGATGCAAGTTAGAGGTGTGAAAATTGGAATAAAATTTTTATTTATTTTTTTGGTGCCTCTATTTATGTCCATGCACTAAAAATTTAAATTTAAGGTTAAAATTAGAGTTTAAAAATTTTGGTGTATATTGTATTTGTAGGGTTTATGACTTAAAATTTAAAATTTAAAATTAAAATAAATAATTTATTTATTTTTAATGTTGGACATAAGAAACAAAATACACCAAAAAAAGAATAACGATTTTTTTGTTCGTGAAATGGGGCATATATGCTCACAAAATTCACTTATTCAAGTCGGTGATAGCAACGAAAATCCCAATATAAAGGAAAAGAAAAGAAAAGAAAAGAAAAGAAAAGAAAAGGGTAGTAAAGAGGAAGAAGGTCATGAGAATTCGCCTTTTCTTTTTTAGCTTTAGTTTTCTGGGGATCGGTGCAGGTAACTATAATACAATGCACGTGTGGAGGTGTAGCATGTAGGGATGGTAAAAAAATTTAAATTCGGCCGGTTCTGATCCGACCCGATCTAGTAGAATCAGATTTTTTTTTAAACTTTCAGTTTTCAAGTTGGGTTCGAGCTTATGGTGGAAATTCTTCGATATGGTTTATTTATGAATATATATTTATATTTATTATGTTTTTATATATTATATTTAATATTTTTATTGATTTTTTTTGGGTCAGATCGGGTTTAGTCGAATTTTTATATTAAAATTCTAGGGTCGAATTATACTTTTATTATATCGGGTCGGGGATAAAAAAATATTAACTTGGGTCAGGTCGAGTTGAATTTTTAAATTTTCGGGTCAAATTTGGGGCGGACAAAACTCGCCCCCGTTGCCATCCTTAGTAGCATGAATTGAATCATTCCCACCGCACGCTGACATAATTAACGTGTAAGCTCGACTTGCCTTTTGTGGTGTGCAAAACCGGGGACGGATAACCAGTAAATATGGATTGCTCAATTCTTAACCTAAACTGTAACTATTAAAGCAGTTAATCGAAATATTCGATTTGGTTTGGTCGGGTAATGATTTTTTTTACTTTTCTTATTAAAAATATAAAATTTAACATAGTTAAAGAAAATATATTTTTAAAAAATTTGACACAAAAATGCCAATATCTTTTTAATATTAGAACAAATTTAATAAAACATAATTGTAGTATATGCAAAAAATAGGCCTAATATGTTGGTAATAAATTACCTTTAATTATTGACTTCCCAAATCAATATTCTCCGGCGGAATACTTCCCAAATCAATATTTTGCGTTAAATTTCTACTCGTATGATAATGAAAATATGTAAATATATGGAGGGGAATAAATTAAAAAATAACCCTAAATTTTTGCTAATATAATTGTATACATATATATATTATATAATCGGTCGATTTAGTTACCAACTTTTATTCAAAACTATAAACCATATTCAAACCAAAATAATATTAAAAAAACTACTGAAACTCATTTTTTCTATTCGGTTAACTGCATTTTTCGAATCAATTTTTTTGAGTTTTGGTTTCAATTTCGGTTTATCAGTTTTTTTTTTTTTTTTTTGCACAGCCCTACAGCTACTTACCTTCGCATGCTTTCAATAATTCGGTTCCCATCCTTTTTAGGTAACCATTAATTTTAGCTTTTTATTTTCACACACCACCTTCTTTTTAGTAATATAATTGCATCCCACTTAGGTTATCTCTCACATAATTTTGATAATTTCAATTGTGATATTTAAAATAATATAAAATCGTAAACTAATAATAATAATAATAATAATAATAATAATAATAATAATAATAATAATAATAAAATATTTAAATTTTTTAGATTTTTATAATTTTCTTTTGCCCCACAAAAATTGCTCACGAAAGGAAGGGACAAGAATTTAGAAGAAACAAGATTTGTCTTGTAAAATCCAAACCAAACATCATAAGCCAATGAAATCAATGTTGACTTGAGTTGCTCACTTTATCTGACTTTGCTTGTTTATTTATTTTATTTTTGTGTGATGTTTTTATTAAGAGAGAATTAAAGTTAAGCCTAAGAAGGCCACGATACACGGCTCGGCTGTCCCCATTTGAGGCGCGCCATCGTTGGAGGCTTGGAGCCTTTCGCCTCACACGTGTTATTTGGCTACGGCCTACGGGGCTTTGCCTTTTTGTGGGACCCGCCTTTTTCTTTTATTTTGGAGGGGCACACCGCCAATATTCCACGTGGTTGATCCAACGGGTGAGATTTTTCATGTAGATGATGACATCAGGAAGCAGGCGCCTTTGGTTGTGCCGTGAGTTTTGCCAAAATAAACTGTCACGTTATAAGATTTGAGATAATTTAAAGGGTAAACAACACCATTGGTCACTAAACTAATTCTAATTTTTTGTTTTGGTCACCAAACTATTATTTTGGTAAAAACGTCATTAGCGTTACGTTTCTTTTCCTATTTTGATCACCCATAGTTATAAAGCTCACGAGAAAATAATAATTTAGTAACCAAAATAAAAAAGACGCAATATATTGGTGACTGAAACATTAAAAATATATAACATAAGTCATGGGTGGAGCCACCTTAATAATAGGGGTGGCACATGGCACCAAAATTTTTTAGAGAAATAATTTCTTTTTATAAATTTAATTCAAAATAATAAAAATAAAAATAATACAAATTTAAATGAATACGGGCACCCCTTAAAAAGAAAAAGGAAATTGATACATTTTTTGTTTTTATCTAGTTAAAAATTATTTATAAAAAAAATTCCACGTGGTTGATCCAACGGGTGAGATTTTTCATGTAGATGATGACATCAGGAAGCAGGCGCCCTTGGTTGTGCCGTGAGTTTTGCCAAAATAAACTGTCACGTTATAAGATTTGAGATAATTTAAAGGGTAAACAACACCATTGGTCACTAAACTAATTCTACTTTTTTGTTTTGGTCACCAAACTATTATTTTGGTAAAAACGTCATTAGCGTTACGTTTCTTTTCCTATTTTGATCACCCATAGTTATAAAGCTCACGAGAAAATAATAGTTTAGTAACTAAAATAAAAAAAGACGCAATATATTGGTGACTGAAACATTAAAAATATATAACATAAGTCATGGGTGGAGCCACCTTAATAATAGGGGTGGCACATGGCACCAAAATTTTTTAGAGAAATAATTTTTTTTTTAAATTTAATTCAAAATAATAAAAATAAAAATAATACAAATTTAAATGAATACGGGCACCCCTTAAAAAGAAAAAGGAAATTGATACATTTTTTTGTTTTTATCTAGTTAAAAATTATTTATAAAAAAAATTAAATTATGACATTTCAAATTAAGTTTTTTAGCTCCACTTCTGACATCAGTGACCACAAAATAAGAGAAAATGTAACGTTAGTGGTGCTTTTACATAAAATAATAAGTTGATGACCAAAATTAAAAAATTTAAAATAATTTAGTGACCAATAGTATTGTTAACCCTAATTTTAATTGGACCGTTCATTTTGCTTTTCTTTTTCAACTCGGGAATTGCACTAAACGATAACTAGCATACAATTAATTCTAGTAGAAATTCGATTTTTTCAATATTAATGGTATGAAATTTAAGTTTATATAATTTGTCACAAGTCCTGGAAGATTTTATGTTAAATGTGGATGAACTTATAAAATTTTAAAATTGGCGAATTTATAAAATTTTAAGGAGAGCGAAAATAAATTTTTAATAAAAAATATAAAAAATTTAAATTATATGTGAGTTATAAATTTTTAAGGGGACTACAGTCTTTTAAGTCTATCCCTATTTGTGACTAAAAGTAGAAATTTTGCTTGAAATTATAGTGTTTATATGATTTAGAGGGAGAAGAACCACAGACAATTTTAGAAAATTAAATTTCCTATAAAGATAATTTTTAACCATGTAAAGAAGCGTGTGTAGTTGAAGCAAATTCATATTAAAAAAAAGTGCAGTACGCAGTTAATAATAATAATAAGGGAAAATTACACTACTGACCACCAAACAAATTGGGGATACTTATTTGGACCACCAAACTATAAAAATTGTCAATCAGATCACCGAACTTATAAAATCAACCTATTTTGACCACCATCGTTAAAAACCTAACAGTGGAGTGACGGAACTGCCACGTAGCAATTGATGGAAAAATTTTAAAATTACACATTTCGTCCATGTTATTTACGCATTCTTTCAATTTAGTCATAATTTTAAATTAATAAAATAATAAATTATTTAATTAAATGGTGAATGTGTCAACACCTTATAGGAGGAGAAAAACAAATTTTTCATCACTTGCGCCCAGCAGGATTCAAACTTGGGATAGTGAAAGGTAAAGCCAATGGCTTTGCCACTACACCAAACACAACTTTGTGTCATAATTCTCCAGATATAATATATATCTCTTATTAGTTTCTACATTTATAAGCCAAAGCTCAAACCCTAAACACTAATTTCATATATATATATATATTGAACCCTAAACTCTAACCCTAAATATTTCAAATTAATTTCACGCTAAATATTTCAAATTAAACCCCAAACCCTAAAATTTTCAAATTAATTCCACGCTAAATATTTTAAATTAAACCCTAAAACCCAAACCCTAACAATTTCAAATTAATTTCACTCTAAGTATTTCAAATTAATCATTAAACTCTAAACCCTAAATATTTGAAATTAATTTCATGCTAAAAAACTCAAATTAAACCTCAAACCCTAACCTTAAACCCTAAAAATTTTAAATTAATTACATACTAACTATTTTAATTTAAACCCTAAACCCTAAATGTTTGAAATTAATTTCACGCTAAATATTTCAAATTAAACCTCAAACCTCAAACTCTAACCTTAAACCCTAAAAATTTCATCCTAAAAATTTCAAATTTAACCCAAACCCTAATTGATTTGAAATTTTAGGGTTTAAGGTTAGGGTTTGGGGTTTGGGGTTTAATTTGAAATATTTAGCATGAAATTAATTTTAAACATTTAGGGTTTAGGGTTTAATGCTTAATTTGAAATATTTATAGTGAAATTAATTTGAAATTTTTAGGGTTTGAGGTTTAGGATTTAATTTAAAATATTTAGCATGTAATTAATTTGAAATATTTAGGGTTAGAGTTTAGGGTTTATTATTTATATATGTGAAATTAGTGTTTAGAGTTTGAGCTTTCGGCTTATAAATGTAGAAACTAATAAGCGATATATATTATATTTGGAGAATTATGACACAAAATTGTGCTTGGTGCAGTGGCAAAGCCTTTAGTTTTACCCTTTATTATCCCAAGTTCAAATCTTGTTGGGTGTAGGCGAGGAAAAATTTGTTTTTCTCCTCTAAATTGGTGGTGACACGTGTCACCACCTGATTGGAGGGGAAAATAAATTAATAAAATTAAATATAAATAATTAAAATCCTCAAATAAGGTGTTGACACATGTCACCACTTAATTAAATAATTTATTATTTTATTAATTTAAAATTATGAGTAAATTGAAAGAATGTGTAAATAACAGGGACCAAATGTGTAATTTTAAAATTTTCCATCAATTGACACGTGGCAGTTCCATCACTCCACCGTTAGATTTTTAACGGCGGTGGTCAAAATAGGTTGATTTTATAAGTTCCGTGGTCTGATTGACGATTTCTATAGTTCGGTGGTCCAAATATGTATCTCTAGTTTGTTTAGTGGTCAGTGGTGTAGTTTTCCCTAATAATAATAATAATAATAATAATAATAATAATAATAATAATAATGTAAAGACAGTTTGACCGGCGTTTCCTTGTTGGATATGTTTGGGAGCTCAAGAAAGATGCAAAAAAAAAAAGGTAAAGTACACAGACGATCACTGAACTTTGGTAAAAAAAAATAAAATGCAATCAAACTTTCAAAAATCACAAAATGGCAATTAAACTTTATGTTTTATAACAAAATGGTAACTAGACATTAACTTCCGTTAAGTGGCTGTTATAAAATTTGGTATAATAACACAGTTAGTCCTTCATATTTATAATTCTATCAATTTAGTCCTAATTCGAAACAATTCACTAAATTTAGCCCTCGTTATTTACGCATTCTTTCAATTTGGTCCTTAAAGCAAAATTCCAAAGTATGGTAACATGATAAATAATTACAATTAAATTTTTATAGGAACTCGAAAACTCGACTCGAATCGAAAAAAAAATCAAATAAAGTTTGAGTTGTAAAATATGACGTGTCAACTCGAATAACTCGAAATTTTTTGACTCGACTCGATCGAACGCTCATCTCTATCTTAAGATATGACACGTCAACTCAAATAACTTGAAATATTTCAATATTTTAAATCATTTTTCTTTTAAATCGAATATTTTTTAAAATCGAACATTTAATATTTTCATATTTAAACCACATCGATTATTTAATAACAACTTTAAATATTAGATTTAAAAGAAAAAATTTGATTTAAAATATTCGAACATTTAATTAAACTTTTATAGGAACTCAAAAACTAGACTCGACTCGAATCGAAAAAAATTCAAATAAAGTTTGAGTTGTAAAATATGACGCATAAACTAGAATAACTCGAAATTTTTTTACTAGAATCGATCGAACGCTCACCTCTATCTTAAGATATGACGTGTCAACTCGAAATATTCGAATATTTTAAATATTTTTTTTCTTTTAAATTGAATATTTTTAAAATAGAATATTTAATATTTTCATATTTAAATCACATAGAATATTTAATAACTTTCTAAATATTTGATTTAATTTAAAAATATTCGATTTAAAAGAAAAATGATTTAAAATATTCGAATATTTAATTAAATTTTTATAGGAACTCGAAAACTCGACTTGAATCGAAAAATTTCAAATAAAGTTTGAGTTGTAAAATATGACGCGTCAACTCGAATAACTCGAAATTTTTTGACTTAACTCGATCGAACGCCCACTTCTATCCTAAGATATGACGTGTCAACTCGAATAACTCGAAATATTTGAATATTTGAAATCATTTTTTCTTTTAAATCACATCCAATATTTAATAACTACTTTAAATATTCGATTTAATTTAAAAATATTCGATTTACAAGAAAAAATTGATTTAAAATATTCGAATATTTAAAGTAGTTATTAAATATTCGAATATTTAAAAGAAAATATTTAAAATAATTATTAAATATTCGAATATTTTAAATCATTTTTTATTTTAAATCGAATATTTTTAAATTAAATTGAATATTTAAAGTATTTATTAAATATTTGATGTGATTTAAATATGAAAATATTAATAATCTATTTTAAAAAATATTCGATTTAAAAGGAAAAAATGATTTAAAATATTCGAATATTTCGAGTTATTCGAGTTGACGCGTCATATTTTACAACTCAAACTTTATTTGAAATTTTTTTCGAGTCGAGTTTTCGAGTTCCTATAAAAATTTAATTGTAATTATTTATCATGTTACCATACTTTGGAATTTTGCTTTAAGGACCAAATTGAAAGAATGCGTAAATAACGAGGGCTAAATTTAGTGAATTGTTTCGAATTGTGATTAAATTGATTGGATGTATAAATATGAAGGACTAAATGTGTTATTATACCAAATTTTATAACAGTCACTTAACGGCTTTTAACGTCTAGTTACCATTTTGTTATAAAACATAAAGTTTAATTGCCATTTTGTGATTTTTGAAAGTTTAGTTACTATTTTGTTTTTTCCACCAAAATTCAGTGACTGTCTGTGTACTTTACAAATAAAAACTATACACAGACTTTTCCCTTGTATCAGTGTAAATGTTAATTTATATGTGCTTGTAAAATTTAAGGTTAAAAGTTTAGATAAGGGTTAAAGTATAAAAATTTAAGATTTAAACTTTAAAATATTAAAATTAGAGGTTTTTATTTTAAATATTTAAAAAAAGTTGTACAATTTTTTTTACCCAAACTATTTATTAAAATATAACTCATAATTAAACTACTTAAAGTTGTTTTGTATTGTTGTGTCAAGTCTGCCATGACCTAGTTTTTGGACTTGAGCCCAGTATTTGAGTACATTCACCACCCACTTGTCTAAACTAAAGTTAGATTTAAGGTTTATAAGTTAAAATTTAAATTTATATCCTATTATTTTTAACTCTAAATTATAATCTTTAAACTTTAAATCCTAAATTTTAACCATACTCATTAAATTATAAAGTCATAATATTTAGACTTTAAATTCTAACCATAAACCTTAAAATTAAGGCATTTGTTAGATTTTTTTTTTGTTTCCACGGTGGTATATTGAATATAAATCTAATTATTTTATGTTGTATTGTTGATTAAGTTTTAAATTATAAATTTATATATTATTAATTCATTTACATAAAATTATATATGAAACCATTACAATTTTATTTATAGGGTGTAAATTTTAGGATCTTTAAACCCTAGAAAATTAAAAATATGATATTGTCCATATTTGGTAAAGAGAGGTATGAGTCAAAATTAGAGGTTTGACCGGTCAAATCTGTTAATTTGGGTGTTTGATAAATAGCGGATTAAAATAGCGGATTGGGTGAAACCTCTAATTTTGAAAAAAACTGCTAATATGAGCTTTTTGAAATTTGTGGTTTTGACATAAGAGTTATAAATATCATTTTACACTTAACAATTATAAAAAATCTTCAAATAACCTAAATTTAACTATTTCTATTTTAATTCTCACACATTTATATTCAAATTTAAATTTAATAATAATTAAATTGTATTAAAATAATAAATTAATATATAGATCCTTAAAATATGCTTATTAATGTTATATTAAAAATTATTTTTCATAATCTAATTAATATTAATAGATACAAAATATTGATAACTAATTAATATTAATAGATACAATCAATTAATCTAATCTGCTAGTGAAACTAACTAATGCAATCAACTATCAGCTAATTTTTAAAGAAAACATTATAAAAATTTATAATGAATAGGTTATGAGGTTTGCAGCCTTTTTTTCAAAAATAAAGCCGGTTGAGTTTTATTAAATAATTGAAACGTTTTACAAGGCTCAGAACCAGGGCCCAGAATACTAAAAGACACAAACCCGCAAAAGAAACATCTAGAATTAGAACAAAGGTCAGTCCGGCAGACCCCCTCCGATCGAGCTCTGTGAGAGAGAGAAACTTTGAAGCTGGAGTGGTCTAAAGTAAACGGGAAAAAATCACAAGAAAACCCTTGTCTGAAAGATTAGTTACAGCGCTTCTCATGGTGGAACAAGTAGTCTTGAATCCGCATCAACAACCGCCTGGACCGACGAAGGAGCTTTCTCAACCCAAAACCGGTCCTTCGACAACGGTAAGCCTTCCCTCGCCATTCTATGGGCCGCTTTATTTGCTGATCTATGTGAGAATCGGAACATGCAGCTCCCGAAACTCGCAGCTAATGTCTTTCCGTCGTGGATGTAGGAACTGATCTCCGACCTATCCCGGTCAGGTGATTGGAGCTTAGTGATGACGGATTTGGCGTCCCCCTCAAGGATTACCATGGAAAACCCTAACTCTGAGGCGAACCGGAGATCCACCGTTGCTGCTAGAGCCTCCGCTGCGAAAGATGAAGCCACGTGGAGGTGAACACGGTAACACGAACCCATATTTGTCCATACTCATTTCTAACAACCACTCCCGAACATGATTTGTTTTCATTTGCTTTGAATCCTGCATCGAAGTTGATTTTAACAAAGGAGACGGGCGATGGGATCCAAGGGCTTGTTGCGGATAAGATCGGGCCGGAACCAACTGGTTGTAGTGCGTCCAGCTCCTTGCAATAGCTTTGAACAAAGGTAAAAATGTTCTTTTCAGACTTTATTTTACCTTCATGTAATAGCTTGTTTCTGGCTGTCCATAAAGCCCATATTGCTATGATGATAATGCGCCATTTTGAATGATGATAATGATCAAATAACCAAGCAAGCCATTCCTTAAAGTTTAAATTGTTAACCATGCTAGGCCACTCATACTGTAAAATACGCCATAGGTTAACTGCAAAAGGGCAATCTCTCGTGACATGTAAAACTGATTCCACAACACCATTACACCTAATGCATCGAGGATCCTGAGCAATACGTCTGTAGTATAGGTTCTGCTTCGTAGGCACAAAGTCATGCAAGAATTTCCACGTATTGATCTTGACCTTAGAGGGACATTGAATTCTCCATAATTGATTAAAAACCTTATTACTCTCTGTAGCTTCTGTAGCTTCGGAAGTAGTAGTAATTAGGATCTTATAACCACTCATGACTGAGTAAGTACCTGACCTCTCACCAGCCCATACTTGTACATTAGGGCAAGGTGAAGCCGGCAAAGGAATGCGTAGGATAGCTTCCGCCTCTCTGTTATTAAAATGTTCCCTAATTAAATCCGAATCCCATTGACTTGAGTCTCCTCTAATCATATCAGAGACCCAGTTTATACCTGGCACCTGTGGGGAACTGATGATTGTCCTCGGTAAGCCTGGTAGCCAGAAATCACCCCACACTGATATACTTGATCCCGAGCCCACCCTCTAACTAAGCCCAGAAAAAAGTAACCCTTTCGAACTCCAAACACTCCATTAGATTAGAGATGGACTAGAGCCCAGACTGGAATCCAAGAAATTGGTGTTACGGTAGTATTTAGCCTTTAGGAGACGGGCCACCAATGACGTCGGGTTCAAAAACAATCTCCAGGCCTGCTTTGCCAATAGGGCAATGTTGAACTTAGAAAAATCTCTAAAGCCCAATCCCCCACAATCTTTTAGTTGGCACATAAAGACCCATTCACACCAGTGTATACCTCTTCGACCTTGACTTTTCCTCCACCATAATCTAGCTTGGAAGGATTCAAGTTCTTTACAAAACGTTTTAGGTAGTAAAAAGCACGACATAGCATACATAGGGAGGGCCTGAAGGATTGACTTGATGAAGACTTCCTTTCCCCCAGCCGATAGGAACCGATTACTCCAGTGCTCCGTACAGCTGTTGAATCGATCACGCAGGCCAGAAAAGGCCTCCTTATTTCGACCAACAATACGGGTAAGCCCAAATACTTTTCTGGGCTATCCGTACTCGAAACACCCAATATTCGTTGGACATCATCTCTATTATAGCCCAAAACATTCGAAGAGAAAAAAACTCCAGATTTCTCATAATTCACCTTCTGACCCAACGCATCAGAGAAAACATTGAGAATAGTTTTAATATTCGAAGCACCCTCCGCCGTCGCCTCCCCAAAAATGAGACAATCATCTGCAAAAAGCAGATGAGTAACACACGGAGCGTTCCGAGCAATTCGAACCCCTGTTAGGCTACCATCCGAAGTTGCTAAACGAAGCAAAGAAGATAAGCCTTCCCCACACATTAGAAACATATATGGACTTAGCGGGTCACCTTGACGGAGACATCGAGATGGTACAAAGCGATCTCCACACTGTCGATTAACAATAACCGAGTACGAAACGAAAGAGATACAATGTATAAGCTTACCAATCCAGCCACTGGAAAAGCCCATACGAGACATTATAGCAGACAAAAAGCTCCATTCGACGCGATCATAGGCCTTACTCATGTCTATTTTCATATGCCCCAATAATGTTGTCCGTTATCAACCTTCCCGGGATGAAAGCGCTTTGAGCTTCGTCTATACAAACATCCAACACTCCCTGCAGCCTGTTTGCCAAGACCTTTGCAATGATTTTATATAAAACATTGCATAGGCTTATCGGCCTAAACTGGGTCATAGAAGTAGGCTGTTTGGTCTTTCGGATAAGAACAATTAGGGTATGGTTAATGGAAGAAATATTCTCCTCACCTCGTAAAACTGCAATACAGAAACGGGAGACCTCCACCCCAATTATATGCCAGAATCTCTGGTAGAAGACTACACCCAGACCGTCTTCACCAGATGCCTTCAATAGACTCATTGACTTGACCGCTCGTAGAATCTCTTCCCCGTCAAACTCTCGTTCCAGCTCTGCATTCATAATAGGTGTTATACATGGTGAAATACCATTTAGGACTCTGTCAACTTTAGTGGACCAAGCCGTTGAAAAGAGATCAGCAAAATAACTAGTTGCTATCGAAGACATAGCCTCATTCTCCTACACTTCCTGACCAGTAGCGTCAGTGAGTTTTGAAATACGTTGTTGACGTCTTCGCTCAGAAGCATGTTTATGGAAGAACGTTGTGTTACGATCACCATTCTGCAACCAATTAACTCGAGCACGCTGTTCCCAATACAGCTCCTCTTTATCCATCTCAAAATTTAGTTCCAATTGAGTATCAACTAATTCGTGTAGAGTTTCGTCACTCGGGAACGCTTGAGACAGTTCCTGCAGCCGTTTCCTCAAGTTTGATTCCTTAGACCTGCGGCCCTTCCGTAACACCGTGGCCCACTTCCACAGGCCTGTTTTCATATATTCCAATCGTTGTAGGAGGTGTCCACTGGATTCTTCCCAAAGCCTTTTTACCTCTGCTTCACAAGAGCTTTCCAATAACCAACTAGCCTCGAATCTGAAGACCCACTGATCTGGCTTGTCCATAGTGCTCTTATTCGTATCCAGAAGAAGTGGACAGTGGTCCGAGAACGTGTGAGTAAGATGTTTCAATTTGAAATCGGGAAACATCTCCCTCCACAAACTATTTGCAACCCATCTATCCAATCTCTCCCTAACATTGTTGTCCGACATCCGCCCTTTTTGCCATGTGAACCAAGCCCCCCGAGTAACCCAGATCATCTAGGGAGCAGTCCTCAAGCATAGAACGAAATCTGTCCATCTGTCTTTCGCTACGAATGCGGCCACCCTGCTTCTCGAATGTATACATGATTTCATTAGAATCACCAATCACCATCCAGAGAGTCTCAGGGCAATCATTCAAACTTCGTAAAAGGTTCCACGAATCCAAACGGTTAGATTCCTCAGGGGCACCGTAGAAACCAGTGCAGTGCCATAGACATCCATCCGAATCTACATTAAGAAAGAAATCAATATGCCGAGCAGACAAAGAGCGTAAACTAACATTGCATGTTGCTTTCCAACCAATAGTCAAACCTCCACTTCTACCAACTGAACTCACATCTATACCATTAGGGTAGCCCAAACTTCGGCGTATATTCGCCATTTTATTATCATTAACTTTTGTTTCGATAAAGAAAATTACATCGGGTTTTAAGTCTCTCAACATATGTCAGAGACGGCGAACCGTCCGTGGCTTTCCTAGGCCACAAACATTCCAGCTAAGGAGCTTCATTGGGCCCGGCGGACCTGATCCTTCAGGTCGGCCGATTCAGTAGTCAAAGGGCCAGATGAACAGCCTAAAACATCCACAGTAGAATTAGACGATCTGGCCTCACCAGTAAGGCCTCCTACTTTCCTTGGCCTTTTGTTTCCATCCACTTGCTCAATTGGGCTTTCTTCGGTCTCCCGGCCCATCTGGATATCCATTAAAGGCAGCAAATCCTGGCCCACAGGATCAATATTGACTCTCACAGATTGGATAAAATCATATTCTTTCCCTTTTAAGACACCCGAAGTCAAACCCGTACTAGAGAAATTCACTCCCGCAAATCCCGTTTGCCTAGGATTTCGAGAATTAACTGTATTTGTTTCCATAGATACCCCACTATTAGCGCCCAAAATTTGGCCAGACGAACCAGAATCTTCGCGCAGCCAGATACTGCTCGGCGTCGACCTTCGTGGTGGTGCCCGTAGGGTAATGTCCCAATTGAAGACAATCTCCGATTGGTCCAAACTCAGGCGAATCGGGCAAAAGCTTTCGCTGTGACCTAATCTGCCACACAAGAAACAAAATGTTCGAATCCGTTCGTATTGAAACCGTACATATACTTGATTCCCATTGCGCAACGCCACCTTCTTCCGACGCTTAAGAGGTAAACGAGTATCAAACCAGAGACGGATACGCATAATTCGAGACTGGATGGACTGATACGGGCTAGTATCATACTCTACAAAGCGCCCAACAAAATTTCCCAGCGACTTAGCTACCCCTTCCGACATGAACCCGAACGGTAAATCAAGGACATGGACCCAAAGCTTTATGAAGTTCAGCGGAACCATCATGGGATCATCACCATCCTGAAGCCGGTGTAGAATCAGCATATGGTTATTAAAGAACCATGGGCTACCATTATCGATTCTCTCTACATCCACCACATGATACAGTCGAAAAAGAAAACGATTCTCCCCCAGATCGGAGATCGATATACCCCCCAGGGGTTTCCATATATTTGCAAGAGTATTTCTCATCGAATCAAAGTGGATAATGCTCGTCGTCAGGAACATACCAACAAAACAGTAGAGAAATGACACAGCAGCAGAAGGATTTTCAGCGTCAACCTGTAGTACATCATCCTCCTTATCGTCGATCACCAAATTCGCCAGATGAGTCTCAACGGCCGCCATAGCAAACATAGAGAGGGAAAGACGTGTCAAAAGATAGACAGAAAAAAGACGTATCAAAAGGCAGACAATATACAAATGGTATGTTGTTGCATATGAATATGAGGTTTGCGGCCTTAAACGGTAAGATTTCAACTTCTTTTTGATTCAATAAGAAATTATTAAGATAAATGTTAAATTTTGAAGATAAAATAACATGCGTATCATTGGTTATTAAACTAATTAATTGATCCGTGTAAAATTTCAACTTCAATCCACATGAAATTTAAGTTGCGAAACTATTAAAGTAGCTTTCAAAAAAAATTGCGAAACTAAAGTAAAAATAAACTTATGGCCATGTTTGACAATTAACTGATAGCGGATAGTGGATTATATTAGCTGATTGCATTATTTGATTTGACTAGCGGATTGCATTAGCTTATTGTATAAATGTGTTTGGTAAAATTAATTGATAGCCGATAGCTGTTAGATTATTTAAACACGCAAAATGACATATAAGGACATGATTATATTCAATACTTGTTTGAATAGTTTATTAGTTATCAATATTTTGTATCTAATTATTATTAATTAGATCTATAAAATTATTTTTAATATAACTTTTCAAAACATATTTCAATGATTTATATATTAATTTATTATTTATATAATTATTTTAATATAATTTAATTAATTAATAAATTTAAATACACATATAAATATGTGATAATAAAAAGGAAAAAAATAAATAAGATTAGCTTATAAATATGGTGAGAAAATATTTAATTTAGGTTATTTTGAAATTTTTGGTAACTGGTAAGGGCAAAAGAGTCTTTACAACTATAATATCAAACCTTTAATCTCAAAAAGCTCATATTATGAGCTTTTTCAAAATTAACAGTTTGACCCCAATCCGCTGTTTATCAAACAACAATATTAGCAAATTTGATTAGTCAAACCTCTAATTATGCCTCAAACCTCTAATTTTTACTCATACCTATCTTTACCAAACAAGGATCTTCACCCTTAAAAATCATATAATTTCAGTTTAATACCCTTTAAAAGTTATATAGTTACAAATTTAAATGACAATAAAATTGTTTTTTAATATTTTTAAATTTACAATTTGATTATCAACCTAACAAGTATTTTAGTGGGAAAACGAATAATTAAAAATATGTATGAACAAATACTACATTCTAATTATCTTTAGACTATTAAAAAATTACAATTTAATTATGACCTATAGTTTATTTTTCCTAATTTACCCCTGTTAATGGTGTGGGTCGTAAGCTGAAAATTCCCATATATGGGTATTTCATGATTAAAGTTGTTTATATATAACCAACACATGAATAAAAAATAATAAAATAAACTTTCTAGAAGATTGACAGCACTGGAAGGTATATTTAACTGGTATTTTGTTTATATGACTCATTAGTCTTGACCCCCAATTAGATTGGTTTTATTTTATTCAATTCAAATGCATTTGTGAGTGGTGCACATGGCACGGCCTAATTCAAAGCACAATTAAAATAAAATTAGGGTTTGGGCATGTTTCTTTTGGGGTGAAGAGAGAGACAAGTACCCAAAAAGCTAAAATTTATTTAGTGATGGATAGGTCTGTGGTAATAACGACTAACCTAAAAGAACTTAAACAAAATCAAGTCTCGAAAATTTGTTAAAATAAACAATTTAAAATGTTATTAAAACATGTAACATTTTAAGTTACTAGAGAAATTTTAAAATTTATTATTTTTTAACTTTTAAGTTTAACCGCGGTTCTTTAGACTCTTATATTGACGGTACTAGAACATTACTCTTTTGTTCTTTTTCTTGCTTCGTTTTTTGTTGCAACCGTAACTATAAATGCCCGTTGAGCCGTGATCTAGTTGCCAAATAATTTTAAGTTCAGTCTGAACGCCCGTTTTTTTCACCGAAATTAATGCATAAATGCCCGTTTTCCACGACTCAATTTTCCAAAATTTGCCCAAACGTCGTTTTAGGGCTGAGTTTGTTTAAACCTTACCATATGTCTGCATGTGTCATGTGTCGGTCCACACCAGAGACAAGACAAACGGTCCAATGATGTATCAAGTTTTTTACTGTCACCAAATAAAACGACATGGGCAAACCTTATTTGATAAGGGTCGGTTTATGCCAGGCTGCCAGCAACGTAAGGATATGTTGAAATTTAGGGGTGATAACGAGCCTAGCGGAGCCTGAGCCTGACCAGGCTCGGCTCGGAAATAGTGTAATTAAACTCGGCTCGGGCTCGAGGCTCGCCGAGCTCGGAATTTTAGACTCGAGCTCGGCTCGAAAACAATTCTATTGGACTCGACTCGAAGCTCGTCAGGCTCGGCTCGGCTCGAAATGAAAAATTTTGTTATAATTTTTTATATAAAATATTCGTTAAAAATCTCTTTCATAACCAACACTAAAATGAAATTCAATGATCGGAAAGGAGAAAAAAATGTCAAAAATTAGATTAATCTAAATAATCAATAAATATTCTTATAATACAAACACATAATTAAAAAAATACAAAATCAAACAACAATCAACTAATGAAAAAAATACAAACACATATTTTATTTTAGTGCATATGTAGATTCCGAGCCTGTTCACGAGCTTTTCGAGCCGAGCCTGTGTAAGTTCAGCTCGACTTGTTAAGGTTTCGAGCCGAGCCCGAGTCGCGCTCACTCGAACTGAGCTTTGACCGAGCCGAGCCCGAGTAGCTCACGAGCCGGTCAGGCTCATTATCACCCTATGTTGAATCACCACTATTTACTAAGATTTGTTCCCACCTCAAAATTTCATTGCAATCCCTAAACTTTGTCCTCTTTTACAATTTAGTCCATATCAAATCATCCTTCATTATTTTAAGACATTTAATAAAACAATTAAATGCCCCAACCAGTCAAAGTTCTTTTTAAGCCATGAAACTAAGAAACATCACATTTTTAATAAGGATGACCTGAGATGTCCAGATCAATTAAGTGCTAAACTTTAATTAGAACGAACGTATAAGTGTTTGTTCGAGATAGTGGGGATCCGTCAATTTGACCATTTTATCGGCAAACATACTATGAAGTATATTTCAGATACCAAAACTTCCGAGATGTTGCATGATCAAACTAATTAAAATTTCGAACGTATAATAGCAGTATTTGGTCGTGTTCGTTTGTCTATTTTTGAAAGTGTTTATGTTCTTTTAAATTTTTAATATAATATTCGTGTTCGTTTGCATAGCGTTCGTGAATACGTTCGTTTAATGTTCGCGAACATGTTCATATATATATATGTCAACATGTTTGTTTATATATTCGCCAAAATGGCAAAATTACGCAACTAGTCCTTAATTTTCTCAAGCTTCACAGTTTGAACTCAAAAGTTCACTATATATTCAATTTAGTTCATGCATTCATCAATATTCAAAATGTAAAAAAATAAAATAAAAGGAAAATGAGAACTAAGTAAACACACTTATAAGCGGGTCGATAAACGAGTTTGTTCACGAACATAAACAAATCGAACACACATTTGTTTGTGGTCGTTCATTTATTAAATGAACATAAAAAAATTTGTTTATACTCGTTCTTTTACTTGATAAATGAATATTTAGCTTAATAAACGAACGTTATACAAACGATTTATCGAACGCTCTATTCATTTACACCTCAAAGTTAATATAACATTTTTGACCATTTGATTAGAATATTTGTCCGAGGATGTTTAATGCAGGAATATAAAAAACAAGTTTGCCGACAATAAACATTTGTTGTGGTCTCAAGACTCGTTTTTCCAGCATTCCAAAACGTACGATAGATGTGCACAAGAAATTTGGTTGGTGCCGACACATTTGGCGCCATTAACACATCTAAACTGGAAATTTTGGCTGTGTGGGCTGCTAACCATGATGTCGGTTTGAATTTGAATTTCCAACACTCACGAACTTTGATTCTCGATTAAAACGTGTTTGATTTCTTTCATCATATAACTATGGAGATCTTTAGCTATTGAGTTTGTGTCACCACTGCATGAGCGATCTTGTCATGTCTATTACCTTTATAGTTATGATTCTGGCTGCTTTGCCTGTGCATATAACTGTTTTTTGGGGCAAGTCAGTCCACTATCACCTACTCCTTTTCTTTTACCAATTCCAATTGAACTGAACATCATGTGTATGGATGCTTATCGAGCGAGTCGATCGTGAGTAGAGTAATGCTTAATTCGTGTTCGTTAATAAATTTATTGTTCTTCTCAACTCATTGCTCGTTAAGTTCGCTAAAAATTTTCTTTGCTCGTGCTCGTTAAAAAATCTCGTTGCTCGTTAAACTCGTCAAATTTTTTATCTTATTTTCTAGATTATAGGTAAAATCTAGTAATAGTATTAGAGCTTGATGTAAACAAATTCAGAAAAAAACATGAGGACTGAGAGATAAATCTCGAGCTGTTTGCGAGCTGTTAAACTCAATAAGCACCCCTAATGAGGAAGCTTAAGTAGTCCGTACGATAACATATGAACCGGGTTTTGATACTACAACATAGTCATCATGTTCTATACCAGGTGTTTTTAGGTTATACCGTCTTTGTTGAATTTGATAAAAGCAAGAGCTTCAAAACTTACCATATCTTAACACCTATTCTATTTCAATTTTCAGAATGACACCAAGATTATAATATAAAAAGTAAAACAAACATCATGAACTAGGAAATCATGATGTCTGCAAGCACCTCACACCCTAGTTCTATGAAGCACGAGGACGGCAAAATAACTGTGTTCAAGTAATCGATACGTCTCCGGCATGGGGACGGCTGAGGGACGTCCCGGGATGTACCACGGTGGCAGGGTACGGCTAAAGGAACTCGGAGACGTTTTTTAATTAAAAAAAATTCAGACAACAAAACTTAATCTAATGTACTCTGTTCTAAAGTTAAACACCTTTTTTGTTTTCTTTCAATTGGAGTCTGGAGAGGAGCGAGCGACACCATCGCACCATTTCAAGAAGCAGGCGCCGACGAGACTTGTATTTCAGCGTGTTCAAAACTCCGGCCTTAATTTTCAGGTAAGTGTTCTTCTCGTTTAACTTTATTTTCATGTTTACAGTCTTGGATGTTGTTTTATATCTGTTGGCTACTATGGGTATATAGCTCTTATGGATCCTCTGCTTTATTTTAATTGTTATTCGCATATTGAAATTAGGTTGGCTTGAGATTTCAGTTGTTCCTTCCAGTTACTGTAGCGGACAACTCGACCCACAAAGAACATTATTTAGTGACTAAAAGACTAACTTTTTCTTGTTCATCTCTTGTGCAGTTTAAAAGACGACAATCCAACTGCCAATTAGGCCTCTCCTTCAACTGGCTCTACAGCAAGAGCTATCCAAACATTTTAATTGCAAGTTGTCTAAGCGCCTATAATTTCATAAAAAAATTAAGGTAATTTTGTAAGTTTGAGGTTTCTTTGGATGTTCGAGTAGTCCATTATCCCCTCTCATTTCTTTAAGAGTTTACTTAAGAAATGTTCCTGTATTGAATTTTTGAAATCCATTTTCCTATAAATATAGTATAATTATTCGGTATTATAATCGTTTGTTTCATTTAAGAGATCATAGGACTTCATATTGCTGGAGTGTAGATAATTATTTTGTGTTTGATATATTTGTTTAACCTATATTCAAATGTATTAGTAAAAATGTGTTGGAAGCCAACCTAGAGCATAATATCTAGCTTAGCACACTAACTAAATTATAATGATGTTTATAGAGGCAGAGTTTAGTAAGAAAATAGAAGATTCTCACCACCATTAAAATTTTAAATCATAAACATAATTCTACATGGAATCAACACATTAACTAAAAAATTTGGTGAGCCAGTGCAAACATTAATTGTCTAATGATACCTTCTATGTCTCGTCTCTCTTGAAATGCATCTCGAAATAAAAACAATTTAATTGTATTTAAAAATCCCTTATATGCAGCCCTATTTAACTTATTGTATGAATGAAAATTGAAATTAACAAGAATGCACCACACTTTGTTAGTGGTAGACAATTGCAGTGAGTTGAGTTGTTATTTTTATAGGGAAATTTTTTCTATAAAAAAACGAGAAAGTATGAAACTGGGTTTTCAACATCAATTTGTCTCAAATTTTAGCAATGCATTTTTAGATTACCCGAAATTAGGGGTTGGCTGCCCTTTTGTTTTTTTTGGGTGAAAGTTGTTTTAGTAATACATTTTTAGATAATTGAATTGGGATTTAAGATTAAGAAAATAGAAACTTGTTAATTAAAATTTTTAGCATGATTTTTGAACTCAATTGATTTGTTTTTTTTGTTTAATGTAAACAGATCAATTTAATTTTAAATATGACATCTCAAAGTGGTAGCGGGGCTAAAAGTGCTAGTGAGAGTGGGTCAATTTCATCATTCTAAAATGAAAATTTATATCCATTGTGAGAATATATGACAAAGCTAGAGAAACAAAAAACTGTTGGAGGAACTTGAAACTTTCGATGTAACATTATAGTGATACTCGTAGTGTAAGCTAAGATAAAGACACATTTGCTTCAAATTTTAGGTGAACGAGTTACAATTTGCAAAAAAGTAATTGAAAGTCAAAAAACTTGAAATGGTAAAGTTGATAGAGGTGTGAGAGAAAAAAAACAAAGAGCAATTAAAGAAATTATTTTGCCCTGTTAAATCTCAAGCTAAACTTGAGATTGATTCTTCTTCTAAGAAGAGAAAACCTAGCTTGTCACTTCTTACTAAATTATCCGACATGAATATTAGAGCTCAATTAGATGAAGAAATTGCAAGAATGTTTTATATCGGTGGTTTGCCCTTTAATCTTACTAAAAATTTTCATTATTATGGGACTTTCACTTCAAAATATACCTGATTATGTTTCTCCTGGTTACAATAAATTGCGAACCACATTGCTCTAACAAAAAAAAAATGTTAAAAAGCTCTTGCAACCGATTAAAGCAACATGGCAAAAAAAAAGGTTGATTATTGTTTGTGATAGTTGGAGTGATCCAACAAGAAAGTCTCTCATTTATTTTATGGCTACTTCTAAAAATGAGTCTATGTTTCTTAAAGCTGTGAATTGCTTTGGTGAAGTCAAAAATGAGATTTTCAATGCCAATTTGATGAAAGAAGTGATTGATGAGGTTGGTCATCAAAATATGGTGCAGAATATTACTGACAATACAACTAACTGCAAAGGCGTATGAGAAATTATTGAGAGCATGTATCCTCATATTTGTTGGACACCGTGTGTTGTCCAAGTGTTCATACACTTAATCTTGCCTTGAAGAATATTTGTACGACAAAAAATATTAAGAGAAATGAGAAAACATATGACTTGTGTCATTGGATTACTGAAATTCATGGGGATGTTGTACAAATAAATTTTTTTTTATCATGAACCACAACATGAGATTGGTTATTTTTCAAAAATGCAGTCCTCTTAAATTACTTTCAGTTGTCGATACTCGTTTTGCTTCAATCATTGTGATGCTTAAGAGTTTTAAGCTCATCAAGCAAGAACTTCAAGCATCATAAATGATGAATGAAAATCTTATAAAGAGGGTGACATGTGGAAAACAAACTTTGTGAAATAAAAGTTTGTGAGTGATGATTGGTGGGATAAAATAGCTTACATCATTGATTTTACAAAGCATCATCTATGACATGTTTAGAGTATGCGACACTGATAAGCCATGTCTTCATTTGGTATATAAGATGTAGGATTCCATGATTGAGAAAGTGAAGTGTAAAATTTACAAGAAGAAAAAATATTCTCTTTTAGACTTTAGTCCTTTTTATCATGTTATTTATGAGATTTTTATAGTTCGTTGGACATAGAATTATACTACTCTTTATTGTCTAGCTCGGTCACTAAATCCAAGATATATAACTTTGTTAATTTTAAATTTTATATTCTCAAATTCTAGTTCTTTGATATATATATATATATATATATATATATATATATATATATATAGTTTTCTTTTTAATGTGTTGAAGGTTTTATAGTGATGGTTGGCTAATCGATAATATTAGTAGAGTTGCTCTTCATAAAGATGGTAAAATATCTCAAGAGAATGAAGTTGTAGAACTAATGTTTTGATATAATAGTTAAAAAATGTTTTGGACTAATTTGAAAAGAATTTAAAACTTGTTTTTAAGTCCAAACAACTTGAATTTATGTTTGAGGTATTTTAAGAGGTTTTTGGCAAAGATTTTTCATGTTTTTAATAGCTAAACTTGTGATTTCAGAGTACTCGTATCAATACGGTAAACCCCCGTACCGATACCTTTTTGCCCAGTTTGGCCACTGTCAAAACCCGTATCGATACAGACCTTTGTCGTACCGATACGGATCGGGATCGTTTCGATACGCCTAGTCAGCGTACAGATCCCCTTTCAAGCACCCCAACGGCTATTTCCCAACGGCCATTTAAATGTGAACCCGTACCGATACGCCCAGGCTGGCAAGATCCCAACGACTAGTTCCTACGAAGGCCGTACCGATACGAATCCAAGCGTATCGATACGAATAGCTACAGAACATCATTTATGAAGGGAAATAAAGTCCTCAACGGCTCCAATTCATCCCCAACGGCTAGAAACTCATTTGAGAGTATAAAAGGGACCTCCAAGCATCAAGAGAAGGCTAATGCTCATATTGTCAAACATCAAATGATCAAGAAATTGTCTTAGCACTTAAATTGTCATTTCTTGTATAGACAAACACTAGTGAGCCAAAATTGTCAAATTTGCTCAAGTGTTTTAGGTTTTGGGTGAGTGCTTAATTGTGCAAACAAACACCTATTAGAGGGTTTTAAGTTTGCTTTGTTTATCTCTTTGTAAAGAGGGTTTTGATCAAGGCTTTGGGTAGAAGCTTGATCGGTTGTAAGGGTTTCCTCCAAATCCTAGAAAAGAGGACGAATCAATAGTGGATTGATTGAGAAATCCTTAGTGGGGAGCTAAGGTAGTGGATGTAGACCTTGGTTAGAAGGTTGAACCACTATAAATCATTGTGTCTATTTGCATTCTAGCTTCCTCAACCCTTCCACCCAAAAATCTACCTCTCCACCACTTGGTGAGCCTTATCGGTTGAACGAATCGAGCCCCCAAAATCTCAACAATTGGTATCAGAGCTTGACTCAATCGAAGGGGATTCACATCCTATTGAGAAGATCCAGCAAGCTCGATCACTTTTTCATCAACCGCTCAATGGCACATTCAATCGACAAACCGCCTTTCTTTGACAGAACTCACTATGCCCATTTGGAAGACAAAGATGAAGTTCTTCATCAAATCAAGAGATTACAAGCTATGAGATGTAGTTGAAGATGGTTCGTTCGTGCCTCAAGGAAGTAAAGCGGAGTGGAGTGCCGACGATCGCAAGAAGATGGAGCTAAATTGCAAAGCCTTGCACATTCTATTTTGTGCATTTGGTTCATCCATCTATGAGAAGATGTCTTCTTGTGAGAGTGCCAAGGAGGTATGGGACAAGCTTGAAGTCACATACGAGGGAACCAATGAAGTCAAGGAGACCAAGATTGGGCTCCTAACCTTAGAGTATGAGAACTTCAAAATGGATCCGGAAGAGAACATCGAGAAGATGTTTGATAGGTTCTCCACCATCACCAATGGCCTCAAAGGCTATGGAGAAGCCATCTCGGAGAAAAAGCTTGTTCGTAAGCTCATCTACTCACTTCCCGAGTCTTGGGACTCAAAGAGGACCGCCATCATCGAAACAAAGAATTTGAAGACTTTGAAGCTTGATGAACTTATGGGGTCACTCCTTACTCATCAAATCATGAAAAAAAACAAAGAGGATGAGAAGAAGAGAGAAAAAATTAGAGCTATGAGAGAGAAGAAAATTAAAGGGCTTGGCATCAATGCAAGTGCCAAGGCTCTCAAATCCTCCACTTGTCATCATGTCTACTCAAGTGAAGAGGGGGATCAAGATGAAGAGATAGTTCATCTCTTCAAGAAGTGTGCCCCATTTATGAAGAAAGCCTTAGGAGAGCTTGAACGAGAACCTAAAAGAAAGGAGATGACAAGCACTTCAAGCCATAAGAAGAAGACACATATGGCTACTTGGAGTGATGAGGACTCCACCGATGATGAACAAGCCAACCTTTGACTTATGGCCATCGAAGAAGATTCAAGGGTAACTTCTAATTCATCTACTTCATGTTCTTATTCCTTTGATGAATTACAAGATGCCTATGATGATTTGGTTTTAGATTTTAAAAGCCACATTTTGAAAAACAATAAATTTATTTCAAAGTTAAAAATTCAAAATGATTTGCTTTCTAAAACCAAACTTGAACTTGAAGCAAAACTTGAAGAGTTTGAATTAAAATGTTTTGATTTACAAAAATTGCTTCAAAATGTTTAAGAAGAAAAAGATTTGATTTTCAAAGAGCTTGAAAAGAAAAACAATTTTGGAAAATCAAAATTTTATTTTAGACAATCTAATGCCCCTAGATTTATTAAAGGAAAATGTTTTAGAAGTATTTGGGTCCCAAAAGGACTTAATACTTCAATTAGAAGGGATGACATTGAATAATGGATTCCAAAGGGGCTAAAATTTGTGCTACTAACGTTCATGGATCCAAAGCAATTTGGATACCAAAAATTACTTAATTGTCTATTGTTAGGTGTGATGGAGTTGTTCAACAAGTCAAACATTGAGGGGGAGCTTCATGCACACAAGGAAGAACATTTGAAGAAGGAAGGCTTCACATCCTCCCTTGGGTTCAAGTGTTGGTAAAATTTCTAGTTGTTTTTTAATTAATTTGTCTTTTTTTTTTCTTTTTATTCAACTAGATGATCATAAATGTTGGACTAACATTTTTAATGATGCTTTGAGTAAGGGGGAGCCATTTCTAAACCAAATTCTTATTTTTGTCAAAATTTTTAACTCTATTGTTATTTTGAACTTAATGTCTTAAATTCTTTTTGATATAACAAAAGGGGAAGAAATTTATGGTTTGAAAAATTGAATTTTCAAATGAATAAGGGGAGCTTTATTTAATTTCATATCTTTAATCTCTTATTCACATTTTTAAAGTTAAAGGGGGAGAATCCCAAACAATTTTTCAAGTGAGTTTTATTATATCAAAAAGGGGGAGATTGTAGAACTAATGTTTTGATATAATAATTGAAAAATGTTTTGGACTAATTTGAAAAGAATTTAAAACTTGTTTTTAAGTCCAAACAACTTGAATTTATGTTTGAGGTATTTTAAGAGGTTTTTGGCAAATATTTTTCATGTTTTTAATAGCCAAACTTGTGATTTCAGAGTACCCGTATCGATACGGTAAACCCCCGTACCGATACCTTTTTGCCCAGTTTGGCCACTGTCAAAACCCGTATCGATACAGGCCTTTGTCGTACCGATACGGATCGGGATCGTTTCGATACGCCTAGTCAGCGTACCAATCCCCTTTCAACCACCCCAACGGCCATTTAAATGTGAACCCATACCGATACGCCCTCAAGCGTATCGATACGCCCAAGCTGGCAAGAGCCCAACGACTAGTTCCTATGAAGGCCGTACCGATACGAATCCAAGTGTATCGATACGAATAGCTACAGAACATCATTTATGAAGGGAAATAAAGTCCTCAACGGCTCCAATTCATCCCCAACGGCTAGTAACGGCTAGAAACTCATTTGAGAGTATAAAAGGGACCTCCAAGCATCAAGAGAAGGCTAATGCTCATATTGTCAAACATCAAATGATCAAGAAATTGTCTTAGCACTTAAATTGTCATTTCTTGTATAGACAAACACTAGTGAGCCAAAATTGTCAAATTTGCTCAAGTGTTTTAGGTTTTGGGTGAGTGCTTAATTGTGCAAACAAACACCTATTAGAGGGTTTTAAGTTTGCTTTGTTTATCTCTTTGTAAAGAGGGTTTTGATCAAGGCTTTGGGTAGAAGCTTGATCGGTTGTAAGGGTTTCCTCCTAATCCTATAAAAGGGGACGAATCAATAGTGGATTGATTGAGAAATCCTTAGTGGGGAGCTAAGGTAGTGGATGTAGACCTTAGTTAGAAGGTTGAACCACTATAAATCATTATGTCTATTTGCATTCTAGCTTCCTCAACCCTTCCACCCAAAAATCCACCTCTCCACCACTTGGTGAGCCTTATCGGTTGAACGAATTGAGCCCCCAAAATCTCAACAGAAGTGCTTTCTAAGTTATTTTCAAGTGATGATGATTATGACAAAGTCTTGGATGAATATGCTTGTTTCTCATTTATGAGTGGGCCTTTTAAAGATTTGATATCTCTTATAAATAAGTATTCTTCGAATTTGAAAAGTTGGTGGGCTAACTTTGGTGCCGAAATTCTATTGCTCCAATCTTTAGCTTTTAAAGTGCTTGGACAACCTATTTCATCTTCTTGTTGTGAAAGAAATTGAAGTACTTATTCCTTTATCTACTCACTTAGGAGGAATAAGTTAAATTCGAGTCGCGTCGAAGATTTAGTTTACATCCACTACAATCTTCGTCTTTTATCAAGGAGCTCTAGTCAATACGAGGATGAGAAAATCAAGATGTGGGATGTTGGTAGAGATGCTTTTGATTCATTGGGAGATGTTGAATATTTAGATTTTGCCAAACTCTCGCTTGATGAGTCGAATTTAGAGAGCGAGTTAATCTCGAAAGATGTTAACAATGTTTAATTTGTGTTATTTAATATTGTTCTAGACTTAGTATTGTGATTTTAGTCTTGAGATTTGACACTTTAATATTATGGTTTGTTTATGGATTTTATTGTTTTAGATTTAATATTATGGTTTGTTTATGGATTTTATTGCTTTAGACTTAATATTATAGTTTGTTTATGGATTTTATTGTCTAGACTTAATATTGTGGTTTGAATCTTGATATTTCACATTTTAATATTGTGGTTTGTTTATGAATTTTATTGTTTTAGACTTAATATTATAGTTTGAGTCTTGAGATTTGACATTTTAATATTGTGGTTTGTTTATGAATTTTATTATTTTAGACTTAATATTGTGGTTTGAATTTTATTATTTATGGTTTAATATTTTGATTTACTTATAAAATTTAATTTCAAATTTTCTATGAAGTATAAACTTTATTTGTGATTTTTTAGCTCTATATATAATTTTAATTTTTTCATATGATGTACCTTTGCCGTCCTCGTACCCTGTAATTTTAGAAATTGTCGTTTTTCATCCCCGTCCCTGTATCCATCCCCGTATTAGTGCAACATAGCCTAGGTTATGGAATCTGTTCGTGCTGCAACCACATATTCATAACAATCATGAAACATTTATGCTCCCCAGGTACCAACATAAAGAATCATATGGTGCTCAGTGTTCGGAATCCTTCCGGTTTCTTCATCAAATTAAAGCACACAACAATTCCTTCTGGAAGTAAATTCAAGAAACCGCATACGAAACACCGACTACTGTAACAGAGTTCTAACTAGAAGTTCATATGTAAGCAATTTATAGCGTGCAATTCTCTGTATACTAATTGTGGGGGAAGACATTTTCTGATGTTTGCAGCAGTAACACTAATTTCTGGCCTTTAGTTACTAACTCATCCATACTTTCACAAAATTTGGACAAGAATCTGTAACCAATGAGTCATTGCAGTTGCAAACGACAGCTATTGTTATGTAATTCTTACTAGAGGTTCATATGTAAGAAATTTATAGTGTTAAATGTGTCTACTTTTGGTCAGGGAAGAAAGTTTCTGATGATGTTTGCAGCATCACCACTGATTTCTTTCCCTTAGTTTCCTACATATTCATAATAGATTAGCACCAAATTCGGACAAGAATCTGTAAATAACGAGTCATTGAAAGAGCTTTCACTAACTTTGCCCTTATAACCATAGGTGTTCGCATCATGTATGATATAAAAAGAAAAAGCAACTAATACTCTTAAAAGAAAATCCCGCAAAATCGATGAAACAGAGTTGTGAGTGCATAATATCGGTTATTTCCTATGAGAACAAAATATAAATATAAAAACAGTCAATCAAGTATTTTCTTTTATAATACTGGATTCAAAGGAATCCTTGGGCACAATGACTGTTCGAGACAAGGAAAAGAGGACCAATTTCAATCCGGTTGTACGTCCGGATTTGATTGAATTTTGAGCTATATGACAATCGACTCAAAATAAAAACTTAATCTGGGAATTCAGATGAATGGCATCTAAGTTCTAACACAGGACTAAGCAAGTTTAAGAGGCATCAGATGAAGGATCCTGCTTCAACAACATACAAGTCTCCGAAATTCTATTTTTGTTAATGTTTTTTGAGATAAGAATTTACCTCATGAAACAGTAATTCTGGGTCCTGATGACACCCCTTATCGGCATTCTTCTGCTTCGATGCAATGCATACTCCCAAGCATTTTATCTAGATCTTCCTCCTAGAGTTGTAACAATCAGCATATAAACCATAACATAACAGAAGCAGAAAGACCTGTGTCATCATCTTAAAAGTAAATGTGAGATCGGATCCATACCGATAAATCGTTCTGCAAGTACTAATTCTCATCCGAGCTACTACATCTCCCATCCTAACAATGCCAGCAGAAAATCCTGAAGATTTCATGACAGGGTCTTTATAATGCAGACCAACAAGATTTTGAGGCATTACATAGCTAATATGAATGAATGCAAACATAACAAGCAATTAATGGAGCAAGATTATAAGAGGATGAAGATAAATATCAAAGCTTTTCAACCTAATCTGCACTTAAAAAAGTATGATGTTCTGCTGTAAATTACTACCACTAACAGATTAAAGTTACTATTTATTTTATACTCAGATTAAAGTTACCTTTTTTCCAAACATTAACAAATCAGAATACTGGGATAATTCCTCAAACAAAAGTCATGCTAAAATTTTGACATAACCATTACCTTCAAATCTAGAGGATTGTTCCTTCCTTAACTCATCAGATCGAAATTGGCAATTCCTTTGGGACAAAAAAAAAGACAGCGATTTGAAGAAACAATTTGGAAGGAAAGAAAAGACAGATTACGAGTTTGTGCGTGAATCTAACATGAAACCAGAGCCACCTTTGTGGCTTACAGTTTTATTAGATTCACGCACAAACCTGAAATATGTCTCCTTTTTTTTAATTGTTTCAATCAATATTTCCTTTTTTCACCCGACAGAGAGGAAGGGGAAGATACGGAAAGAGGTTTAAGTTTCATTCAATTGGAATTGATTTGGGGTTGGGTTTTTTAAGCTGGAAAAGATGGGTTTGATAAACCCTAATTTTGATGGCTCGGATGTGACGACAATATGACGTATGATGATGGATCATCGATCCTTGTTAAGTTGCACGAATCATGTGAGTTCTGGTTTAAGGCATGCTATTCTGATTGTTACTCTAAAATTATAGATGAACTTGAAATACTATGTCATCTGTATCGTCAGTAAATAAGGTCTATTTATTTTATTTTAACGGTCAAATAATTATTTATTCTTTTACATGTAAGTAGGATGTAAAGATTTTTTGAAAAAAAATAAAATGGAAAAAGTTGAAGTGAAGAAAAAATGAAAGGAGAAAATATATTTTTTCTTCCCATCGTGTGTTTGGTTGAGAAGATGAAAAACAAAAAGGAAAAAATATTTATTTAATTTGAAACTAACTCCTATTTATTTCTAATTTTTATAACTTAATCTAATATTTTTAATATAGTTTTATTTTTGTTCAATTTAATCCTTAAAATTTTTCTTTAATTCAAAATTAGCCCATATGTATTTCTATTTTTTTATAATTGAATCCAATATTTTTAATTTGTTTTTATTTTTGTCTAGTTTAGTTCACAAAATTTTTATTTAATCCGAATTTGACCTCTATTCATTTCTAATTTTTATAATATAGTATAATATTTGTATAATTTAATCATGAGAACTTGACTATCAATGTCTTAATATCGAATGTTACAAATGGCCCATTTGTGACCTAAAAAAATTTAAAATAAAAAGCATATTTGTTTACAAGAAAGTAAACAACCAACATGAAAATAAAGCGGAAACAACCTTATTTTATGAAATCAATATCATCATTGACATATAGACCAAGTTTCAGGTTAATCCGAGCTAAAATGTGTCCTTAATTGCAATTATAAAATTGGTGACTGAAACATAAAGTTTACAATTATAAGATATTAGACTAAATTATAAAATAAAAATACATAATGGTCAATTCCAAAATTAAATAAAATTTGAGGGATTAAATTGAACAAAAATAAAACTATAGTAAAACTATTAGATAAAATTATAAAAATTAGAAACCAATAGGGGTCAATTTCAGATTAAAAAATATTTTAGGAGCTAAAGTGAACAAAAATAATATTATATTAAAAAAATAACTTAATAATAAAATTAGAAACAAATAAGAGTAAATTTTAGATTAAATAAAAGTTTTAGGAAATAAACTGAAAAAATAATATTATAATAAAAATATTAAATGAAATTATAAAAAATTAATTATAATTACGGTAAAAATAAAATTAGAATTTCTTATATAACTTGATAAAATTATTATTAAAGTATGATATATTTCATTTTTCTTCTTCTTATTTTTACCTAATTTTAAAGAAAAAATCTATTTATATAGGAAAAAAATCTTATACATCATCCTATTTTTTTCCTTCTAATTTTATCATTCTACTAAACAATCCTTATATTCATTTTCTTTCCTCTTCCCTCTTTTCTCCATCTTATTTTTTTACCTATCTAAGTAAAGCATTAATGCTAGTTCAAACTTCAAATCTCCGTTATTGATACTCATGGTCACCCACAGCTTTCATTTTTCAAATAGTATTAGGGTTGTAATATTATCACCAAAATAACATCAATCAAAAATTCATTTTACACTCCGAACATGAACTGTAAAACGGACATGTATATTATTAAAAAAATTATTTTGCAAAATAGCACACGAAGAAAATTATTTCGTATCATAACACCGAAAATTTATATTATAGGCCCGACTCGCCACATAATTCATGTCTCAATCAACAAAAATAATTCATTTTATTAATTTTTCCATGTCATATTTTTACTAAGTGATTCATCACTTGATAAAAATTGTTTTTTATATATTTTTTATAGTAAATATGATTAAAGATTCATTTGGTAAAAATATGACATGAAAAAATTAATGAAATTGATAGTTTTTATTAGTTAGGACCATGGTCAATGGATGATGTGGCGAGCCGGACTTATGATATAATTTCTCCATAACACCCTTATAGTGAACTCGTCATGTATGCATAATGAGTTTTATTTTATGTAATTTTTTAACGTAAATAATATAACCTTTAAACATTAAAAGAAATAAATTTTAATGAAATTCGTCATGCATGCATGAGGAGTTCTATTAAAAAATAATAATAAAGCTCGCCATGTATGCATGAGGATTTTGATGTAAGACCGTTATGCTGAAAAATAATTTTTTTCAGGTACTACTTTAAAAAACAATATTTTAGAAGGTGTTATCTTGGTGAATATGCGGTTGCTTGTTTTATTTTTTGGGCTTGCTGCCCTTTGATATTCTGAAATTTGTTTCAGCCTGTTTTTTTGTTGGGCCTTTGTTCCCAATTGTTGTATGGACCTTTGATATGAATGATTTGTCTCATTTTACTCAAAAATATATTGTTACCGTGGTGTACCCTAGGATCTAATTTACCGCACATTTAGGGTCCATATCCAGCACTATCGTCCGAGACCTTGGGGCCGAGGTTCCAGCACCCCGTGCCGCGCCCAACGCACTCGAGGGGTCCGAGTCCGTCCGGCCCATTCTGTCGCACCCTAGGGGCTACATTCCAGCCGAGCCATCTGCCCGAGGGGCCTTGCTAGGCACCTGGGCCTGTCCGAGCAGCACTGAGCAGCCTGTCTAGCCGCACCCTAGGGCCTGTCCAAGCAGCACCGAGCAGCCGCACCCATGGGCTTGTCCGAGCCACACGCAGCAGCACGCCAAGCTGCACCCATGGGCCTGTCCGAGAGCCTATCCGGATTCTACCATTCCATGGCCATTCAAGCCCATTTCTTGGGGAATCTTCACCCTTTTGACCATGGTAGTCAAGGCAAGGATCAAACATCCATATCTTCCCCGATTTATGGAGATTCATATCGTTTTCACAAGGAAAGAAGCCACACCAAGAAGGAAGGAATCATTGATCCTATTCTCTTGCCTTTATTAGATATATTAGGTCAATCTTGGCCATCCATTGTAATCGATAGTGACCGTCAGATCGGGAGGTGCCAGGCTATAAATAGAGCATCACCCCCTCATTTGTAATCATCCTGAATTTCCTTTGTTTTCACTTTTCTTTATCAGTAAAAGAATAGCAACGTTGAGTACTCTTTTCCTCCTAACTAGGCTTAGATGGGGTTTTTAACGAGGCTCTTCGTTTTGCAAATCACTCGAGCCATCTCATTTACTTTCTTCATCGCAACGCTTCCGCAACGCTTCCGCTCATCTAGCCAAGCCAAGACTTGACTTTAGACTTAATTGGTCCCTTTCGAAGTCCTTTCCCGACCAAGTGCCGCACGTTGCTAGCAATATAAGCCTAGCCCCGTGACAAGTGGTATCAGAGCCTACGTTTAGCGAAGAATTTGTTCGAGATGACGAATCCAAGTGACGCTCCCATCAACGGCACCACGAAGCCAATGAAGACTCATGGTGGAAAAACCAAGAGGGCTAGTTCGAGAGATGCCATCTCTACATTGCAAGACAAAGTTACCCGTTTGGAGAACAACACAAATGAGTCCAGAGAGAGGCTCAATGTTGTTGAGACCCGGCTAGATATGTTGGAATCTCGGGGTGATGGTCACAAGGATGATTCCCAAGAGCTCGAAGATAGACTCGAGACCGTGGGGTTGGAGAATAGATCTCTTAAAGATGGGTTAACCGAACTAGAAAAGGCGATGAATGTGCTAAGGGCCAAGCTCAACGTCTATAAAACCGTCGTGGCCAATGGAATGATTTTAAGTCCGACTAGAGTGCTAGCTGATGTGCCGAAACCAAAGGAATTCAAAGGATCGAGAGATGCTCAAGAAACTGATACATTCTTGTGGAGCATGAACCAATATTTCTGCAACACCAACATCGTGGATGAATCCACTAAGGTAAATATTGCTTCTAGTTATTTTACTCACAGTGCTCTTTTATGGTGGAGACGCAGGTGTGCCGAGGAGTCCGATAGAGACGTTCCCGTAGATACTTGGGAAGAGCTTCAAGACGAGATCCATGAGGCGTTCTATCCTAAGAATGCTCAAAGAGAGTTGCGCTCAAAGCTACGCCAACTCAAGCACGACAACAACATCCATGACTACGTGAAGAAGTTTATCGAGTTAAAGCTTCAAATCACCAACTTAGGAGAAGATGAAGGCTTCTCAATTTTCATGGATGGATTGAACCGATGGGCTAACATGGAGTTGGAAAGACGTAGTGTCAAAGATCTTTCTTATGCCCTTGACGAGGCTGAGGCAATAGCCAAGTTCGGAAATCGAGACTCGTCCAAACCAAAACCGAAATCCAAAGGTTGGGGATATAAGAATGCCAAAGCCGGAGGTGAGAGATTTAACCATGATAGGCCTTCCAACAACAATCGACAAGGCCGATCAACTAAGCCACAAGAGAGATGAGGTTTTTGATGTTTCCATTTCCAATGACCTCATCATATTCGATATTGCCCAAAGAGGACAAGTCTTTCTACCGTCAAAGTTAACGACGAGCCCACCGCCCAACTTGGAGCAATTGTAAGTAATCTCCAAGTGAATTCTTTATCTAACAAGCCCAAAAGTGGTCTTATGTTTGTAGAAGTCACGATTTCTGAAAAGAAATTGCGTGCACTTGTGGACACCGGAGCTTCCGAACTGTTACTCAATCTCAATGTATTGAAGAAAAGTGGGTGGATCAAAACGGTCAACTCGAAAGAAGAGCCTATTGCCGGAGTTGCAAGAAGGGTCGAGATCCAACTTGGAAGTTGGAAGGGCTGTGAGGATATAAAGGTAATTCCTCTTAATGATTATGATCTTGTGATTGGTTTATCTTTTTTGGACAAGATTTGTAACCCCCTCGTCCCGGTCTGGCCGGATGACCGGTCCGAGTAGGCCACAAGGGGAAAACCAAAGCGAAACCTGTTAAGGTTCTCCCTCGGTTAGCAACCCTAATTTTTTTTCTTTTAATCTTATCTTCTCTAATGGCACATTTAAGTCCTATGTGATCATAACAACGGAAAGAAATGAAGAAGACAATAATCTGAACCCAAAACAACAATTAAACAGACCAATTTTAATCCATTAGATAGGCCGTTTCGAAACACCATTGAGGCGTATCGAAATGCCCTTGACCAGGTCAACTGCCTCCAAGCCCATACGAGGAGGCCATATCGAAACAGATGTCAACCGTTCTGAAATACCCTCAACGGTCAACTTCTCGTGGTCAATAAGATTTTGACCGTTTCGAAACCCTTAGACCCGTTTCGAAACGCTTTCATCTCGTCAATTTCTCAGATTTCCAGTAGCCAAAATGTTCCGAAACCCATATCAAAACAGGGGCTCTTAGTGGCCAAACCGTATCGAAACGCATTTCGATACGAGGTCCCTGAAGCCTTACCCGTTCTGAAACGACCTAGCTCGTTTCGAAACACGGGCTGTCTGCAACCCTAAAAAACCAGACTTAGGCATTTCTCAACAATTCTAAAGGTCCTATACGACCCCAAGAAGCACTCAGCACAAGCATACATGAACTAGAGACATGGATCCTATATTAAACATGCTCAAACATACAAGACACATGACGAAACATCCATTCATGGCAATTACGCAAAGACAACTTTACACATAAGGGCATACTTGAAGAAATTATAGGCCAAAAGGCATAATTCATCACCAAAGGTTTACATGCTGATCAAAAGCAACTTAAGCATTCATAAGGCATGCCATCACATAAGCATTTGGCAAGACATAACATGTTTACAATCAAAGTCAATCCTTAAACATCAAACACATATAGGAGTCATACATAGCTCATACAAAACACACTCTTGCCACATTGCTAAACTACTACATAATTGTTTAACTGTACTTGAGCAACAAAAACTTGGAAAGCCCTTCGCCTTGCTCCGAGCTAGAACCACGCTAATGATCTGCATTGTTGAAAATGAGAGCGTAAGCTACAAGCTTAGTTAACCTAGCTAGTGAGGATGCTCTAAAATCGAAAACATAAACAATGCAGGGTTCAAGCATGCAATCCCTTAAACTCACATACAACATGCATAGGTATTCACAAGTCAACCTAGCTAGTCTTTCAAGAGTCATAATATGGCATCTCACCTCATACTAGCTCAAGCACTATATATCAGTATCATACATCACAATTATAAGAACAAGTTCGATTGGCCACTATTAGTTTACCCGGATGTGCGGATTTAATCTCAACAATCACTTTACCTCGGTAGGATTACACTCATCACCGGACCTTGCATGGGCGGGATTCCACTCATCACCACATGCCCTACGGATGGGATTCCACTCATCATCCCGTAGAATATAATAAATTTCTGGTGGAATGTTACATCACCGTACTCCTCCTTGATGACTCAATGCCATCAAGGCCACGTACATTTTGACTCAATTTGTGTGCACACTAATCCTAATGATCGATCATTTACACCCGATAAGTTAATTAGTGCCAATTTCATTTACCTCATCACATATCCACCATTCATGTCTCAAACTTATTATTTATACATAGCAAGGCATACATATACAACCAATCCACACTTCACAATAACAAGTAGGCAATGACATGAATAGCATAATAGAATTCAAGGAGTTAAGTTACCAATTTAACTCTCACATAGGAAAGGCCTACCAAGCACATTCCACCCCATACACTACACACACTTGAACCAAACTTTAAAACATATTTAAAGTCACTCACCACCCTTCCTTAGCAACCAAAGCAAGCCTCCTATAAGCCCGAATTCGATCCCGTTGCCTCTCCAACGTCTCCTCTTGTTTCTAGCCAATCAAAAACACATCCATTACTCTCAATCAATGCTAAAACTCAGTCATCAACTCAACTCTTAAGCTCAAGTCAAACTTCAACCAATTCCAACCCAAATAATCACCCAAAAGTCCATTTTCGTGCTCCTTCAAAACTTAGCTGAAAACTATATTTTCAAACACCCAAATGACACCCAAATGGTCCCAAAACACCTTCCTATCATACTTAAACCATCAGCCCTTCAAATTAATCTTAAAACTCACCAAAAATCAAGTTTTAGACACTTTAATCATGGCCACAAAGACCCATTTCGGGTTTTCACCCAAACTCATTCATTTTAACATATTAGGTGTATTTTAAGGTGAATAAACTAAAACCCAACTTAATAATTAAAAACCAATTGAAAAACTCAATAAAAACTCAAACTTTCTTCAAACCTTAAAACTCCAAAAGATGATAGTTTTAAACTCTACAACTATGTAAAGGTAGAGAATGAAGAGGAGAGTCCAAAAATATATTTACCTTTGAAAATGGCCTTGAGTTGAAGAAGTAATTTAATGGAATAGTGAATTTTAGGGTTTGTGAGGGTTTAAGATGGTTTTCACGTTGGGGAAGGAAGAGGGGAAAAAGATGATAGCTTTCTCCTTGCTTTTTGATTTGAAAAGGTTGTCCACTTTTTCTTTGTTTTGGGTAAATCACTAGAAAGGTCCCTCTCTTTTAATTAAAACTCAATTGGCTCAAGCCAATGTCAAATTGGTTAAAAATTAATTTTACCGACTCGAACCTACGAACCCGGCTAACTCCTAACCCCAAAACACGAGTGTTACAAGATTAATGCACTTCTCTTGCCATTTGCCGATGTATTGGTTGTACTCGATCGTGCCCAACAATGTTTGGTGCCCGTGAGTCGAGATGTAGGTATCCAATCCAAGATGTTGTCTTCCATCCAGTTCCACAAAGGTATACGAAAGGAGGAAGAATCTTTCCTTGCCGTGCTCAAGGAAGACGAGGCGATTAGAGCCGAAGAAGTTCCCGAAGAAGTGGAATGTGTTCTTGTGGAGTTCGAGGACACTATGCCTTCCGAATTGCTGAAGGCTTTACCACCCAAGCGTGAGGTAGATCATTGAATTGAGTTGGTGCCAAATGCCGAGCCGCCGAGCAAAACACCTTATCGAAAGGCGCCACCGGAGTTAGAGGAACTCCGAAAGCAACTTGGAGAACTCTTGGATGCCAGATTCATTCGCCCATCCAAGGGACCGTTTGGAGCACCCATTCTCTTTCAAAAGAAGAAAGATGGTAGCTTGCGCATGTGTGTCGACTACCGCGCTCTAAACAAACTTACGGTAAAGAATAAGTACCCTATCCCTTTGATTTCTGATTTATTTGATCAACTTGGAAGTGCAAGGTTCTTCACAAAGTTAGATCTTCGTTCGGGTACTACCAAGTTCGAATAGCCGAAGGTGACAAGCCTAAAACCGCGTGCATCACAAGGTATGGTTCATTTGAGTTTCTTGTAATGCCTTTTGGCCTTACAAACGCTCATGCAACTTTTTGCACTTTAATGAACAATGTACTTTCACCTTTTCTTGATCACTTTGTAGTTGTCTACTTAGATGACATTGTCATCTATAGTAAGACTTTTCAAGAGCACTTAATGCACTTGAGGAAGGTTTTGCAGGTTCTTCGAGAAAACGAGCTTTTCATCAAACGCGAAAAGTGTAGTTTCGCTCAACAAGAAGTTCCATTTTTAGGCCACATCATTGGAGGTGGTAAGATCCAAATGGATCCAAGCAAAGTTCGAGCCATCAACGATTGGGAACCGCCAACTAAGATAATCGAACTTCGCTATTTTCTTGGTTTAGCTAACTATTACCGGAAATTTGTGCAAGGTTATTCCGCGATAGCCACGCCTTTGACCGAACTCTTGAAGAAGAACAAAGTTTGGGAATGGAGTCCAAGTTGTCAACAAGCGTTCGAAAGGCTTAAACAAGCCATGGTAAGTGAACCCGTTCTAGCCTTGCCCGATCATTCCAAATCATTTGTCATCCACACTGATGCATCCGACTATGCCATTGGTGGAGTTTTGATGCAAGAAGGCCATCCCATTGCCTTTCAAAGCCGAAAGTTGAATGAAACCGAGAGGCGTTACACCGTTCAAGAGAATAAGATGATCGTCGTCATCCATTGCCTTCGCAAATGGCGTCATTATATCTTGGGTTCCAGGTTTGTTGTCTTTAGCGATAATTCCGCAATTTCTTATTTTCTAACCCAAAAGAAGTTGTCTCATAAGCAAGCTAGGTGGCAAGACTTCTTGGCGGAATTTGATTTCTCAATGGAGCACAAGCCCGGAAAGACCAACACCATGGTCGATGCGCTTAGCCGTAAAACCATCTTTACCTCCATTAGCCAACTAAGTGGTGAGTTACTCGAATCCATGAAAGAAGGCTTGACCCATGATCCCACCGCAAAAAACTTGATCGTCTTTGCCAAAGAGGGTAAGTCACGCCATTTTTGGGTTGAAGATGATCTACTCTTCACAAGAGGCCAACATATATTCCTGGTTTATAGTTGAACTATCTTGTGCCTAGGGATATGGCAAGGTTAAGTGGCTAAGGAAGAATTCATACACATCGGTGTTCATCCTTCGATTCACGCCGGGAGGTATCATCAAAGACGTGTTCATCGACAGACTTGGACCTAGGGATAGGCCAAGGCAGATCTGGGATTCTTGCCAAACTTGAAGTACGGAGTTGGTGTGTTTGCTGCCGCGACAACCAACGGACAGACGCCGCGACAGGTGCTGCCGCGACGGGCACGACGACAGAACTGGAGTTCCTAAGCAATCCAATACCTGCACTACTGAGCAATTCAATACCAGCCCATTCTCTCTATCTTGATATTCCAACTCTTTTATTTACATTTTTCCTTATTATTTTCGTAACAATTCTCTTAAATATTTTCTTTACTTCGTGCAGTGAAATAAGGTGAAGCTATTAGCCCAATCCCTATGGAGACGATATTCGATACTTCGTATCACTTTACTACTTGCGTCGTGTACACTTGCACTACAATTGCGATAGACTCTTTTACACGCAACAAGTTTTTGGCGCCGTTGCCGGGGAATTGGCAACATAACTACACCTTTCTTTTATTGCACTTTTCGTTTTTATTTTTATTTTTATTTTTCTTTTATTTTTCTTTGGTGCTTTCAACTCTCGCTTTTCACGAGGTTCTCTTGTTTATGCGCAGATCTAAAAGAGGTGAAGATCCTGAGTATCCATTAGAGCCGGAAATCGAATGTTCCTTCAATCTCAAGAAACAACTTCGCCACCTTTTAGCCAGAAACGAGTACCTTGAGGAACAGCTAGAGAAGATGGCCCACGTTGGAAACGACCCGCCTGTCGGCGAAGTTGTACAGCCTGTCGATAACCCTGCCGCCGACAGACGACGATCATGTCGTGACTACATGCTGAACGATCATGTAGAGCTGGAGACCACGCTGCCGGACATTGAAGTTGATAACTTTGAGCTTAAACCTGTCATGTTCAGTATGATCAACAATGCCAGACAGTTTAGTGGTGCTGTGACAGAGGATGCTAGAGAGCATCTCAAGACGTTCCAGGAGATCTGTGGTTCGTTTAGACTGCCAGGAGTTAATCCAGAGATACTGAGGCTTCGGTTATTTCCCCATTCGTTGAGGGACAGAGCTAAAACTTGGTGGAATAAACTTACGCCGGGTTCAATTAGAACTTGGGCAGATTTATCTCGTGAATTTTTATCTCGTTTTAATCCTTCGCATTTATCTGAGCGATTACGTAACGAAATTGCTACTCTTCAACAGGAAGACGACGAGCCAATGCACGAGGCCTGGGACAGATTTACTACTCTTCTACGGAACTGCCCAATGCATGGATTTCCCGTCTGGAATCAGGTAACTAAGTTTTATAATGCTATCAACTTACAAACTCGCATTCGTATTGATTCTGCAGCAAATGGACTATTATTAGATAAAGATCTGGACGAGGCTTTGCAAGTTTTAAAAAATCTGGCCAAGAATGAGGAGCAGTTTCCGACAGCAAGAAGAGGGGGTAAACGGGTACTTGCTGTCAAGGACTATGAGGCCGACAACACTATGAAATCACAGGTAGCATTCCTTACTAAAGCAATGAAAAGGTTATTGAATGAAGATGAATTAAAAGGATTTGCTGTCGAGGAAGTTTGTACCATCTGTGAGGGAAATCATAGTCGGGATGAGTGCCCAATACAAATAGAAGAGGGAAAATATGTTGGAAATTACAAGCTGAACTATAATTCCAACAATTATAATCCGAATTGGAGGAAGGATCCCAAATTTTCCTGGAGTAATCCCAATAATGCCCTGAATCCTCAAGCACACAATCCGAATCAGGGAGGACCTAGATTGCTGACGCGACAGCAACTGCCGCAGCAGTAACAGCAGCCACCACCTGCCACGAGCAGCATATTGGAACAGACTCTGGCCACTTTTATGTCTCAGACCGGTACGTATATGGAGAATATGAATCAGTTTGTCAAGAAGACATAAACATTTATGGATAAAACAGAGATGAGGATGACAAATCATGAGGCTACTTTGAAATCTCTGGAGACACAAATGGGTCAGGTTTCTCAACATATTAAGCCGAGGCAGAATGGAGGATTCCCTAGTAATACTGAAAATGCTAGACCGCCCACACATGAGCAATGTAAGGCAATCACTACTAGGAGTGGGAAGAAACTACTAGAGCCAGAAAAAGAAGCTGAAACTGTAAAGGAACCTGCCTTGGATAAACCTGCCGAGGAAGCTACCCCGACATGTGATAAACAGACTGCTGCCGATGAGCCTGTCACGACAGCAGAAGCGACAAAGGAGATAAAAGATGATTATCGTCCTCAGATTCGCATGCAGTGGGAAGGACACATTGCTGATTATCGTCCTCCACCACATTTTCCTCAACGGATACAACAAGCTAAGCATGAATCTCAACTTAAAAAGATTTATGATATTTTTAAGCAAGTTCATATTAATATTCCGCTGTTAGATGCCGTTAAGGAGATGCCCGGTTATGCTAAATTTCTCAAGGATGTCATGTCGAAAAAATCTAAACTTGGGGAATTCGAAACGGTAAAGATGACAGAAGGTTGCATGAGTATTCTCCATCGGCAGCCACCCCAGAAAAAGAAGGATCCGGGGAGCTTCATCATACCTTGTGTAATCGGCAATAAATTTATGGGTAAGGCACTTTGTGATCTTGGTGCTAGTGTTAATTTAATGCCAAAGTCTGTTTTTCAGAAATTAGGTATTGGAAAGGCGCGGCCCACAACAGTAACTCTGCAGCTGGCAGACCGCTCTTACGTTCATCCAGAGGGAAAGATTGAAGATATTCTGGTAAGAGTGGATAAGTTTATTTTTCCTGCTGACTTTCTTGTTTTAGATTGTGAGGCAGATGAAAATGCACCAGTCATCCTTAGGCGACCCTTCTTAGCCACGGGAAGATCACTGATTGATGTGGAGAAAGGAGAACTCACCATGCTCGTGAACGATCAAGAGATTAAGTTGAATTTTCTCCAAGCGATGAAACATGCTGATGTGGACGAAGAATGCAAGGCTATCACTGATGTTACCCTTGATCAACCCTGCATCAGGTCGGGCTGTCACAATATTAAATTTGGTCACTGCCGCAGCAGCCACCTACAGGCCTGTCACGACAGCACTGACAACAACAACTCCTCTGAATCCGATACATCTGATACTGAAGATCAGGAGGAGGTAAACTGGTTAGGCAATCGTCCATGTAAGTTATTCGAACCTTTGAATTATACTTCGGATAACCATGTAATCCAAAAGCCATCTATTGTTGAGCCACCTACCTTAGAACTTAAGTCCCTGCCAGGGCAGCTAAAATATGCTTTTCTTGGTTCAAATGACACGCTGCCCGTAATCATCTCTTCTAAGCTGCCGCAGGAACAAGAACGGCAGCTAATCGACATGCTAAGGCAGCACAAAAAGGCGATTGGATGGACAATAGCAGACATTCAAGGCATTAGTCCGGCGTTATGCATGCACAAAATTCTTCTAGAGGAAGATCATAAGCCGACTATTGTTGCACAAAGGCGGCTAAACCATGCTATGAAGGAGGTAGTGCGTAAAGAGATAATCAAATGGTTAGATGCTGGTATTATTTACGCCATCTCCGACAGCAAATGGGTAAGCCCGGTGCAATGCGTTCCAAAGAAAGGAGGAATGACCGTGGTAACCAACGAGAACAATGAGTTAATCCCAACCAGGATTGTGACCGGTTGGAGGGTTTGTATGGACTATCGGAAGCTTAACAAAGCTACCCGAAAGGACCATTTTCCTTTACCCTTTATTGATCAAATGCTTGATAGATTAGCGGGTAAACCTTACTATTGTTTTCTTGATGGTTATTCAGGTTATAATCAAATTGCTATCGCACCGGAGGATCAAGAAAAGACGACTTTCACATGCCCCTATGGAACATACGCGTTTAGGAGGATGCTGTTTGGACTATGTAATGCACCTGCCACCTTCCAAAGGTGCGTGATGACCATATTCTCCGACATGGTAGAGGACTTCCTTGAGATTTTTATGGATGATTTTTCCGTCTTTGGAGATGATTTTGAGAGCTGCCTCGGCAATCTTCAAAAGGTACTTGAAAGATGTGAAAAAGCTAATCTTGTTCTAAATTGGGAAAAATGCCACTTTATGGTGGATGAAGGGATAGTCCTAGGCCATAAGATTAGCTGCCGTGGGATAGAAGTCGACAGGGCCAAAATAGAAGTAATAGAGAAGCTGCCGCCGCTGACCACAGTCAAGGGCATTAGGAGTTTTTTAGGGCATGCTGGTTTTTATCGAAGATTCATTGCAAATTTTTCAAAAATCACCAAGCCGCTATGCCATCTTTTGGAGCATAACCGACCCTTTGACTTTAATGATGAATGTACTGAAGCATTCAAGGTTCTGAAGGAAAAACTAGTGACAGCCCCATAGTACAGCCACCAGACTGGACACATCCATTTGAGATTATGTGTGATGCTAGTGACTATGCTGTCGGGGCAGCACTTGGGCAGTGCAAAGATAAGCTGTTTCATGTCATATACTATGCTAGCAAGACATTGAATGACACCCAAGTGAACTACACAACCACAGAAAAGGAGCTTTTAGCTGTGGTGTTCTCCATTGACAAGTTTCGTTCTTACATACTTGGGACGAAGGTAATAGTGCACACAGACCATTCTGCCCTGAAGTATCTGTTCGCGAAAAAGGACGCAAAGCCTAGATTGATACGGTGGATCTTGCTATTACAAGAGTTCGACATTGAGATCAAGGACAAAAAGGGGACAGAAAATCAGGTGGCAGACCACTTGTCAAGGTTGGAGAAGGGACATAGTCTACCAATCGATGAGACAAACATACTGGAGACCTTCCCAGATGAGCAGCTCTTTGCTGCCGCAATCGCTGCCGCGACAGCCATGGCGGCAGGTAAGTCTTCTGAACTCCCCTGGTATGCTGATTTCGTTAATTTTATAGTTAGCGGAATACTTCCTTCGGATCTTAATTATCAAGCTAGGAAGAGGTTCCAAAATGATGTTAAGCATTATTATTGGGACGAACCTCTTCTTTTCAAAATGTGTGCAGATCAGGTTATAAGGAGGTGTGTACCACAAGAAGAGCAAGAAGACATTCTCCATCACTGCCATGCTTCACAATATGGAGGTCACTTAGGAGGCAATAAAACTGCTGCCAAGGCGCTGCAGTCGGGGTTCTACTGGCTGACACTATATAAAGATGCACAGGACTTTTTCAAGAACTGTGACAGGTGCCAGCGGACAGGTAACATCTCAAGGAGAAACGAGATGCCACTGCAGAACATTCTAGAAGTCGAGATCTTCGACGTTTGGGGGATTGATTTTATGGGACCTTTTCCATCGTCATGTGGAAATCTATACATCCTCCTAGCAGTGGATTATGTCTCTAAGTGGGTTGAAGCTATCGCCACTCAAAAGAATGATGCCAAGACAGTCCAAATTTTTTTGCACAAAAACATTTTTTCTAGATTTGGCATCCCTAAGGCGATTATCAGTGATGAAGGGAGACATTTTGATAATAGGGTAATTGCTTCCGCCTTGAAGAAATATGGTGTCAAGCACAGGATCGCGATAGCATACCACCCGCAGACCAATGGACAAGCTGAGATATCTAATAGGGAAGTTAAGAACATTCTTGAGAAGATGGTTAAACCAACTAGGAAAGATTGGTCTTTACTCCTTAATGATGCATTATGGGCATATAGGACAGCTTTTAAGACTCCATTAGGAATGTCTCCATACCGATTGATTTATGGAAAAACCAGTCACTTGCCTGTCGAGATCGAGCATAAAGCATATTGGGCAATCAAGGCAGTGAATATGGACTTGGACAAGGCAGGACAGAAAAGGCTATTAGATCTGAACGAGATTGAAGAATTAAGAACAATGGCCTACGACAATGCAAGAATTTACAAGGAGAAAACTAAGAAGTGGCATGACAGGAAGTTGCTGCCACGACAGTTCTGCCTAGGGCAGCTTGTGTTGTTGTTTAATTCTAGACTGAAACTCTTCCCAGGAAAGCTAAAGTCTTGATGGTCTGGCCCTTTCCAAGTTGTACAAGTTTTCCCCATGGCGCCATTACAATTCAATCATTAAAAGACGGGCACCAATTCAAAGTCAATGGACAGCGCCTCAAGCATTATCGGGGGACTGAAGCCCCAGGAATACAGGAAGTGGTTACTTTAGGAGATGCCCCACAAGGCATCCCTAATTTAACCTAAATTTTATTTTTTTATCTATTTTTATTATTTATTATTAGGAAATTAGGTTTATTTTATTCAAATAAAGTTTTTATGTTTTTCTGTTTTTAGGAAATAAATGAGTCAAGAAGAAAAGAAGAAGTGAACCAAGCTCACCACCCATCCATCAGCCCAACAGAGCCCATTTATTGAAGCCTGTCGTTTCAGCTGCCGCGCAGACATGGATAAGACAGGCTGTCAACAGACTGTCACGGCAGACGCAGAAGCGTGCGGCAGACGCATAACAGACGCGTAAATGCGTGTCAGACGCGTCAGACACGCCAAATCGCAACAGCCGCCCCGTTATTCACGCCTGCCGTTACAACATTAAATGGGCAGCAACTCGACCACTATAAAACCCCGTTTTCACTTCCATTTTTCATCATTTCTGCTTATTCTCACTTGCTTTCTCCTCTCATTTTTATTTGCTTTCTTTATTTTCACAACCCTTGCAACTAATATGTCGTCTAGACAGACCCGCCGCAGTGCTGCCTCAGCCTCTTCTTCAGCAGCAGCGTCGCCCTTCGCAACCAAGGAATTATGGGAGAAAAGAGGATTCATCTATGTTCGCAAGGCAACCAACATGAGGCTCCGACCATTCATCGCAAAGGCAATCAAGGCTCAACTATGGGAGCAATTTGCTGAACAACCGGCAGAACTGAATGATACATTAGTCCGGGAGTTCTATGCTGCCATCGACAGCAGAACGACAACATCTGTCACCGTCCGAGGAGTAGAGGTGCCATTTACAGCTGACAGCATCAACCACATGTATGGCCTATATTTTGGCCCCGACGATGATGCCCACCAGCAATTTTTAGATACCCTCGATGCTGCCGCCTACGGTGCTGTCATGGCAGAGGTGACAGAGGAAGGAACAACGAGCAAAAAGAACCCCAACTCTGTTAAAAGGGAGCAGCTACTCCCAGAAGCCAAACTTTGGAACGCTTTCATCAAAAAGCGTATCCTATCGTCCTCCCATCACACGACGGTGAACCAGCAGTGGCTCGCCATCATTCATTCGATCATGCACAACCGGCCTATCAACATGGGCCGCTATATGAGGGAAAGCATCTTGGATTGCACATTCCGCTCCGCATCCCGCCTTTGCCTACCATTCACAATCACTTCCCTCTGACGTTGCGCTGCTGTCCCCGAGGCATCCACCGACAAACTAGTCCAAGGTCGAGGTTGGACCGACAACAACATCACCAGCCTCATGGAGCTGATAGTGGAAACACCTATTTCTTCCTTCAACCCAGCCGGCTCCCCAGCAGAATCATCCGAGGAGCCTACCCCTGAACCTGCCGCCGCCACCACTCAGACAGACCAATCTGCCCACATCCTTGCTGCGATACAACGGGTGGAAGAGAGACAAATAGGGCTGATGACATTCATCCGGGATTTCGCCAACTCGACGGTAAACTTCATTACCAACACTTTAAATTATCCCGAGGTTAATTTCCCCACCTTCCCCGCCCACTATTTCCACATCCCCTCCCCTGCCCATACACCTACACCACCTGCCTCCCCACATTCCCATTCTACTGCTTTCACCCCATCACCTGCCCCAACGGCAGCCGGCAGTCCTCCGGATGACACCTCTGCCAGAGGAACGAAGAGACCTGCCTCAGATGACAGCCCTCCTATTAGGAGGAATTTGGAGAGAGAATTTACGCCTGTCAAGAGGCAGAAGCACGTGGCCGGTAGAAAATTAATGCCCAAGGCCAGCACCACCACCAACAGCACTTGGGATAGCGGCAGCAGCTCTGACATCCAGCTCGTGGAGCAACCTGTCCAGCCTCCACCACAGCCCAGACGCCGCCGCCAGATCCGTGTCAGCAGCAGCAGCGAAGACAGCGACTAAAATTTAAGTCTTTTATTTTTCTTTTCTTGCTGCCTGCTTATATATATTTTGTGATGTACCTGCCTTCATTTTATCTGTCATTTTGCATTGAGGGCAATGCAACCCTCGAGTTTGGGGGTGGCACCCTCCATAGTAATGGAGTCTTAGTACATCTTTAATTAATTGCTGTGTCTTTTATTCTCTTAAAAAAATATCAGAAAAGATTAAACTGTTGGCTTAAAACTGTGAAGTTAACTTACCTGTCATGACAGCTCTGTCGTGGCAGCATCTTTAGGACAGTTTAAGGAGAAGTTTAGAGCCTTTCAATAGTTCTGAAAAACTTAAAACACCATTGTGACTGTTATATTGCTTAGATTTCTTTTAGCCAAGCTAGAATAGGATGCTTAGCACTTGAATAGCCCCTAGAGGTGCCTAACACTGGCTCTAGGAAAGAAGTTTAGCAAAAGAAACTCAAAAACCTAGAGGTGCCCGAAACCGGCTCTAGGAAGCTAACTAGAGGTGCCCAAAACTGGCTCTAGAAAAATTTAGCTTGAAAATAGAAGAAAAAGAAGCATGAAAATGTGTCTTCAAGAAAATAAACTTTGGCATAAAAATTCGAGTTAAAAAGTTGAATATTCTAGTGAAACTAAGAGAATCTTAGCATATAACTGTTCACAAGCATGCACACACTGCACGAGAACTATAGTGAGATTCCGGATAGATCCTAATCTCTCCGACAGATTGCTGCCGCCACAGAGAATGAGCGACGGGTAAGGGACAGTTCACCGTTTGAAGGCCAACACAAAAATATTCATTTTTCTTTTAGGTTTAATTGCTTGAGGGCAAGCAAAAACTTGAGTTTGAGGGTGTGTTGAGTGTGTAAAAGTTCTATTATTTACACCCTTTTTAACCCATATTTCTGCTGCATTTAAGCATCATTGCATTGCATTTAGGTTAGTTTTCAGCAAAACATCACAAATATGTAAAAGGCACGAATTCTACTAAAAATGGCTGATTTTGCAGGTTGCTGCCATCGTAGACGGAGAAGGCAGGCGCTGGGCAGAGAAGCAGAAGAGTTGAACTGGACAAGCAGACGACGAGGACGAAGCTGCCATGGAGCTGTCGTGACAGCAAGGTGACAGCAGCCTTATGAAGAGGAAAAGTAAAGTGGACCTCGATAGATAGAGAAAAATCTGCTCGTCTGTCGTGTGAAAACCAAACAATTTTCCAAGCCCCGGATCAAAAGATATGTCAAGCCAAAGCTCAAGGAGAGGAAATCCCATGAAACAAGGAGGCGGCTGAAAAGTAGGATACTTAGAGATTAAGTCTTTATTAGAATCTTACTTTTAATTAAAGTTGTAATCCTTGTAAACTTAGAATACTTGAGCCCAAAGCTTATATAAGGGCATAGATTTTAACCTAGGAGGCATAATAGATCATACCCCATAACCGATAACCTAAACCCCTCCGCCGTCTGTCCGTCGCTGACATGTTCTAAATTCCCCCTAGGGCCACGAGTTGTTTTGTAAAGTAGTTGCAAGGGTTGTTTTATTTTAGGATTTTCCAAGTTCAATAAAATAAACTTCAAGTTCTCTTATTTTGGTTATTAATATCTTGCAAGAGCATCGGGAGAGCATTGTGAGGTTATCTATTTACTTAGCATCGGGAGAGTTAAGTATACGAAAGAAATAAGAGCGAGTTCTCTAGTTTATAGTTGAACTATCTTGTGCCTAGGGATAGGGCAAGGTTAAGTGGCTAAGGAAGAATTCATACACATCGGTGTTCATCCTTCGATTCACGCCGGGAGGTATCATCAAAGACGTGTTCATCGACAGACTTGGACCTAGGGATAGGCCAAGGCAGATCTGGGATTCTTGCCAAACTTGAAGTACGGAGTTGGTGTGTTTGCTGCCGCGACAGCCAACGGACAGCCGCCGCGACAGGTGCTGCCGCGACGGGCACGACGACAGAACTGGAGTTCCTCAACAATCCAATACCTGCACTACTGAGCAATTCAATACCAACCCATTCTCTCTACCTTGATAATTCTACTCTTTTATTTAAGTTTACTTTATTATTCTCGTGACAACTCTCAAATATTTCTTTTACTTTCGTGCAGTTAAATAAGGTGAAGCTATTAGCCCAATCCCTGTGGAGACAATATCCGATACTTCGTATCACTTTACTACTTGCGTCGTGTACACTTGCACTACAATTGCGATAGACTCTTTTACACGCAACAGTCCCCTACTTCAACAACTTGCGAAAGACATTAATGAAGGAATGTCATGATTCAAAGTGGGTGGGACATCCAGGTATGCATCGTACTTTAGCTTTGCTTAATGAACGATATTATTGGCCTCGTATGAATGAAGATGTAGAAGCATAGGTGAAGACTTGTCTTGTTTGCCAACAAGACAAGATTGAAGCAAACAAGCCAATGGGACTACTTCAACCATTGCTGATACCGGAAATACCATGGGAAAGTATTTCTTTAGACTTTATCATTGGTTTTCCTTCTGTTAATAACTTTTCTAGTATCATGGTTGTAGTAGACAGGTTTTCGAAGTATGCTACTTTCATTCCCGTCAATAAGACATGCCCCGCCAATGAAGCCGCCCGCCTTTTCTTAAAGCATGTCGTGAAGCTTTGGGGTATTCCAAAGTCCATAGTAAGTGATCGAGACGCTCAGTTCACGGGTAAGTTTTGGACCGAGTTGTTTAAGTTGTTGGGTTCCTTCTTGAACCTTTCAACGAGTTTTCATCAGCAATCCGATGGACAAACCGAGAGGGCCAACGCGTTGTTGGAGATCTATCTAAGGCACTTTGTTAGTGCATCTCAACGGAATTGGCCCGGTTTGTTAGATGTGGCCCAATTCTCCTACAACTTGCATAGGAGTGAATCCACGAACTAGAGTCCTTTCGAGATAGTGATGGGCCAACAACCGCTCACACCCAATACGATCGTGACCAAGTATCAAGGTCCAAATCACGTTACCTTCCATGTAGTGAAGGATTTGCAAGAGCAAAGAGACTTAGCCAACGCTTGCATCCACAAAGCAAGCAAGCGAATGAAGAAGTGGGCTGACAAGAAGCGATGCGACGTCGAATTCCAGGTAAATGATTTAGTTTTAGCTAAACTTCATCTAACACTTCGCAATTCCTCTGTTCAAAGGGCTCTTGTGAGGAAATACGAATGCCCATTTCGTGTGATAAATAGAGTAGGCAAGGTGACCTACAAGCTAGACTTGCCGCCCCACATCCAAGTTCATCCCGTCTTCCATATTAGTGTCCTTAAGCCCTATCACAAGGACGATGAAGATCCGGAAAGAAACATCTCCAAGCGAGCACCTGTTGGAGTTTGGACTTCATTCGAGAGAGAAGTCGAAGCCATCATAGCCGATCGAGTCATTCAACGCCAAGGGTTCAAACCAAGGCACGAGTACTTTGTGCTTTGGAAGAGTCTAACCGAACCCGAAGGTAGTTGGGAGTTAGATAAAGACTTGTGGCAATTTGGAGACAAGGTTGCCGATTTTGAAGCCCAACGAGCGACGAGGGCGTCACTCAATTCGGTGGAGGATAATGTTACCGTGGTGCATCCTAGGGTCCAATCTGCCGCACACCTAGGGTCCATATCCAGCACCATCGTCCGAGACCTTGGGGCCGAGGTTCCAGCACCCCGTGCCGCGCTCAACGCACCCGAGGGGCCCGAGTCCGTCCGACCCATTCTGCCGCACCCTAGGGTCTACATTCCAGCCGAGCCATCTGCCCGAGGGGCCTTGCTAGGCACCATGGGCTTGTCCAAGCAGCACCGAGCAGCCCGCCCAGCCGCACCCTAGGGCCTGTCTGAGTAGCACCGAGCAGCCGCACCCATTGGCCTATCTGAGCCGCACACAACAGCACGCCAAGCTGCACCCATGGGCCTGTCCGAGAGCCTATCCGGATTTCACCATTCCATGGCCATTCAAGCCCATTTCTTGGGGAATCTTCACCCCTTTGACCATGGTATTCAAGGCAAGGATCAAGCATCCATATCTTCCCCGATTTATGGAGATTCATATCGTTTTCACAAGGAAAGAAGCCCTACCAAGAAGGAAGGAATCATTGATCCTATTCTCTTGCCTTCATTAGATAGATTAGGTCTATCTTGGCCATCCATTGTAATCGATAGTGACCGTTAGATCGGGAGGTGCCAGGCTGTAAATAGAGCCTCACCCCTCATTTGTAATCATCCTAAATTTCCTTTGTTTTCACTTTTCTTTATCAATAAAAGAATAGCAACATCGAGTACTCTTTTCCCCCTAACTAGGCTTAGAGGGGGTTTTTAACGAGGCTCTTCGTTTTGCAAATCACTCGAGTCATCTCATTTACTTTCTTCTTCGCAACGCTTCCGCTCATCTAGCCAAGCCAAGACTTTGCTTTAGGCTTACTTGGTCCCTTTCGAAGTCCTTTCTCGACCAAGTGCTGCACGTTGCTAGCCATATAAGCCTAGCCCGTGACAATATGTTTATAATTTCATTTTACCTTAAAAACATATTTTGTGATAATTTTCATTACTTCTATTGTATTTTTATAACCATTTATATTTAATTTATTGATTAATTAATTTTATTTTTACACATGCAATTTTCTTTTATAAGGGTGAGTCTTTTAATTTATTTTATTCACACTATTATTACGTATAATTTTTAAATTCATGTTATCGTTTGAGCCCGAGTCATTACTCCTCAATAACCTCCAAACTCAGTCCACGAATATGCATGCATGCACTTAATAAGTATAATATGACGATGGCATCTAGGGACGGAGGGACATAGGGCTCGGGAGAGTCCCATGCCCCCAACTAAAAAAAATATTTTTATAATGTAATTTTTTTTAAATAATAAATTATTTGTACATCTATTCCCTTCACTTTTTAAATATTTAAATTTACCTTAACCTTAAATCTTATTTTTGTTCTTATAGACCATCCATTAAAATGATAAGCTTCTGAACAGTAAAACTATCGGAATAATTATTAATATTATTTAAAGCTTTTTTTTCGCTCGACAATAAAATTGTTTTATTAAAAGAGAAGATAACCTCAAAATACTAGTACACCATGAGAAAACGAGAAATATAGTGTCTGAAATAACACCTAAACAAAGCAACTAAATCAAGCGTAACAAAACTCAATACAAGGAGATGTGTTAGAAACCAACATATATGTCTATGGATTTTATCAAGTTTTGCTTTATAATTTTATTTATTTATTTATTTTAAACAATAATATTTGAATTTTATTAATTATCATAAAAAATAATATAATACAATATATCAAAAAAAAAGAAAAAAAGTCAACTAAAAGTCAACTAAAAGTCTTTTACAATAGTAAAAAAGAAAAACAGACACTTCCATCGAAATTAGCATATTAAAATCCATAAACTTTCCTGAATCTCTTTGTCTCTACCCAAGCGTCTCGTTTTACGAGATTAAAAAGGAGTTGTGAGCGAACCAAACTATAAGGCAGATTGCTATGTTACCTAAGTCTATTACATCGGTAACCAACCATCAACAGAGTAGGGATCCATTTTTCTAAGACCACCGACATAACCATAGATTAGCGTCGTGAAGATCTTTGTACAAGCATCAACCAACTGCTAAGGTATGATGAAATCATGCCACATAGACAGATGAAACAAACCACAAAAACCTCAAAGAAAAATATGTCACAAGGACAGAGGAAACGCGTGCTATAAAGGTAAAAAATATTAAAATATAAAAAATAAGAAAAATAATAGACCAGTGGTTGACGACCAATATTAAGAGTGGTTGCTGACCACCAATCAAAGGAAGAAAAGCAAAATTGCAGGCGGCAGAGATTTGAGAAAGAGTGGCTAATTTTTTATACAAGAAATTCAAATAAAGTTTGAGTTATAAAATGAGACTCGAATAACTCAAAAGTTTTATTAGTAATTAGTGGATCGGTTTTTAAGTTTGAATTGAGTATGTCAACTCTGCCTCATATATGTATATCACATATAAAGAATATATATGTATATTATATATGACTATAGAAATTTGTTTAAATTGGAACTAATTAGTATCATAACATTAAAAATAATTATAATTAAATTTGAACAGAAACTCGAACAACTTGACCCCACTCAACACGATAAAATTTCTAATAAAGTTTGAATTATAAAATAAGACTCGTTAACTCGACTAACACAAAAATTTTAAATCGACTCAATTCAATTGAATGCCCGCCTCTAACTTTGTTAAATTATAACAATTGTCATTACTATTACATACAAGCCACCAAAAGATAGGAGTAGAAGACAACCCAATTGAGAAAACTTCCTAAATCTTAATAAAATGTATTCAAGAATGAATCGAGAGATGTTAGAATAAAGTTGTATACTCTGGTATTTTAAAATTTTATATTTTTTAAATATTTTTTATTGATGATCTAACTGCATTGATATTAAATTTTAAATAATCAAAAATAAATAAACGATAACAACCATTAATGCCATATGTAACACCCCTAAAATATATGCTTATAATTTAAAAAAATGAAAACAATATGAAAATGAAAGAGGTGAAAGTACAAGAAAAAGGAGAATATGGGAGAGGGTGCTACCATGGACCCATAACCTATGCTTGGAAAGCCTAAGCCTTAATCATTCAGGCTAGAGCATTCATTAGTGTTATTCTACACTCTTGTAATTTTAAATCATAATTTATGCTATGTTTTAATAATTATTTTTAGCCAATTAACATATCTACCCAAAATTAATGCCTCATATTGGATCTGGAAATATTGAGATATTTCCTAGTTTTTCTCCTCTCACCTAGATGTTTCACCTACCCAAACCCCGACTGACCGCCAATCTACCTCAACCGTTGCGCCGTGGCTGTCACTAGCAACGTCACCATCGCCCCACACCGAGCTTGCCCAAAGCCTTCACTCGCATCGAGAGGCCACCGTTTGCCGTTAATAGTTGGTTGAAAGCTCAACGAGAACTCCAACAGTTTCCCATTTTCCGGCCTCGGTTGTCGTCCGTTCGCGACACGGACACCAGATCAGGGCTCTTGACGTAACGGCAAGTAAAACCCAACCGTCCGACCACTCGTCCGACACAGGTAAGGGCTTCATCGGGGTTACGCGGTAATCCAACCATTTCGTACGGATTTGGGTAAGTTCAGTGAGTTTGGTTTAATTTTTGGGTTTCTAGTTGAGATATGTTAGATTTAGGTTGTTTTTCGGCGTTTTTGGTATTGTCCGGCGTGTTTTCCGACCGGGAAAGGCCGCGCGTGGGCTTCACGCGCCGTCCAAGGCGATTTCCGACCGCCTTGGACGGTGGCTGCTGAACCGGCCGGCTCAGACCCAGTCTAGCCGTGAACCGAGCCACCCGAACCGGACCAAACAAACCGGCCCAAGCCAAGTGGTAAACCAAGCCCATTGAGCGACCCAACCCGTTGACCGAGTCAACTCAGTGAGTCAACTCGTTCGAGTCAACTCAGTGAATCAACTCGCCCGGGTCAACCTAGTGAGTCAACTCGCCGAGTCAGCCACTGGACCAGTGACGTCATCATGACGTTAGCGTTGACTTTGACCGCTGACGTCAGTGTTGACTTTGACCAAAAAGTCAATTTTTCTCGAGAAGCCATATTTTATGTTTTTTGATGTACTGAGCCCGTTTTTGAAGTCCGTTTCGTGAAATTCTAACCCGAAAGCCTCCGAATTGGACTTTGAACCCGAGAATGTATGTGTTTAGTTATTTATTTATTTAAAAGAGTTATGTGATCAAATTAAGGATTGATTATGGATTATATTTAATTGAAGGTATTCACGTGTCTTCGTTTCTGAGGAGTAAAGGATGTTGAATTCGGGTTCGAGTTTGATCGAATGAGGTACCACGGTCGACCTATACAGTAAGGATTCAAGGTAATACACTACTACCTCTAGTATGCTTTATGAACATGTTGATATTCGGTAAATGCATGCATAATATGATGAAGAGCGATGTTAGCTCTGCTTAAGTCAAACCGGATATGAAATTGAGTATGATAACCCAAATAAGATTAAGATGCTCGAACGAGAAAGTTAATAAATGTAAGGATCTAGTGTTCAATAAATAACTAATAAGGCAGCTAATCTCCAAATCTAATTATCAGTGTCAAGTGATCAAATGTTAAAAATATTCGGATATAAAATTACGAAAACGCTCTTAAAGTATGAGAATGACTAAAATATCCTTGGAATTGGAAGCGATCTAGAAATTTATGCTAGATATGGTAAGACAACATGATTAATCTGAAAACCTCGAAAAACCTGGAAAGTTTTGGTCACAAGATTTGAACCTTCGAGATTTTAAGGTGTTAAGTTTCCTTGAATTTGGAATGAGTCTCTGAATATAGATTTACGGGAAGTTATTCGTACCTCTAAATTAATCAAGCAGCTCGAAATACGGAATTGATTGAAATGATTAAATGTATTGGAAATACTGTTATGGTTAATTAATTGGAATGATTGTATTGATAAAAAGGCTGAAGTATCCTCGGACACCGAGGTTTGCAAATTAACTGGAAGGATGGATAAACCCTTGAGTTTTGAAATGAATGAAGTGGTTGGAGGTACCAAAATTTCTTGAATGATGGAAACACTCACGAGTACTTAATTGATTGAAATACTATATATGGTTCGATTGACAGGAATGATGGATATCGCGAACTTCAAATGACTGAAATACCCCCATTGACTGGAATAAATAAATTGCCTTTGATAAAATTTTAGAAATGCCGATAAGGCTAAAAATGACTAGAATGCCCCTAAGGGTTGAAGCATGACTCATGTGCGTCAATCACTCCTGATATTAATATATGGATAGAAGTTTTTCCGCACAGAATATAAGTTCAACTACTCTATGGCAAGTTCTATGGTGAAATATGAAGGCTACCGTTCAGATATACGATACAATCAATATTTGGAAATGATACTCGTGAAGTGCGTACATCAGAAGGTTTGGTTAGTACTGTAAGGTTGAGACATGTTAGATCGATTGGTTTTAGTGGCTCGATAAACTTTTGGAAATCTTAAATACTGTAAATCTTCATTTTATCACTATTGGGATAAATTACAAAATCACCCCTGATAGTTAAATGACCAAAATGCCCTTGTTGGCCAAAGTAACTAAAATAGCCATGAATGTATCTGATATCGTGAAAGATCTTGGCATAGAAATCTTTGAATTCCTGGTTGGAAACCTGATGAGCAAACAGAATTCTCGAGCCATTGTTTATGCCTTGTTGGTATAAATTACTATAATGCCCATGTATAATAAAATGACTATAATGCCTCGTAAGCTTAAATGACTAAATCACTCATGATATGCCAAAACTCTCAAAGATCTTGATGTATCATCTCCTGAATATCTGGTTTGAACCGTTAGTACAAACCCCTCTTTTAATAGGGGCCTCATTTCAAAAATCCATTCAATTGTCAAAAGTTCAATGTGTTCTCTTCCGTAAATGACAATTATCTCCAAGGAAATAAACTATTCCACCTAGTGTGTTCCATGTGTGCTACACGACTGTTTTTGCATACTGATTTACATGTTATAATATCGATCACGTGCACATGATTGACATACTTGAACTCACATGGACATGACATGTTTTATAAATTAAGCATGACCGTACTATATTTCCGGTATATGCCTATGCACCCGGTATGACAAACATGCTATATGGATAATGTGTTACTAAAAATACAGTTATTGATTAATGAACTATTGATGGTCTGATTCACTGGGGTACTTGGGACATGATATGAAGTTACCGTCGGCTCGGCCCTGATCCAGCTGGTAAGTCCGCCTGTATTCGGATTCTAAGCTTCGGCTAGGTCCGCCCGTTTTCGGATCCTAGGCTTCGGCCAGGTCCGCTCGTTTTCGGTTCTTATGCTTCGGCAAGGGCCGCCCGTATTCTAAGGTATATCCTTAGGATGGTACCCACGCCCAATGGGCTCGGGTTAATGTCTGTACATGATACCGCACTGGGAAGCTATATACTGGAGTATGGTTGGGGGCAAATAAAGAATTAAAATAAACTTTATGGCTAATGTATTTAAAATAAAAAAAAAGCTTACTGCATTGTTACATTTCATGCATTAATGTTGCACTGTTGGAACACACTAGACACTAAACTCTCTGTTTCTAGCTTCGTATGTTACCAGCCTATTTAATTCTCGTCGAATTCACGATGTTTGAATAAGGGGAAAATATCGTTATTTTCGAGTAAGATGCTACCTTGAAATAGTAGAACAGAAAATGGAGACTGTTACTACATGAAACATCATGAAAATGTTATGCCTACCATATATCTGCATGAGCTTATAGCATCTTTTGGTAGTTCTGTATTACTGAGCTTTTTCAAGCTCACGTTGTTTTTACCATCACAGGTTAAAATAGCATATCATGGTATAACGTTTGACATCAGTGTTCGGAGTTCTCTCGGCGTTGCTTTTAGAGTACGATACTGTATAGTTAGTGGGCATGTATGTCATGTATTGTTTTATGATTGTATTTGTAAAGCACTTTCTAAAATTTCTGTTATGTGTTTAAATAACTTCTCGAAACGGTATTTTAAACAGAAGTTGATTTTACAGTTTAATAAGTGTTTGAAGAAATATGTTTTTTTATGTGTATTTTTACTGTGGGTCGCTCTTGTGACCCTAATATAACTTTCTAGGATCCGTTGTAATGCATAGGCGGATCTAGGGATTACACCATATTTCAAAAAAATGTTGTTCATACATCTTTTCATTTAACCAATTATTAATTGGCCAATTGGATGTTGAATTTTTGTCCCCTTTTATTTAAGTTACAATAATAATACGTTGCAATCTGGATGTCTCCTCCACCAGCTTGCTTTAGCCGTAAGGCAATGCCATCAATTTTCCCTTTGATTCAAGACATGAACAGCTCCACATTTCTACTGTAACGTTCAACTACCAGAGTAACTGAAACCCAGACCGTGTCAAAAGTTGCCCGAAAGTCTGAGCTAATTTTTTTATTGCTCCTCGTCTGTTTAAGATATCGATGTAACCGTAACAGCGACTTTTATGGTACGGTTACAGTCAGAAACATCATTGTCGGAGATTTTAACAAGTTCAATGTACATAAACTTGGATGTTATTTTGAATAATAAGAAAAGGGATGGATGAGTTCATGCCTAAACAATAATCCAAAAACCAACATGTAAAAGGGTAATTTAAAAGATAAAATTCACATCAGAAATTCCATTAGCTTCTTCAATCCAAGGAAGATCGAGTTTCAGCTTGCCGTCGGACGACCACACGGGAGCTGCCTCAGCGCCGTTCACATAGCATGTCTTTGGAGCAACATTAGAATAGGCTAGGAAGTTCCCACCCCCTTTGATTTTGATCCTGGCTGCTGGGGCTGCTCCAGCCTCATTGTAGTCCACTTCTTGGATTGTGCCTCCCGAGTTAAACATGTTGGTAAGACCAATAGGGGCGAATTTGGCAGTCGGACCAAGGTTTTTCAACGGAACGAAGCTGAAAATCTCAAATGAGGATGGTTGGATGGTGACTTGAATCGGATCAGATTTCGGTGTCACCAAGAGCAGGGTTTCTGCTTGGTCTAGGTAGACCACATACTCCTCAGCCTCACCCATAGCAGCAGCTTCCTTGCATTGGTCCCATTCAATATCTGTGACATGAACCAAACCGGAGACGGGCTTGTAGCACTGTGGATAGCCAATGACCCTCCGCAAGTTACCGTCCCATCCGGCTCCTTGGCAGTTGAAAGCTCCAATAACACCTCCATACTGCACAAACAGAGAATTTCGAAATCATACACATATATACAACCAAGTAACTTAATGTGCAAGTAAAGAAAAAATCCGACAACCACGGAGGTACCTTATTGAAGTTCCATAGCTTGAGGAGGGACTTGTTGTCGAATAAAGGGTTTGCGAAAAGGCAGTCTCTAGTCGGGAGGGCAAAGCGACGGCACTTGGGGATGGTGCCATCAGGATACACAAGCTTCTTAATAAGGTCAAAATCATGGCCGCCTAGAGAGTCACTGATGTAGACCGGTCCGCCACAAATTGCCCTGGATCCAGCATGGTATTTGGCACAAACATGGTCTGATTGGAACATGTCCCAATCTGGTTGTATGATCTCACCCATCCACAAACTGTTGTAAGCACAGTGGACCATATGAACACCTTGCAACCAGAACACTCCATTCGGATCCCCGTTCGGATCTTGGAACCAGAAATCATCACCTGTTGTGAAAAACAGTTAAAACCAAAACATGTTTCGGTACAGGTTGAGATCTGCTGTGTTTCTTACCTACTCTGCCCATGGATATCTGCTTTGTCCCCAAGAAGAAAAAGTCATTGCATTGTTGCATGCTGGAGATGATTCCGGTCCCTTTGAAGTTCTTCGATAATGATTTCGACAACCCATCATAGTAAGCCTTGGCTAGGTTAACCCTGCCTCCGTATTCTTCGGATACATATTCGAGAGTCTAAATCGGAAAACATAAACATATAGAATCATTACAATGTTGAATCAAACATACAATTTAGTACTAGTTTGAATTTTTAAAATTGCTTACCTGAATGACATCGACTTTGACTCCTGTAATACCCGATTTAGCGAGGTGCGAATGCATGGAGTCATAGAAGTCATCAGCTTGAGTTGGATGAACTAGTCCAATACCTCCTTCAACAATCTTATCCACGGCCAAATCCGGCATCGTCCCGTCAAGTCCCGGAGAGACATTGCAGGGAACAACTTTGCAATCAAGATGAGTTGCACCTGGTCTAACACCACCCCAAGCACCACAAAGAGCATGCCACACCCAAATGTCGTCTAAACCTTTGAACTGAGTTCTCAAATCCTTTGTAAACGCCTTCATGCCATAGTCATCACCGTTGCAGCCACAAGTTTCATGGTTTCCATTCGAAACACCGCTTCCTTCTCCTTTAAACATATCATCCAATTCCTGTTTCAGCTTGCTGATCTTGGCTTCGATTTTGGAAACATCGGTGGCACCGGATTGGAACGCTTTGTCACGAGCCTTGACAGCATGTTCAATTTCAAAGGCCTTTGTGATCAGCATCTTCGGCTTCCGCGGATCGAACGACAAGGCATTAGGACCAAAGAAAGAGCCTCCCTTGTAATTTCTAAACTTCTCACCCTCTTCAAATCTATAAAGCCTGGCAGTCGTCTGTTCCCCTCCGAGAACAAGGTTTTTCGCATCCTGGTTCGGATCATCGGTATCATTGTTCACACTTTGCCACCCATCATCGATGATGAGAAACCTCAGGTCGACACCGGCATCGGCAAACTCTTTCACGCCCTGCCATACACCAGCGGGTTCTACAGTTAAGTAAAACGCATCCCAAGTGCACCAACCGAACTTGTCAACAACAGAAGGAAGGCTCTTCTCTTCCAAGAGCTTGAACGTGTTCAAATGAACCCGAATAGCACTAAAAGCTTCTTTCATCAAGTTGAAAGGGTTTTCAGACACATGAACATAGGCTATTGAGTTGAAAAAACATGACTTGACTCCACTAGAGCCACTCTCGGCAAAGATCAAGACATGACCATCTTTGCCAGGCCTAAGCGCTGACCGGAAACCGCCTTCGATGATCGGTATGATCATGACATAGGACTTTATTTCAGGAACATCTAAGACAACCCATTGTGTTTCCATCTGCAAATCGGACCCTGAAGTCCCCACCCATTGTGTAGACCACCATGTTTTGAACCTAAAGATACTCAGAAAGTTCCGGTCAGTGAATCTACCTAGAGAATTCAATAGACTATCAGCTGGCTCGCCATTGGTGAACCCCAGGAAGCCACCTCTGTGAGCCAGAGCCTGGACTCGGTGAACCAGGGGAAGCGGTGCATCGGACTCCAAGGCGTTACAGACCGAGGAAAATGGTGTGAAGCTGACATTGCTGGGAACATCATGTAGTAAAGGAAAGCCATTGACACTCAACTTTCCATCACGCAACTCAAAGCATTTCTCTGAATTATCAGACCGGAGAAGATTGTTTTTTGGCGGTGACATGACAAAGCAAAGGGCTGGAAACTATGAAAAGAGTGATGAAACTTGAGTTTTGGATGTCTACGTGGGTAACAAGAGTCTGGCTTTATACACACAAAGGGACCACTTTTTGTTGGGAATCTGAATCCCCAAGAGATTTTAGTTAATGCAAATTAAGGCTAATTACACTGTGAAACGAATAAGCATTTCTGGGCCAATTTGGGGAATATTCCCCGTGAATTTAATTTGAAAAATATCCTTTATGTTTGTTACTTAGAAAAATACCCCTTTCATGTCATGTAGAACAATTTCGCGTTCTGAAGAACGTGAATTCTCAATTCGCATTCTGTATAACGCGAATTCCAGTGTTATGTCAGTATTTAATCATTGGCGGGATGACTGAATATTCGAAACCAGAATTCGCGTCCTGTAGGACGCGAATTCAACGATTTATTACCCCCTGCACACGAGAAATTGAAGAGAAAGATGTATTCAAACCAACAAAAATTGATTGGGTAGCTATATTTTTGATCGAATAACGGGTTATCTGGGGACCCTATTATAATTTTGAACTATAACGGTGTCGTACTGAAACATATCTTTAAGATGGTGTGAAGATACGAGCGTATACAACATCCTAAGATGTTTGAAAATGGCCTGCAAATGGGCAAGTTACAATGTTTTAGAAGGAAACATTACTGTATATGCATGTTTAAATGCATTTTACGGTGTGTTTCGATTTTTTTTTTATTTTTTTTTAAGTTTGGAGACAAAGATGTGCAGCTTAATTTTACAGTGGTGCTAAAGTTCAGAGGAAGACGATGTCCGAAAATGTGAAAAAATTGTGTTAAAAATGTTACCAAAGTAACATTTTCCAAGCAAAAATGTGTCCATAGGAAGGTTTAAATAGATTTTGCGATATCTTTCGCATAATTTTTTGTGTTTGTTTAAGATTGAATGCCTGGTCATGTAACATATGTTTACATTGGCACGAAAATGGGCGTGAAAATGGCGTCCTAAAGTGTTAGAAAATCACGTTAAAATTGCTATCTAATGATGTTTTTAGAAGCAAACATGAGTACATAGGGATGTTTAATTGGATTTTCAGGTATGGTCGAAGTATTTGTTTGCTTTTGTCTAAGTTGGTCTCCGTAATTATGTAACATATTTACAGCAACAGAAAAAATATCATGAATACGTCGTCGTAGCATGTATGAAAATCGCGTTAAAATTGCAAGTAAAATATAGAACAAAGTAGAAAAGATTGTTTAAATTAAAATACGACGGGAGACATCACACATAGGTTGATCTAGTTTATTTGAGGGCCGGTCCTAAGAGGACATTTCCTAATATCATGTCCAATGTTCCCACATTTACTGCACCGCTTAGCTTGTCCAGTCTTTTCTCGAGGAACCATATCCTCGGCATAGTGAATCCTCGTTAATTTTGGCCAGCCTTCTTTCTTTCGTGGCATGGAGTGATCTGGGCATATCTTTGGTTCATTGTCAATTATACGACGGTGACGTGCATTTTCGATTGGAGGGAACTCATTTCAGTAAATCTTGAAAATGGTTTCGAGCCTGTAGAAAGAATCAATGAGTTTCGTTGCATCAAAATGAACCGATGCACATGATGCGAAAGCATGCGAACACGGGTACTTGAACGCCTGGAACACCCCGTAATCACACGTTCTTTTTTGCAAATCAACCACGTAGGTGTATTGTATTATTCCTTGCAGCGGTTGCAAAAATTCTGTTACCTCAAACATGTGTTCCCGGCGAGAGAAGCACAACGCACCCATCGAGTTTGCATGCGCAATGGACGCTTGGATTTTTTCCTGGAGATCTGGATGAAATATGTGGCCACCTGCCATCTAGTTCATTGCTTGTTTCCCGAGGGTTGCGAAAAAGGTTGCCAATCGGTAATACGTTGCTTTGACAACGGACATGATAGGTAAATGGCGTGTTCCCTTAAGAGACGAATTGATCGTCTCAGCCAAATTCGTTGTCATATGACCGTATCGACGACCCCGTCATAACATCGCAATCATTTCTCCTTCGGGATATCCATAAAATATTTATACTCTTGTGGATTCCTTAATTGCAACTCCTCCAGCGGCTCTTCAACTTGGTTAACCCGGTGTGCGTTGCCTGTTGAATAAGACATGCAATAGTTAATTGGTAATAATAATAAATGGTCTTATAGAATAACAAAATAGAATGGTTGCATACCCATACGGAGAACCATTATAAGTTCATCGTCGTTCTTGAACCTCTGATAGTAGTTTGCTGCTATATGCCGCAAACAATACCGGTGATGTATATATGAGGGTTTCCATGAATCCCTCAAACGTTGAAATGCTCCCAAAATTCCTACACCTCTACCTGAAATAAAAGTGAAGTCATCTTCACGTGTACGTAAAACCCAGCGCATGACATACTTGTGGAGGTTGTAAATGAAAAACTCCCAAGAAGGGATACTTTCCTTTTCAACAATCGCAAAAGTAACTGAGATACATTTTCTGTTGTCATCCTGGGCAACTGCAATTAGTAAGATCTGCGTGTACCTGCCGTATAAAAATGTACCGTTAATCTGGAGCATAAGTTTGCAGTGACAGAAAGTCTTTACGCATTGGGGGAACGTCCAGAAAAGGCGATGAAATTCGACCTCCCCTGATACAACACGATCGTTGTAGTACTTTGAAACAGTATCCAATTCCACAACTATCCTTGGATTGTATTCCTACATAACTTGACGCCATGATCACAAATCGTTGTATGATTCCTCTCAGTCGTCATTGGCGGGACCAGTGATAATTTCCCCATCTACAGGCAAGCCAAGAATATGCGACACATCTTTTAATGTTATGGTCGCCTCACCACAGGGTAAGTGAAAGGTTTGTGTCTCTGGCCTCCATCTCTCCACAAGCGCGTTGATTAAATCAACATCTAATTTCGCACCTCCTCCAACAATCCTCGACACATGCCCAAATCTGGCCTGAGCTATGTAGTTTGCTAGACGAGGATCTGGTTTCCTCCTCATTCGAGTGATAAAAACCTTCAACCGACGTTCTTCACCATTCTACAAATAATTAAAGACACACACAAATTAATAATCACATATTTGAATGTCACAAATTTTTATAGTGTACAATAAAATACTAAACACATATTCGAATGTACACTATTTTTATGTCTAAAATTAAATACTAAAAAGGAGTCAAAATGTTCACTATTTTTTATAGTCTACAATTAAATACTAAAGATATATTCGAATCAACATTATTTTTTATGTCTGAAATTAACTACTACAAACATATCGGACTATTCACTAATTTTTTTAGTCTAAAATTAAATACTAAACACATATTCGAATGCACACTACATTTTTTATGTCTAAAAGTTGATATTAAATACATATTCGAATGTTCACTCATTGTCTTACTCTAAAAGTAAATACTAATCACATATTCTACTGTAGCAATAATTTTTTTAGTCTAAAAGTAAATACCAAGGATATATTCGAATTTAACTAATTTTTTTAGTCTAAAAGTAAAATCTAAAGACATATTCGAATTTCACTAATTTTTTACTCTAAAAATAAATACTATTTACATATTCAAATCATGCCGGCAACACTAAATTAAATTAACATATTTGAATTAAACTAACAAATAAAAAAAATTACATTATTTCGACGATAATTGCATGCATGTCCTTCATCTAACCTCAGCAAACCCGCCATTATCGCAGTCGTTTGGAATTCGCGTTCTAGTAAAGCTTTGGGAGAAAATTTTCAGGGGTGAAAATTTTCTCCCGGTGGTGGAGCCTATTTATAAAGAAAACTCGTTGTGGAGGAAGAGAATTCTTACCGAATTCGCGTCTAGGAGGACGTGAATTCTCTATAATAACCCAAATTGACGTTATGGAGAACGCAAGTTCAGTCTCCATTTAAATTCCAACCATCCTAATTTACTGCGAGAATTTGGGGGTTACATATCATTGAATTCGCTTCCCGCAGGACGCGAATTCCGGTTTATTGACATGGCACAGGAATTCCCGTTATATTGAATGCGAATTCAGAATTCACGTTTTTCAGGATGCGAATTTGTCCTACATGGCGTGAAAGGGGGTATTTTTCCAAGTAATAAACATAGGGGGTAATTTTCAGGTTAAATTCTCTAAGGAGAATATTCCCCCAAATTCGCCGCATTTCTGTGTGTTGTTATTTTCTTCCCTCTAAATTGAATCGACTTACATCGCACACTTGAGTTTAGTTGATTAATTTTTCAGTAGAAATTTTCTGCATATACAAAATTTTAAACTCAAAACTTACTTAAATAATATCAAATTGTTATCACTTGAATCAACCTCGTCAATTGTGTGTTGTTTATGTATGTATTATGTATGTATGTTAATCAATGCTAAAAAATAACTAGAAACTTCTATAAGCACTTGAGAAGGAACTTTCTTGATCTCATTGGCCACTCAACTTATTTTATTGAAGAAATTGATTCATCGTTATTGGTAGGCAACGCTAGACAAGGAACTTTCCGGACGGATTTGTGGCCAACCTTAGTCTTGGCTAAAGCCTAAAGCTAATCATCATAGTCGTCATTAATGGTTAACAAAACAGTATAAAGTGTACATCCCCTGAATTATTATTTTTATTAATACTAATTTATTAAATATTTTTAGTTAAACTAAATGTTTGAATTTAGATATTGTAGAGGGAGTAAATAGAATTTAAAAATTATTTTTTTATTTAGTCGATTAATAAATTAAATATTAATAATTATATAAAAATAAAATAATTTTTTTCTTGTATAATTGATGCCATCAAATATGGGGTAATTGAATGGGAAATAATTGGAAAGGGTGGGCAAGTGATCTCTCCCGAAGATTGTAGATTTTATGGCCAATTAGGTGCGCTTTAAATTAATTTTCTTGCTTGTTTTCTAAGCTATCTATTAAAATAATAATGTTTATTAGTATTTATTAATTGGTCGACTAATAAAAAATAATTATATTATTTTATTTTGTATAAATTTGAATTACGATGTTTATTGATTTTCTTAATTAGTATATATTTTCGGCTTGGTAAAAGTATAGAATCAATATAAAATAGCGTCTTTTTCAATTTCATGGTCAATGAGTCTAACACGAATATGCCGAACTCAACTGACCAAGGCCAGTACCAGAGAAGGAAATATAACTTCCAATTCATTAATAATAATAATAATCGCGCTTATGTTATTTTTCATAGGAAATTGGGTTTCAAGCAACTTAATAAATATAAGAAATACTATATGAGACCATATTAAATATGCTCAAAAATTTTGATTATTATATGTTTGTGTGTTTACTTTATTCATTTATAATATATTTACTAGTTTTTATGTTTTTTTAACTATTTATATTTAACTTATTAGTTGACTAATTTGGATCGGGTTCTGCAAAGGCTTATTATGGGGACAACCCTCACAACCTAACTTGTTCCATTTACAATACTAGAATTCGAACCTTTGATCTTGCTTAACAGATTTAGTGCATCATCCCGGTATACCAACTGGTTGTTTGATATTATATTTTTATGTTTTATTATTTTATATCTAAAAAATAAAAAAATAACTTGATCGTTAATGTTTGGGAAAATTACCCACTGACCACCAAACAAATTAGGGATACCTATTTGGACCACCGGACTATAGAAAACGTCAATCAGGTCACCGAACTTATAAAATCAACCTATTTTGACCACCGCCGTTAAAAACCTAGCGGTGGAGTGACGGAACTGCCATGATTGACGTTTTCTATAATTCGGTGGTCCAAATAAGTATCTCCAATTTGTTTGGTGGTCAGTGGGGTAGTTTTCCCTTAATATTTTTTAATTTTCTATGAATACAATTTAATTGAACTCTAGTGTTTGGCCTATTACTCGTAAATGTTCACACATAAGAATAACTTTCAATCGAGTCACGAAAATATATATTTGTTCAAACTCGTTTCATTTATTCCCGATAATTTTGATTTAATAATTGTAATATGAAAGCTTTTATGGGCTCGATGCTTTGTGTCTGAAATTCTAGTAATAAATTGTCCCTTAGTACCCCAATTTGAAGACACTAAAATGGGCTTTAGTAAGTATAAAGTACCGATCTGACTTGGTGGTAGAGGCTGATGGCCCTAATAGTTTTACACCACATTTTAAATCATTGAGTTAAAGTTAATTCATGGTTGAAATCAAAGTTACTTTTCCACGTTTACACGAGTAAAAATAGGAAATATATAAGAAAAGTGTGTTCTAATCTCAACTATTAATTAACTTTGATAAATAGTGATTTTATCGGAGTGTAAGTGAATCCCTCCCATGTATATTTGATGAATCATATATACTTTTAAGGTAAATTTTACTGATGGTCTATTTTATTTCTGGTTTACTTTTTTCGATTGTCGGTTTAAAAAATTATTATTTTTGTCACTTATATTAGTTTTATTTTGATTATTGTGCCGTTAACTGAACTGAGTGGTTGCCGGCCTCAACACCCATTTTTGCTCCGTTCAATTGCACTATGGTCATCGTGCACCATGGTCACCGACCATTCCTCACGCTTTGGTCACAACAACCGCCTTGTCCTGGCCTCCCTCGATCCCAATATTCCAATTTGGATGTAAATTTATTTTAGAATTTATGGATTATGGTTTAGTATTTAGGATTTGAGTTTTTGGTTTAATAGGTAGGGTTTGCGTTTATGGTTTAAATCTAAGGTTTATGGTGTACTATTTAGAGTTTGGATTTGGGATGTGTGGTTTAGTATTTAGGGTTTGATGTTTTATGGGTCGATGTTTATAGTTTAGAGTTTAAGGTTGGAGTTTATAGTTCAATGTCTAGTGTTTAGGCTTTATGCGAAGAGAAAATGATAAAAAAAAATAGATAAAAATGAAAGAATTAAAAAGTGCACGGGTCAAATTAGAGATTAATCAATTTTATTAACATGCCACATCATCCATATTAAGGTGATTATAAAGTAGTAGCAGACAAAACGATTTAAACTCAGATCTTTTAAGACGAACATCATCCGTTTTTTCAATGGGACTATTTGTTGCGTCCATAACATAAATATCTTTATAACATATCAGTATTGCATATTTTAATTTGGAAAATACTTTGATGCACAAGCTTGTGTAAACTTTAGTTTACACAAGCCCTTTAATTTTAGGGTTTATGGTTTAGGGTTTTAGGTTAGGGTTTAGGGGTTTAGTATGTAGGGTATATAATTTAAGGTTTATGGGTAGAATTTAGAGTTTAGGATTTAGGGCTTAGGTTTTAGGTTGCTAGGGTTTGTGATTTAGATTTTAAATTTTATAAAAGGAATGTGTAAAAAAAATTTACACAGCTTGTGCATCAAAATAAAACCCTTTTAATTTTGTCCCAAAGCAAAAATTTCTTTAAATAATGTTAGAAGTTTGAATCACAACGTTATGAATTGAGTAAATTAGAATGAGAGTGTCGTCCCATAACGATCATTTACAATACCCGATTTGAATTAGTTAACAAATAAATTGGATACAAATTTTTATACAAAGATTAAAAAAACTGCCGTTAATGAAACAATAATTTTCATGAATCCATATACCTTCATATATATGGCAACAAATTTAAGTAAAATACTGCAATTAATGAGACAACAATTTTCATTAATCCATATCTTCATATATGGCAACAAATTTAAGTAATACCAACTAATATAGTCATTATTCTCTATAATCATATTTATTTCTCTAATAATCGTTATTCTCTATAATTATCAAATACAATAACTGTGTTCAAGAAGTAAATGAAAAGAAAATCCAAATAAATTATAAACAAAATACCAAAAACAAAACTGTTCATATACGCACAAGTAAACACAGTTCCACCATTCACAGAAAATGCAGTGCCCCTTTGCATTCGTTTTCATCCTGCTGTTGCTTCATTCCGGTGTTTCCGAAGCTTCGGACTGTGAATCCGGTGCTGAAAATCAACCCAAGGTCGCGCGTACGATCTGGGTTGATCAATCCGGCAAAGGAAACTTCAGTTCTGTTCAAAAAGCTATTGATTCAATCCCTTCTAAAAACAATCAGTGGATACGTATCCATATTTCCCCAGGAACCTACAGGTACTACATAAACTCATGCCTGTAATTAAATATAACATGTATGTACGCATGCAGGGATAGACCGAGAGGAGTACTGGTAAGAGTGTAAATGAATCGAGCTTGAACAAACAAGACCCAGTTCGTGTTCGTTTATTTATTTTTGAAGGCGTTCATGTTCGTTTAAATTTTCAATATCGTGTTCATGTTCGTTTGTTTAACGTTCGTGAACACGTTTGTTTAACGTTTACGAACATGTTCTTTTAAAATTAGGGGTGAGCAAAACTCGACTCGAAAAAATCGAAATTTCAAACTCGACTCAAGGCGAGAAAACTTGACTCATTCTGACTCGGCTCAAAAAAATTCAAATAAACTTTGAGTTGTAAAATAGAAATTCGAATAACTCGAAATTTTAGTAATTAGTGGATTGATTTTTAAGTTCGAGTCAAGTTCCTCAATTTTTCCATATATATATATATATATACAAAATATGAAGAAATATATGTCACATATGAAAAAATATGATGAAATATATATGCATATCTTATATGATAGAGAAAATCGTTTAAATTAGAATCAAAATGTACTATAACATGATAAATAATTACAATTAAATTTGTATAAGAACTAGAAAACTCGATTCAAATAAAAAAAATTCAAATAAAGTTTGAGTTGTAAAATATGACGCGTCAGCTCGAATAACTCGAAAGTTTTTGACTGGACTCAATCGAAGGCTCACCCCTACACAAAATTTTGTAATTATAACACTAGTCCTTAAGCTCCTCAGACTTCGCAGTTTGTACTCCAAAGTTCACATTGTGTTCAATTTTTTTCATATCTTCACCAATATTTAAAATGTAAAAAATAAAAGGAAAAGGGGAACTGGGTAAACAAACTTATATACAAGTTGATAAAAGAGTTTGTTCGTGAACATAAATGAACCAAACATACTTTTGTTCGTGTTCGTTCATTTATTAAACAAACATAAAAATTTTATTCATACCCGTTTATTTAGCTTCACAAACGGACAGTTCACAAACAGTTCGTCGAACACTTTGTTCATTTACACCCCTAAATGCTGGAGAGGGCAGTCGCACTCTTTAAAAATTTCAAATTCTTATATAGTTAATTTACTTTCTATTTATTATCTAAGTTCGCACCTTCTACATTTCTAATATAACTATTCCTAACAATTTGCATCTGACATAAAATTTTGCGTCCGTTCGTGTTAATGTATGTATGGGTTGATTGTTTTCTTGTGTTGTTGGTTTGGTTGCAGGGAGAAAGTTACAATTCCTATTGACAAGCCTTGCATTTTCCTTGAAGGAACTCATAGCAAGTTAACCACTATTGAATGGAATGATCATAACGTTACCAGTGACAGTGCTACTTTTTCCTCATATCCTGATAACATTGTTGCAAGAGGCATTTCTTTCAAGGTATTAACTTGTTTTTGGTCCCTCTATCATGAACAAATTTCAGATTTAGCCCCTCCACTTTTATAATAGCATTAGTTAGTCGTTATAGTTTAAAGTTAAAATACTGATTCGAATTTTTACTAGACACCCCTTCCAACTTATCGTATTAATTCATCTTAACATTTTGAAAATTTAAAATTTTAGTTTAGCCCCTACTAAATATATAAAATCTTAACACGATTCAAAATTTTGAAAATTTTAAGTAGATTCCTGAATTATGTTGTCAATATCCGCTCTTGTTACAACATTCAAAGATGAAGCTAGATGGCAAGCATGGAGCCTTGGTGGAATAGGAACAATTTATTTTTAGTCCCTCCCAAATGTTAATAATTCAATTTAACATTCTTAGCCCTTTTGCTAAATGGAAAAGTTGCATTCTTGCCCCTTCCTAAAAACTAATTATTTAATTTAATCCCTTTTAAAATATTTTTTTAGCTTTGATTGGTCCCTCAAAATTTTATAATTTTACCTCGATCCCCTTTAGACAAAGCTACTAGCTTCGTCCATAAGAGTTTAGAAGTCAATCTACTTAATGTTGGTCTGAAATATATGACAAATCTTCGGTATGAGCAGAATTTCTACAACATACCACCATCAGTAGTCGATGGGAAGAACCCGGTGGTGCCAGCCGTAGCGGCAAGAATATATGGGGATAAATCGGCATTTTATTTCTGCGGCTTCTTCGGGTTGCAAGATACATTGTGGGACGTAGAAGGCCGCCATTACTTCTACGGTTGCTACATCGAAGGCGGTATAGATTTTATATTCGGCAGCGGCCAGTCCATCTACGAGGTATATATTTAAACAGTTCATGCATCCTTGTATGATCATTTATGGAGTTCATGTTGTGATATTTGTTGATTTCATGAGAAATTGAGACTGGATTTGGCATTGCTTTGTAATTCTGCAGAGGTGTCAGGTAAATCTCACGCTCGGAAAGTATGCACCGGAGTATCCCTACGGTTATATAACTGCACAGGGAAGGAATTCATCGAGTGATCCCAGCGGCTTTGTTTTCAAATCTTGTGAATTTACGGGGTCCGGTAAAACATACCTCGGAAGAGCATACGGGCCTTATTCGAGAGTGATTATATACAGGTCGGTGTTGTCGGATTTGATCATTCCTGCCGGTTGGGATGCTTGGTACTATGTTCATCAAGAGTATGTCATTCGATTATCTCACTCCATATAATACTTTTTGAATGATTTAATCACAATGTTTTAAAGTTTAGGGACCGGTTTAGAATCGAGATAATAGTATGAGGACGTTTAACGAATTAATCCCTCTTTTATTTGTGTGTGTTTTGCAGATATAATTTCATGTATGTAGAGCATGGTTGCATTGGAGCAGGAGCCGACACCTCTGGGCGAGTTCCTTGGATGACCAAACTCAGAACTGCTCAGCTCAATGAGTTTGTGAATTTATCATATATTGATAAAGATGGATGGATTGATAAACTGCCAATCCACCCCTAATTTTTTGGGCATAATAACAATTGGGAACTTAAATTAAAGGGTTAAAGAATTTTGGAATTAATTTTTTTTGTTTTCTTCCCGGTTCTCTAGAGCTTTTTCCTGACTATTCAAGACCGACTCGCGTTGCACACTTAATTTTGGTGGGTAAGTCTCCCAACATGGATTTTCTGCATACGCAACGTCTTAAATTGAGTAACTTAGGCAATACCAAGCTACTTACCGCTTGGACTAATATCTATTAGTAACTTTTCTTTTTAATTTCTCTCCGGCTAAGAAAGAATTTAGGATAAAAATTCTCCACCCGCCCCAATATGATATATTTATATAAATATTATATTTAATATTTTCAGGACGGGTTGAGTTTAGTCGAGGTTTAGAATTGATGAGATGTGATTAGAGATTTAGGTTTTTAACTTATAAACGTTCATACATCTTTTCATTCCACCAATTATTAATTGGCCATTGGATGTTGAATTTTTGTCCCCTTTTATTTAAGTTACAATAATAATAGTACGTTGCAATCTGGATGTCTCCTCCACCAGCATGGTTTAGCCGTAAGGCAATGCCATCAATTTTCCCTTTGATTCAAGACATGAACAGCTCCACATTTCTACTGTAACGTTCAACTACCAGAGTAACTGAAACTCAGACCGTGTCAAAAGTTGTCCGAAAGTCTGAGCTAATTTTTTATTGCTCCTCGTCTGTTTAAGATATCGATGTAACCGTAACAGCTACGGTTATGATAAATTTCACATCGGAAATTCCATTAGCTTCTTCAGAAAAAGGCAATTTAAAAGATAAATTTCACATCGGAAATTCCATTAGCTTCTTCAGAAAAAGTCATTGGAATGTTGCATGCTGGAGATGATTCCGGTCCCTTTGAAGTTCTTCGATAATGATTTCGACAACCCATCGTAGTAAGCCTTGGCTAAGTTAACCCTGCCTCCGTATTCTTCGGATACATATTCGAGAGTCTAAATCGGAAAACATAAACATATAGAATCATTACAATGTTCAATCAAACATACAATTTAGTACTAGTTTGAATTTTTAAAATTGCTTACCTGAATGACATCGACTTTGACTCCTGTAATACCCGATTTAGCGAGGTGCGAATGCATGGAGTCATAGAAGTCATCAGCTTGAGTTGGATGAACTAGTCCAATACCTCCTTCAACAATTTTATCCACGGCCAAATCCGGCATCGTCCCGTCAAGTCCCGGAGAGACATTGCAGGGAACAACTTTGCAATCAAGATGAGTTGCACCTGGTCTAACACCACCCCAAGCACCACAAAGAGCATGCCACACCCAAATGTCGTCTAAACGTTTGAACTGAGTTCTCAAATCCTTTGTAAACGCCTTCATGCCATAGTCATCACCGTTGCAGCCACAAGTTTCATGGTTTCCATTCGAAACACCGCTTCCTTCTCCTTTAAACATATCATCCAATTCCTGTTTCAGCTTGCTGATCTTGGCTTCGATTTCGGAAACATCGGTGGCACCGGATTGGAACGCTTTGTCACGAGCCTTGACAGCATGTTCAATTTCAATGGCCTTTGTGATCAGCATCTTCGGCTTCCGCAGATCGAACGACGAGGCATTAGGACCAAAGAAAGAGCCTCCCTTGTAATTTCTAAACTTCTCACCCTCTTCAAATCTATAAAGCCTGGCAGTCATCTGTTCCCCTCCGAGAACAAGGTTTTTCGCATCCCGGTTCGGATCATCGGTATCATTGTTCACACTTTGCCACCCATCATCGATGATGAGAAACATCAGGTCGACACCGGCATCGGAAAACTCTTTCACGCCCTGCCATACACCAGCGGGTTCTACAGTTAAGTAAAACGCATCCCAAGTGCACCAACCGAACTTGTCAACAACAGAAGGAAGGCTCTTCTTTTTCAATGGCTTCTTCATCCGAACTACAAGGCAAGCTTATTCCCGACCTTTCCAAGCTCGATGCTTTAGATGGCATCAACTATCGAAGGTGGTCCCAACGCATACTTATCTTCTTTGAGCAATTGGACCTCGATTATGTGTTGCTCAACGAACCACCAGTTGCACCACCTACCGTTGATGTTCCTGCCGATAACCAAGGCCAAACCGATGCTGCCGCCGATGTCCTTGCTGCTGCCACCTTTGCAAAATATCAGAAGGACAACAAGACGGTCCGTGGCCATCTCCTTAGTCACATGTCCAACAAATTATTTGACATGTATCTAAAGGAGAGGAGTGCAAAGGCAATATGGGATTCCTTGGACACCAAGTATGGCACCGATGATGCGGGGATCAAAAAATATGTCGTGGGAGAATGGTTGAAGTTCCAGATGACCGACAACAAGCCCATCATGGACCAAGTCCATGACTATGAGAATCTTGTCTCGGACATCATAGCGGAAGGCATGCAAATGTGTGAAGTTTTGCAAGCAAACGTCTTTATCGAAAAGTTGCCAAAATCATGGTCCGATTACCGCAACTCCCTCAAGCACAAGAAAAGGGACATACCACTTCAGGAGCTGATCGGTCACATGAAAATCGAGGAGGCCAACCGTTTGAAAGATAAGGTTACGAACAATTTTAGTCACTTATCTTTTAAAACTAACATAGTTGAGTCTGGTGGTGCTTCAGGGTCCAAAAAGCCCTTTAAGAAAGGCCCTCCAAACAAAAGGCCCAAACCACAAAAGACTACCAATTTCAAGAAACCCATGAAGGCTAGGCCCGACGTGAAAACCATGAAGTGCTACGTGTGTGGGCAAGCTGGTCACAAGGCGTACCAATGTCAGCACCGCTCGGACCGCCAGAATGAGAATAGACCACGCATGCATGTGACGGAGGACATGGATGATGATGTCATAGCCGCGGTGGTTTCGGAGGTCAACCTCGTAGAGAAGAACACCGAGTGGGTCGTAGACACCGGAGCTTCTCGACACTTCTGCGCAAAGAAGGAGTTCTTCACCGAATTCGAGGACGTGAAAAATGGTGAACGTGTGTACATGGGGAACTCCAGCAGCTCTCAAGTGGTGGGCAAAGGCAAGGTTTTACTCAAGCTGACTTCCGGTAAAACTTTGGCCCTTAATAATGTCCTATATGTGCCTGCCCTGCGTAGAAATTTGATTAGTGGTGGCCTTTTAAATAAGGCAGGCATTAAGTTAGTTTTTGAGGCAGATAAACTTGTACTTTCCCGTAACGGTGATTATGTCGGGAAAGGTTTTTTAAGCGAATGTTTATTTGTCATAGAAACTCAACTTAATGAAAATAATAAAGCTACCACTTCTGCTTATATTGTTGAGTCTTTTGATATGTGGCATGCTAGATTAGGACACGTAAATATTCAATCCCTAAAGAAAATGATGAATATGAATATTTTGCCTAAACTAGACATAACAAACTATAATAAATGTGAAGTTTGTGTAGAAGCAAAGCATGCAAAACCTACCTTTAAAAATGTTTCTAAAAGAAAGACTGAACTGTTAGAACTTATTCATACTGATCTAGCAGACTTTAGAAACACTGAAAGTAAAGGAGGAAAACACTACTACATAACTTTTGTAGATGACTTCTCTAGATATACAAAAGTTTATCTCCTAAGAACTAAAGATGAAGCTGAAAATTTCTTTCTTATTTATAAGGCAGAAGTTGAAAATCAATTAGATAGGAGAATAAAACGTGTCAGGTCTGATAGAGGTGGTGAATATGGATCTAATTTTCTAAAAGAGGTTTGTGAGACGAATGGCATAATACATGAAACTTCAGCCCCTTATTTTCCTCAACAAAACGGTATAGCCGAGAGGAAAAATAGAACTTTAAAAGAGATGATGAACTCATTGTTGATAAGTTCTGGGTTGTCTGACAACATGTGGGGGGAAGCCATTCTATCGGCTAATCATATTCTGAACCGAGTACCTCATAAGAAAATTGATTCTACCCCTTACGAATTATGGAAATGGTATGCCCCAAATCTACAATACCTGAAAGTGTGGGGGTGTCTGGCCAAAGTGGGGTTGCCAGACTTTAAGAAGTCCACCATTGGACCTAAGACCGTTGATGCAGTGTTTATAGGCTATGCTTCTAACAGTGCCGCATACAGATTCATGACTTTACAAGACTTCTCTATTTGTGAATATAGGGATGCTGTTTTCTTTGAAGAAATCTTTCCTCTCAAGAAACCTAGATTAAATGTTGAAACACAAATAGAAAACTTGCCATCCACTTCTTCTAGTGTGCCTGCTAGGTCTTCTCAAGAGATTGAATTTGAGCCTAGAAGAAGTAAGAGACAAAGAGTTGAAACCTCTTTTGGACCAGACTTCATAACTTCCTTCATTTCTGAGATAAATGATTTAGACACTCTTTCTGATCCTATAGCTCAAGCATATTTGTTAGATGAGGATCCTAAAACTTACGAAGAAGCTATACGATCTATTGATGCTAGTTTCTGGAAAAGCGCTATAAAAGATGAACTAGAATCAATAATGTCTAATCATACTTGGGAATTAGTTGACTTGCCTAGAGGATTTAAAACCATTAACAGTAAGTGGGTCTTTCGAAAGAAACTTAGACCAGATGGTTCTATCCAAAGGTATAAGGCAAGGCTAGTAGTCAAAGGGTTCACTCAAAGATTTGGTCAAGACTTCTTTGATACTTACTCTCCCGTCACAAAAATCTCAACGATCCGTGCATTGTTTGCACTAGCCTCCATTCACAAGTTGCAAGTACATCAAATGGATGTAAAGACTGCATTTTTGAATGGGGATCTAGATGAGGAGATCTATATGGAGCAACCTCTTGGCTTCGAGGCGCCTGGTATGGAAGGCAAAGTATGTAGACTTAAAAAGTCACTTTATGGCCTGAAGCAAGCTCCTAAACAGTGATGAGAAATTTCACAAAACTATTCTTAGTTTTGGTTTTGTTGTGAATGGTTCGGATGCATGCGTGTATTCGAGGATGTTTGGTACTGATTGTGTCATCATAAGCTTGCATGTTGACGACATGCTGATTTTCAGTACTAACATTGAGTCCATTAACAAAACAAAAAGTTTCCTGTCCACTAAGTTTGAGATGACTGACTTGGGAGAAGTTGATGTAATCTTAGGAGTCAAAGTAATCAAATCTGAAAAGGGATTTTCTTTAAGCCAGGCACACTATACTGAGAAAGTGTTAAAGAAATTTGACAGTTTTGATGTCATCCCTGTTCGAACTCCTTATGACTCTAGCATACATCTCTTTAAGAATGAAGGAAGTAGCGTTTCTCAAACGGAATATGCCAAAATAATTGGCAGTCTGATGTTCTTAATGAACTGTACTCGGCCAGACATTGCCTATGCTGTTAGCAGACTCAGTAGATACACTCATAACCCTAGTGGTGAGCACTGGGTTGCTCTTAGACGCTTACTTAAGTACCTTAAGGGTACTATGGACTGGAGACTTGAGTATGTTGGCTTTCCTGCTACATTAGAAGGATATTGTGACGCCAACTGGGTTTCCGATAGTGATGAAGTAAGCTCTACGAGTGGGTATGTATTTACTTTGGGAGGAGCAGCAATTTCTTGGAAGTCTTCAAAACAGACTTGTATTGCTCGCTCTACTATGGAGTCAGAGTTTATAGCTCTTGACTTAGCTGGGCAAGAAGCTGAGTGGATGAGGAGTTTGTTAGCCGATATTCCGTTGTGGGGAACTCCGACTCCTCCTGTTTCCTTGTTGTGTGATTCACAAACAGCGATTTGTGTTGCCAAGAGTCAAGTTTACAATGGCAAAAAGAGACACGTTCGCATAAGGCATGAATCTGTTAGACACTTAATAAGGAATGGAGTACTCTCTTTAGAGTATGTGAAGTCGGAAAGAAACCTAGCAGATCCGCTTACCAAAGGGTTAAGTCGGAAATTGGTCCTTGATTCGTCGAGGGGGATGGGTTTAAAGCCCATTGGTTGAGGAATTCATGGTGGATACCCAACTTAGTTATCTAAGTTTAATGTGGTCAAACGAAACCATGGAAAGACTCATAATGTACATTTCTCACTGCCTATCCCTATGACGAATAATGTACATGTCCAGGTTGAGTACTATTACTCTTAATAAATTCATAGCCCAGGTTTTGGGCGGTCTTTGTGAGAAAAACTTGATGAATTTACCGAATCATGGTTGAATAATTATTCTTAATAAGTTCATAACACAAGTATGAATGTGTTGTCCTATTGAGAAGGACAATATGGACTTACCGCCAGAAAGGTTGAGTTTTGAGAAACTCTTAATGAATTCAAAGTTTAAATGATCCTATTGAGAAGGACATTTTGAATTCACCGACAATGAGGTTGAATATTTATTCTTAATGATTTCTTATCCCAATACTGGGTGGTTCATTTTAAATGGACTTGAAGAAATCACCATAAGTCTATAAGAGGTTGAACCATTACAAATGGTTCTTAATTATTTCATAGCCCAGATTCAGGGTGGTTTATATTGAGATAAACCTGATGAAATAACCTATGTAAGTGAGAAGGATTAGCCACCTTCTGTGAAAAACGTTGGGCCGTTTTTCTAAAACACTTACTAGAATCCTGAGGGTAAGATGGCCAAATATACACTTGTGTATATATATCTTACACATCGAGAACTTCGGTGGATGAAGGAGTTAGTTGTGTGTTATGAGTTTACCCCTATCTTAGAAAGTTCAAGACTAGTTTCACTTATCTAAGAGAAGGATCGCTCATTATCACTATGTACTAGTTCAAGATACGTTCACTAGTGCTTAAGCAACTAATTCTGCTACTGCTCGTCTGAGGAGGGCTGTGTTTGAGATACAGATAAATTCTTTCGCATTAGTGGGGGAATGTTGGTAATGCTTCAAGAAGTTACCAAAGGCAAAGCTATATCCCACATTGGTTGGGAAAATAGCTAGGGAAGGGTATTTATACCCATGCTTCCTCCCTCCCTTGTTGAGTGGGAAAGAACAAGGGAAGTCATCGCGCGCCGCCGCCGTCCGGACGGCTCGGGCTCGGGCTCGGGCTCGGGCTCGGGCTCGGGCTCGGGCTCGGGCTCGGGTAACACGTGTCTTCGACACGTACGCGCGCGTATATATTCTTTTTGGAGAAAATTCGTAGGAATTTTCTTATGAATAAAAGATTATATGTGACAGCATTGTAATGGGGGAACCTCGGGGGACAGCCTGCCCGTGAAGCGACTACACTGTTCGGGGCAGTTTTGTTTCTAAGGCAGTGGCCACCATACCACGACACGGTGCACAAATTTACGTTCTGTTTTTGTTTATATTTTCCAGTCAGTGCTAACAGCCTTTTTGCAGTTCATTTTACCAACAACACATTGTGTTTCCATCTGCAAATCAGACCCTGAAGTCCCCACCCATTGTGTAGACCACCATGTGAACCCCATTGAATCTACCTAGAGAATTCAATAGACTATCAGCTGGCTCGCCATTGGTGAACCCCAAGAAGCCACCTCTGTGAGCCAGAGCCTGGACTCGGTGAACCAGGGGAAGCGGTGCATCGGACTCCAAGGCGTTACAGACCGAGGAAAATGGTGCGAAGCTGACATTGCTGGGAACATCAGTATCCAATCATTGGCGGGATGACTGAATATTCGAAACAAGAATTCGCGTCCTACAAAAATTGAGGAGGAAGATGTATTCAAACCAAGAAAAATTGATTGGGTAGATATATTTTTTATCGAATAACGGGTTATCTGGGGACCCTATTATAATTTTTGAACTATAACGGTGTCGTACTGAAACATATCTTTAAGATGGTGTGAAGATACGAGCGTATACAACATCCTAATATGTTTGAAAATGGACTACAAATGGGCAAGTTACAATGTTTGAGAAGGAAACATTACTGTATATGCATGTTTAAATGCATTTTACGATGTGTTTCGAATTTTTTTAGTAATTTTTTTAGTTTTTTTTAAGTTTGGAGACAAAGATGTGCAGCTTAATTTTACAGTGGTGCTAAAGTTCAGAGAAAGACGGTGTCCAAAAATGTGAGAAAATTGTGTTAAAAATGTTATCAAAGTAACATTTTCCAAGAAAAAATGTGCCCATAGGAAGGTTTAAATAGATTTTGCGATATCTTTCACATAATTTTTTGCGTTTGTCTAAGATTGAATGCCTAGTCATGTAACATATGTTTACATCGGCACGAAAATGGGCGTGAAAATAGCGTCATAAAGTGTCAGAAAATCACGTTAAAATTGCTATCTAATGATATTTTTAGAAGCAAACATGGGTACATAGGGATGTTTAATTGGATTTTCAGGTATGGTCGGAGTATTTGTTTGCTTTTGTCTAAGTTGATCTCCGTAATTATGTAACATATGTTTACAGCGACAGAAAAAATATCATGAATACGTCGTCGTAGCATGTATGAAAATCGCGTTAAAATTTCAAGTAAAATATAGAACAAAGTAGAAAAGATTGTTTAAATACGACGGAAGACATCATACATAGGTTGATCTAGTTTATTCGGGGGCCGGTCCTAAGAGGACATTTCCTAATATCATGTCCAGTGTTCCCACATTTACTGCACCGCTTAGCTTGTCCAGTCTTTTCTCGAGGAACCATATCCTCGGCATAGCGAATTGTTGCGTGTAAAAGTGTCTATCGCAATTGAGTGCAAGTGTACACGTCGCAAGTAATAAAGTGATACTAGAGTATCGGATATCGTCTCCACAGGGACTGAGCTAACTCTTTCCTTCGCTTTCTGCACAAGAGGAAAAGAATAGATTAAGATAATTGTCACGAAAATAATGAAGTAAACGTAAATAAAAGAATAAAGATATCAAGATTGAGAGAATGGGCTGGTATTGAATTGCTCAGTAGTGCAGGTATTGCAGAGTTTAAGAAATCCAGTTCTGTCACGCGCCCGTCGCGGACAGCACCTGTCGCGGCAGCAAACACTCAACTCAGTACTTTCAAGTTTGGCAAGAATCCCAGATCTGCCTTGGCCTATCCCTAGGTCCAAGTTTGTCGATGATCACGTCTTTGATGATACCTCCCGGCGTGAATCGAAGGATGAACACCGATGTGTATGAATTCTTCTTTAGCCACTTAACCTCGCCCTATCCCTAGGCACGAGATAGTTCAACTATAAACTAGAGAACTTGCTCTTATTTCTTTCGTATACTTAACTCTCCCGATGCTAAGTAAATAGATAACCTCACAATGCTCTCCCGATGCTCTTGCAAGATATTAATAACCAAAATAAGAGAACTTGAAGTTTATTTTATTGAACTAAAAATACCTAAAACAAAACAACCCTTGCAACTACTTTACAAATCAACCCGTGGCCCTAGGGGGTTTTAGAACATGTCGACGGCGGGTAGACGGCGGAGGGTTTTTGGTTGTCAGTTTAAAGGGAAATCGGCTATGGGTTATGGGATATCTGCCCTAGGTTAAAATACATGCCCTTATATAAGCTTTGGGCTCAAGTATTCTAAGTTAACAAGGATTACAACTTTAATTAAAAGTATGATTCTAATAAAGACTTAATCTTCAAGGATCCTACTTTTCAGCCGCCTCCTTGTTTCTTGGGATTTCTTCTCCTTGAGCTTTGGCTTGACATATCTTTTGATCTGGGGCTTGGAAAAATATATGGTTTTCACACGACAGACGAGCATAATTTTCTCTATCTATTGAGGTCCACTTTGCTTTTTCTCCACTAACTTGCTGTCGTCCTCCTGTCACGGCAGCACCATGGCAGCATCGTCCTCTTAGTTTCACTAGAATATTCAACTCTTAACTTGAATTTTTATGCCAAAGTTTATCTTTTTGAAGGCACATTTTCATGCTTCTTTTGTTTTGACTCGATTTCTCTATTTTTCAAGCTAAAGTTTTACTAGAGCCAGTTTTAGGCACCTCTAGTTAACTTCCTAGAGCCAGTTTCGGGCACCTCTAGTTGACTTCCTAGAGCCAGTTTCGGGCACCTCTAGGATTTTTGAGTCTCTTTTTCTAAACTTCTTTCCTAGAGCCATTGTTAGGCACCTCTAGGGGCTATTAAAGTGCTAAGCTTCATATTCTAGTTTGGCTAAAAGAAATCTAAGCAGTATAACAGTCACAATGGTGTTTATGTTTTCAGAACTATAGAAAGGCTCTAAACTTCTCCTTAAACTATCCTAAAGATGCTGCCATGACAGAGCTGTCACGACAGACAAGTTCAATTCACAGTTTTAAGCCAAAATTTTCAGTTTTTCAGTTTTTTTTTTGAAAAGTACTAAGTAAAAGACACAAAATTTAACTAAGATGTACTCCATGAATATGGAGGGTTGCCACCCCCAAACTCGAGAGTTGCATTGCCCTCAATGCAAATGACAAAATAAAAATGAAAACATATGAAGGCAGTACATCACAAAATATATATGGCAGGCAGCAATAAGAAGATAAGAAACTTAAATTTTAATCACTGTCTTCGCTGCTGCTGCTGAGGCGGATCTGGCGGTGGGTTCTGGTTCGCGGGGCAGGCTGGGCTGGTTGCTCTACAACCTGGATGCCAGAGCTGCTGCTGGCCTTGGTCAGAGTTTTCTTATCTGCCATTCTTTTCTGCCTCTTTACCGGTGTAAAGTCCTTCGACAGGTTCCTCTGAATAGAGGGTTCATCGTCGCTGTCTGCCCAAACGGAGGAGAAAGAGAATCCAGCAACAAAGGCAGCAAGGTCATCCGAGGGCACTAGTCGCTTTGTTCCTCGAGCAGATGTTTTGGCATGTGTGCTGCCGGCTGCCGTCAGGGCAGGTGATGGTATGGAGGTGGCAGATGGTATGGAGGCGGCAAGTGATGAAAGGCTTGAGGCCCAGATTCTTTGCCTTTGGAGTATACAGGAAGCCTTGTTCTTCCCACAGATCTCTGGTTGCACAGGACTGTGGGGGAGTTGCTGCCGGCAAAGAAGTAGAGGCAGCATTGCGGCGGGTTTTTCTGGAAGACATGTTAGTGCAAGGGTTGTGAAAAGTAATTGAAAGCAAATGAAAACTAAAGATGGAGAGTAGGTAAGAAAAGCAGAAGTGAGTGAAAATGAAACGGGGTTTTATAGAAAAGGAATTGCTGCCCGTTGAAGCTGTAACGGCAGGTGCGAATAACGGGGCGACTGTCGAGCTTTAGCGTGTCTGATGCGTCTGACACACGTTTCCGCATCTGTCACGCGTCTGTCGTGACAGCATGGTGACAGTCTGTTTTTTCCGCGTTTGTCATGGCAGCCGTAACGACAGGCTTCAATATTGGGCTTTGTTGGGTCGATGGATGGGTGGTGGGTTGGGTTCACTTCTCCTGTTCTTCTTGGCTTCTTTATTTCCTAAAAGCAATAAATATAAAAACATTATTAAAATAGAATAAACCTTATTTCTTAAGAAGTAATAATAAAACAAATAAAAATAAAAGTTAGGTTAAGTTAGGGATGCCATGTGGGGCATCTCCTAAGGTAACCACTTCCTGTATTCCTGGGGCTTCAGTCCCCTGATAATGCTTGAGGCGTCGTTTCCGGTACTTCTTGAAGTCTATCTGTACCCTCCATCTGGTGATTATTCTCATGGTGGGGGCTCCTTTCTTTCTCTTCCTTTTGTAGTCCATGAAGTCCTCCCTTCTTGGTAATGTTTCTGAGGGCATGAATATATGATTAGAAAAAATTAAATTGACATTCGACCACAAACTTACCTTGTTTTCGTTGAATGTTGTTGTGGTTGAATGTAGCCCTTGCTGTCGTGTCTGCTGCTGTGGCAGCCAGTTATCTTGACAGTCCGTTGGCATGTTACTTTGCAGGTCAATGGGACATTGGTAAGTGCCACCACTCTCTATACTAAATTCTGTTGACCACTCGTAGATCTCCATCAGTAGAGACTTTGATGATTCTATGTCCACCGGCTTTGGTTCCTCTAATACCTGCAATGGAATTGATGAGTTTTCATATAATTCAAAAGGTTCGTTTATTACCTGCTCATATTCCATTGGCGAGGCATTGTCATTGGGTAGCTCTTCTAGGTGGTCATGCGAGTGCCATGACAGGGATGGATGTGTGCAATCTTGGTCAGGCATAATCGAGTAGTGGGTTGAGAATTTGCCTCTGATGTGGTTGCTGCTTCAGCATCAGTTGCTGTCGAGGCGGCAGTTTTTGCCGAGGCAACAGTTTCCGCTTTGACTGGGGTTTCTGCCTCAGAAGTGGTTGCTGTCGTGACATTCTCTTGAATTTCACTCAGCGTTGTCGCGGTGTTGCTCCATTCCGGCTCCTCGATCATTGCCATGGCAAGTTGTTGCTCAGACTCATCATATGTTGGGTATTCCTTCACATGGGCATCCTCGTCATCTTGCCTCAGGATTTCAAGTTCATTTGTTGCATGAATGAGGACTGGTCTGCTCAAGAGTTCATCCATCTTGGCGATACTTGCATTCGTAGAAGCTGACACTTTTTGAGTGAGTGCCAAGAAGGCTTGCAGTGTGTCTTCTAAGGATTTTGACTGCTCTTGTGGATGATGACATTGCCAGGGAAGGTCGGGTTCTGTAGCAAAACTGTCATGGTATAAAAAATTTTGTGGGTTTTGATCGTACCATAAAAAATTTTGCTGCTGCGGCATCGGCATTTGCTGCCCCTGTTGCTGTCGTGGCAGCGTATCTTTACGGTAATTGCAAGAACTTTCCCACATCAACTCTCGAATGGTTTTTCCTGGCATGTTGATGCCCTTGAACCTGTATATTCACCTGAGTTTTTTTATTAAAATAAAATAAAATAAAATAAAATAAAAGTGCATAAGCTAGGGTAAGAGTGTGTTGCCAGTCCCCGGCAACGGCGCCAAAAACTTGTTACTTGTAAAAGTGTCTATCGTAATTGAGTGCAAGTGTACACGTCGCAAGTAATAAAGTGATACTAGAGTATCGGATATCGTCTCCACAGGGACTGGGCTAACTCTTTCCTTCGCTTTCTGCACAAGAGGAAAAGAATAGATTAAGATAATTGTCACGAAAATAATGAAGTAAACATAAATAAAAGAATAAAGATATCAAGATTGAGAGAATGGGCTGGTATTGAATTGCTCAGTAGTGCAGGTATTGCAGAGTTTAAGAAATCCAGTTCTGTCACGCGCCCGTCGCGGACAGCACCTGTCGCGGCAGCAGTCCGTTGATTGTCGCGGCAACAAACACTCAACTCAGTACTTTCAAGTTTGGCAAGAATCCCAGATCTGCCTTGGCCTATCCCTAGGTCCAAGTCTGTCGATGATCACGTCTTTGATGATACCTCCCGGCGTGAATCGAAGGATGAACACTGATGTGTATGAATTCTTCTTTAGACACTTAACCTCGCCCTATCCCTAGGCACGAGATAGTTCAACTATAAACTAGAGAACTTGCTCTTATTTCTTTCGTATACTTAACTCTCCCGATGCTAAGTAAATAGATAACCTCACAATGCTCTCCCGATGCTCTTGCAAGATATTAATAACCAAAATAAGAGAACTTGAAGTTTATTTTATTGAACTGAAAATACCTAAAACAAAACAACCCTTGCAACTACTTTACAATTATACCCGTGGCCCTAGGGGGTTTTAGAACATGTCGACGGCGGGTAGACGGCGGAGGGTTTTTGGTTGTCAGTTTAAAGGGAAATCGGCTATGGGTTATGGGATATCTGCCCTAGGTTAAAATACATGCCCTTATATAAGCTTTGGGCTCAAGTATTCTAAGTTAACAAGGATTACAACTTTAATTAAGAGTATGATTCTAATCAAGACTTAATCTTCAAGGATCCTACTTTTCAGCCGCCTCCTTGTTTCTTGGGATTTCTTCTCCTTGAGCTTTGGCTTGACATATCTTTTGATCCGGGGCTTGGAAAAATATATGGTTTTCACACGACAGACGAGCATAATTTTCTCTATCTATCGAGGTCCACTTTGCTTTTTCTCCACTAACTTGCGTCGTCCTCCTGTCACGGCAGCACCATGGCAGCATCGTCCTCTTTGTCTGCTTGTTCAGTTCAGCTCTTCTGTTTATCTGCCCTGCGCCTGCCTTCACCGTCTACGACGGCGGCAACCTGCCAAAATCAGCCATTTTTAGTAGAATCTGTGCCTTTTATATATTTGTGATGTTTTGCTGTAAACTGACCTAAATGCAATGAAATGATGCTTGAATGCAGCAGAAATATGGGTTAAAAAGGGTGTAAATAATAGTACTTTTACACACTCAACACGAATCCTCGTTGATTTTGGCCGGCCTTCTTTCTTTCGTGGCATAGAGTGATCTGGGCATATCTTTGGTTCATTGTCAATTATACGACAGTGACGTGCATTTCTGATTGGAGGGAACTCGTTTCGGTAAATCTTGAAAATGGTTTCGAGCATGTAGACAGAATCAATGAGTGTCGTTGCATTAAAATAAACTGATGCACATGATGCGAAAACATGCGAACACGAGTACTTGAACGTCTAGAACACCCCGCAATCACACGTTCTTTTTTGCAAATCAACCACGTAGGTGTATTGTGTTATTCCTTGCAGCGGTTGCAAAAATTATGTTACCTCAAACATGTGTCCCCGACGAGAGAAGCACAACACACCCATCGAGTTTGCATGCGCAATGGACGCTTGGAATTTTTGCTGGAGATCTGGATGAAATATGTGGCCACCTGCCATCTAGTTCATTGCTTGTTTCCCGAGGGTTGCGAAAAGGGTTGCCAATCGGTAATACGTTGCTTGGACAACGGACGTGATAGGTAAATGACGTGTTCTCTTTAGAGACGATTTGATCGCCTCAGCCAAGTTTGTTGTCATATGACCGTATCGGTGACCCCCGTCATAACATCGCAACCATTTCTCCTTCGGGATATCCATAAGATAGTTATATTCTTGTGGATTCCTTAATTGTAACTCCTCTAGCAGCTCTTCAACTTGGTTAACTCGGTGTGCGTTTCCTGTTGAATAAGACATGCAATAGTTAATTGATAATAATAATAAATGATCTTATAGAATAACAAAATGGAATGGTTACATACCCATACGGAGAACCATTATACGTTCATCATCGTTCTTGAACCTCTGATAGTAGTTTGCTACTATATGCCGCAAACAGTACCGGTAATGTATATATGAGGGTTTCCATGAATCTCTCACACGTTGAATTGCTCCCAAAATTCCTACACCTCTATCTGAAATAAAAGTAAAGTCATTTTCACGTGTACGTAAAACCCAGTGCATGACATACTTGTGGAGGTTGTAAATGAAAAACTTCCAAGAAGAGATACTTTCCTTTTCAACAATCGCAAAAGTAAATGAGATACATTTTCTGTTGCCATCCTGGGCAACTACAATTAGTAAGATCTGCGTGTACCTGCCGCATAAAAATGTACCATCGATCTGGAGCATAGGTTTGCAGTGACGGAAAGCCTTTACGCATTGGGGGAACGTCCAGAAAAGACGATGAAATTCGACCTCCCCTGATACAACACGATCGTGATAGTCCTTTGGAACAATATCCAATTCCAAAACTGTCCTTGAATTGTATTCCTGCATAACTTGACGCCATGATCACAAATCGTTGTATGATTCCTCTAAGTCGTCATTGGCGGGACCGGTGATAATCTCCTCATCTACAGACAAGCCAAAAATATGCGACACATCTTCTAATGTTATGGTCACCTCACTACAAGGTAAGTGAAAGGTTTGTGTCTCTGGCCTCCACCTCTCCACAAGCGCGTTGATTAAATCAATATCTAATTTCGCACCTCCTCCAACAATCCTCGACACATGCCCAAATCTGGCCTGAGCTATGTAATTTGCTAGACGAGGATCCGGTTCCCTCCTCATTCGAGTGATAAAAACCTTCAACCGATGTTCTTCACCATTCTACAAATAATTAAAGACGCACACAAATTAATAATAACATATTTGAATGTCACAAATTTTTATAGTGTACAATAAAATACTAAACACATATTCGAATGTACACTATTTTTATGTCTAAAATTAAATACTAAAAAGGAGTCGAAATGTTCAGTATTTTTTATAGTCTACAATTAAATACTAAAGATATATTCGAATCAACATTATTTTTTATGTCTGAAATTAACTACTACAAACATATCAGACTATTCACTAATTTTTTTAGTCTAAAATTAAATACTAAACACATATTCGAATGCACACTACATTTTTTATGTCTAAAAGTTGATATTAAATACATATTCGAATTTTCACTCATTGTCTTACTCTAAAAGTAAATACTAATAACATATTCTACTGTAGCAATAATTTTTTTAGTCTAAAAGTAAATACCAAAGATATATTCGAATTTAACTAATTTTCTTAGTCTAAAAGTAAAATATAAAGATATATTCGAATTTCACTAATTTTTTACTCTAAAAATAAATACTATTTACATATTCAAATCATGCTGGCAACACTAAATTAAATTAACATATTTGAATTAAACTAACAAATAAAAAATTTACATTATTTCGACGATAATTGCATGTATGTCCTTCATCTAACCTCAGCAAACTCGCCATTATCGCAGCCATTTGGAATTCGCGTTCTAGTATAGCTTTGGGAGAGAATTTTCAGGGGTGAAAAATCTCTCCCGATGGTGGAGCCTATTTATAAAGAAAATTCGTTGTGGAGGAAGAGAATTCTGACCGAATTCGCGTCTAGGAGGACGCGAATTTTCTATAATAACCTAAATTCGCGTTATGGAGAACGCAAATTCAGTCTCCATTTAAATTCCAACCGTCCTAATTTACTGCGAGAAATCCTAATTATAACACCCCTCACCCCGGATTAGGGGCAAGGAGCGTTATATTTTTTTTGAAAAGCAATATGATTTTATTAAAGCAAAATCATACAAAGCACTACTAATAGCCTCGTTAAAAACCCCCTAATCCTAAATGGGGGAAAAGAGTACCATTAGTAGTGTCAAAATAAAGGACAAACACGCATACAACTCACGCCGTTACCCAAAGCCACGACCCCCGATCGACACCCCCTTGGCAAGGGCATCCGCCAATTGATTACCTTCCCGGAACACATGCGCGAAACACACATATGGCAAAGACTCACAAGCGTCGTCGATCTGAAAAAACCAACGCCACAAACGCCAAGGCCTCCGTTCAACCCCTTGAATCCACGCAAGAGCCACCCTCGAATCAGATTCAATGACTATCGACTGTACCCCCTCCCACGACGATTCCCTCAACAGCTTCAGAGCAAATGCAATCGCTTGGACCTCGGCCTCATTCGAATCCGCCATTCTGATCGCCCCGGAAAACAAGCCTCGGATTCGACTTTCCCAATCTCGGAGCACTCCCCCACACCCCACCAAGCCCGGCTTACCCCGAGCTGCCCCATCGACATTGAACTTCCACATTCCTTTCCTAGGCGGTACCCACACCACAGCACCTCGAATCGACTGCCCCCTTGCTGCGTCGTTTACGCACAGCAAAGGGCATTCCCACCATGCTGCCTCACGGATGTCTACCTTATCAAACTGAATACGAGTCCAATGGAACGAACGCAATTGAAACAAGAAGAAAATCCCCGCATCGGCAGTCTCTTGTCCTGGAACATAAGCGCATTTCATGCGAGCCAAATAGACCACAACACACTCGTGCATCCGATAAGCCACCATTCCCTCAAATCACCATAAAAGAAACTATTGAAACACATAACAATAAACTCCCTCACCTGCCTCGGGCGTGTCACTGCCACTCCCCACCACGCAAAGTAACAGTCCCAAATCTTCCACGCCGTCGAACAGTCCCATAGAATGTGATCTATCACATCCTCGCCTGCCCCACAAAACGGCATACAACAGATGTTTCCCCCAACGGTAAACCTCGTACAAAATCACATCCGATTCATATTTCATACATATAACATATAACATATCCGAATATCACATCCATAGTGTTTTAGTTTCCCTTGTACAAAATCACTACTCGGGGTAACTATAACGACCGAACCTATAGGTTGCCTATACAAAAAGAAATTCAAATAAAAGAATCAAGCCCCAAACATATACTTGGGCGATCTATACCCCAAAATATGTACCCCTTAATTACATACCAAAATGAAGGGAAACGTCTTATAAAGTTTATACATAACTAAAGAAGTAGTTCATAAACATCACCATTAAACCAAATTGTACTAGCATGCAGACCGCTAAACCACCCAACATGAGCACGACAAAGATAGCAAAGGGCATACTTAATCTTCGAGTAGGGAGATAACAGGTGGTAGATCAACAAGCTAGAACCTGAAATTTTTGGGAAGGAAGGAAAGGTTCGAGTGGTAAGTACTTCTCGTACTTAGTGAGGAAACCTTAATCTAATCAATTTCCATTTATATACTAATGATCACACATTAGATTTCACTTTGTATATTATTTCATTTTACTAATTCATTCGAATGGCTCAACAAACAAAACAATTTCACAATTAATTGATCAACATCAGCAATCATTCGAAATATATGCATAACAAGGCATTTGTCTCCATTCGAATCCAAACAATCTCATACCAACCATATCATTAATATTTCATAGAAGTCATGAATCCAAAATCAATCAATCTATTTATCAATTATCATGCTCAATTTGCATAACATATCAAATACATCAATTCATGATATCACTAGTATCATAATCGAAATATTCAAGTCCTTCAATGACCACGTGTTAATTCAATTGCATACCAATTTAACATGCAATTAAAACCAAATCACCCATTTCGAAGTCATGATGCTCAATTCGAATTAACTACTTCAATTTCATAAATTCGATCAACAACAATTTCAATTAACAAGCAGCAGTAAAATGTAGCAGAGAATCGATTAATTTCTTAATTTATAATAGACAAGCTAAAATCCAATTCAAAGAATTAAACCAACAGAAATCAAGAATTTAATATCGCTTTTCAATACTTTAACTTCTTATTAATTCAATTAGCAATGCCTTGGATAGTATAGTAAGCTAGTTAATCAAGTCACATATAACTGAAGTGTGAATCAAATTCACCATATAATAGGTACCACATACCAATTCCATATCATCGTATAACATATCATAATGTCCGCAGACATTAAGCAAGAAGGTACACTTACGTACCACAATATCGAGTACACTAACGTATCGATTTTCTTATCGAGCTCAAGACTCTAGGCTAGCCGTACTACCTGAACAGACTGTACACACCAAGGGCTTTGCTTATTGACATTTAATTTCAATCGTATAATTATTCAATAAGTTTTCAGAATTTGCTTTCTCAATCCTTTCGATTGTTTTCATGTAATTTCAATTCCAATGTCTCATGCTATCACATATAACATATAATGGATTTCAATTCAATTTACACATTTTCAAATCATCGTATACACACTTCAATCTCATATCACATAGTTCAATTTCACATGTCACAATTTAATTTTTCAATCGAATTCACCAAGTACATACATCATATAAGATCATCAATTGATCACATGTCATATTGAACGATATCTTCAATTCATCAACAATCAATTTCAATGTCAATAGTTCTAATAATCAGCAACTCGATTTAGTCCATAATCAATCCAATATTCCACAATCAGATTCGAAATCAACATGACAAGTATCACTTTTCAATTCAAGCACATAGATCACCAAAAATCACAAATCACATGCATTAAATCAAATTCCTTTATTCTTTCTTCCCTTATTAAATTCCAATAATTATTTAGTCCAATTTCATGCTCAACACATATTAAAAATTAATTTAATGGTAGTTGAGACTCTAATCTCAACTCTAAGGTTGTTTCACTCACAGTTCGCCGAGCTAGTTCTGGATTCGAAGGCCTTTTGCTCGATCCACAACCGTTCCAGGTACAGCTTCTTCCTCAACTCTTTCACCTCTAGGATCTAATGCATTTAAGCCAACTAATAGAGAAATTTTCAGAATTCAATTCATTAATTTCAAAAGTGAATTTTATTTCTTATTCCAATTTAGTCCCTATACTATTATGGTTCGACATGGTTAATTCCATTTTCACTAATTCCCTCTAATTAATGCTTAAGCTTTCAATTTGCTTATTAATTTGTGTGAATTATACTTTTTACAGTTTACTAATCAATTTAACACCTTTCCTTTCATCCAATTTTACAATTTAAATTTCTCACTTGTTCTTCGATTTCTCCTATTTAATTTACACATAATTTTGACTACTAAACTTATATTGTTTCCCATTTCCAGCATATAACTCCAATTTAATCACTGTTTGTTTATAAATTCAATTAACATGTTCAATTTCATCATATTAAAATTTCAGATCAAAATACCAAGTATTTTATTTTCTACAGTTTTCCAAAGTTCACTGTCCAGCTAATAACATTGTTGGACAGTTTTGCATGCTGTTCGAATTAAGCTTCCAGATTTCACTAAAATGATCAAATCTCATTTTATAATTTTTCCATCAAACTATACATTTCAAAGTATAAAATATAAAAATTTCATCATAAAAATCTTACTAATTAATTTTCTACAATTTTATAAAGTTGCATGTTCTTATAACTACTAAATCTATCCATATTTGCTCTTGCATGTTCATAAGCTTTTATCCTTCAAAATTTCTTGAGGTTTCTTGTGTTCTTAAATTTTCCAGCAGCATAACCTTTAGTCTCATCACTTTCATGATTTTATAAAGACATTAAAACCATTGTTTTATTAAGAATTTTAATATATTCGAACAATAGAGGGAAAGAGCTACTTACTTCTGATTTTTCCTTAAATTTTCTAGATAGATTTCTATGCCATGCAAGCCTTTTCTCTTCTTCACCGTGCACTCCTCCACTCTCTCAATTTCTTGAGTTTTGTTAGTGTGTGTGAATGTATGGTTTACTTAGCTAGAAGGGTTGAGTAACCGGTGGAGGGAAGGTGAGCAATGATGAGAATTGACACTAAGTCAATGTCTCATGTCAATTGAAAGTCTATTTTGCCCCTAACTATTCCATCAATTTTATTTTAAACAAGGGCAAATCAAGAATGTTAAACTTTAACATGCAACTCTTTTTTTACTTTATATTCGGTTTGGTCACTAGACGAAACAACCGGATTCTTCTTAAACATTTCTTTAAAATTCAGTTTGGTCCTTATTGAATTAATTTCCAATTCAATAATTTAGGAAATTTAATCTAATAAGTCATCTAATTATTTAATTAAATCTCTAATCTTCTAGGCTAATTTTTGGGATGTTACATTTCTTCCCCCTTAAAGAAAGAATTCGTCCTCGAATTCTTACCTGAATCGAACAAATAGGGATACTGGTTTCGCATTGTTTCCTCAGGTTCCCATGTTGCCTCTTCCACCTTGTGATTTCTCCACAAGACTTTAACCAGTGCAACAATTTTGTTCCTGAGTCTTTTGATTTCTCTATCCAAAATCTGAACCGGTTCCTCTTCATAGGACAAGTCAGGATTCAGCTCTACTTCTTCCAGCTCTAAGATATGAGATGGATCAAATCTATACTTTCTGAGCATTGACACATGAAAGACATTGTGGATTTTATCGAACTCGCTGGGAAGTGCAAGTCGATAAGCCACTGGGCCAATTCTTTCAGAAATTTCAAAAGGTCCAATAAAGCGAGGACTGAGCTTTCCCCTCTTTCCGAATCGAAATACTTTCTTCCATGGAGAGACTTTAAGAAATACTTTGTCTCTCACATTATGCTGGATATTTCTTCGTTTCAGATCAGCATAGGCTTTTTGTCTATCAAAAGCTTGCTTTAAGCGAGAGTGGATGATTTGAACTTTCTCTTCTGTTTCTCTGAGCAATTGTGGTCCCAATACTTTATTTTCACCAAGTTCAGACCAGCACAAAGGTGTTCCGCATTTTCTGCCATACAATGCTTCAAAAGGAGCCATCTGAATAGACGACTGATAGCTATTGTTGTAGGCAAATTCCACTATGGGTAGGGATTTTTCCCAATTCTTCCCAAAGTCAATAATGCAAGCTCTAAGCATATCCTCCAGAATCTGAATTACTCGCTCAGACTGACCATCACTTTGCGGATGAAAAGCCGTGCTTAGATTCAATTTAGTTCCCATAGTTCTTTGCAAAGTTCTCCAAAATCTGGAAGTAAATCTTGGATCACGATCATAGACAATGGAGATAGGAATTCCATGTAGTCGAATTATTTCCTGAATGTACAAATTGGCTAAAGTCTCCAAACTGTAATTGATACGAGTAGGAATGAAATGTGCCGATTTGGTGAATCGGTCAACAATCACCCAAATAACATCATATTTTCTGGGAGAACAAGGAAGACCAGTCACAAAGTCCATAGTAATTCGTTCCCATTTCCACTGTGGCAGTACAAGTGGTTGGAGTAGTCCGGTGGGAACTCTATGTTCAGCTTTGACTCTTTGGCAATTGAGACATTTAGATACAAAATCATTGATAGCCGCTTTCATACCAGACCACCAATATAAAGACTTGAGATCTTTATACATCTTAATCGATCCAGGGTGGACCGAGAAAGAACTCTTGTGTGCTTCTTCCAGAAGATCTCTTTTCAAACTTTCATCATTTGGAACACAAATTCTATCTTTGAAATAGAGGAGACCGTTTGTGTGAATACAGAATCTTTCACCAGACTTCGTATCCAGTTTGGAAATAATATCCTGAAGTTCTGGATCAGCTTTCTAAAGATTTTCAATCCTTGAGATTAGACTTGATTGAATTTGAAGTTCGGACAGAAATCCTTGCTTCTGATACACTCGAAGATGAGCATTGATAGCAGTTAGAGCTACAATAATAATTTTAAAAATTTAGACAGAATTATTATTATAGACATATTTAATTTTTATTTTTATTATGGATCAAGGATTAGGAATTTTACCCAATGTCGGTTTATGACTCAAGGCGTCTGCAACCACATTAGCTTTTCCTGGATGATAGTCAATAACTAAATCATAGTCTTTCAACAACTCCATCCATCTGCGTTGTCTCAAATTCAGATCTTTCTGAGTCAGGAGATACTTTAGGCTCTTGTAATCGGTGAACATGTAAAATTTTTCACCGTACAAGTAGTGTCTCCATATCTTAAGAGCAAACACGATAGCAGCAAGTTCGAGATCATGCGTTGGATAGTTCAATTCATGAGATTTCAATTGGCGTGAAGCATAAGCTATCACATTATCACCTTGCATTAGAACACATCCAAGACCCGCATGTGAAGCGTCATTGTACACTGTATAATCTTTTCTAGGTTCTGGTTGGATCAAAACTGAGACATGAGTCAATGCCGTTTTGAGTTGGTCAAAGCTTCTCGGTTGCTTTTCAGACCATTCAAATGGTTGATCTTTACGAAGAAGTTTAGTCAAAGGTAAGGCTATAGAGGAAAACCCTTTGACAAACCTTTTGTAGTAACCAGCTAGACCAAGAAAACTCCGAATTTCACTGACATTTCTGGGAGGATGCCAATCCATGATTGACTGAATTTTCTTTGGATCAACTTTAATTCCTTCTGCAGAAATTACATGTCCAAGGAAAGATACTTCTAATAACCAGAACTCGCACTTGGAAAATTTTGCGAATAACTGGCATTCCCGGAGAGTTTGCAAGACAATGCGAAGATGATCAGCATGTTCTTCTCGATTGCGAGAATATATTAGAATGTCATCAATGAAGACGACCACAAATTTATCAAGATAGGGCTTGAATACTCTGTTCATGAGGTCCATGAATGCCGACGGAGCATTTGTTAATTCGAAAGGCATTACCAGAAATTCATAGTGGCCATAACGAGTTCAGAAGGCTGTTTTTGACACATCCTCCTCTTTGACTCTCATTTGATAGTATCCAGATCGCAGATCGATCTTTGAGAATATCGAAGCATCCCTAAGTTGATCAAACAAATCTTCTATTCTTGGGAGTGGATATCGATTCTTGATTGTGATCTTGTTCAATTGACGGTAGTCAATGCAAAGACGCATCGCTCCATCCTTCTTCTTTACAAACAGAACATGTGCACCCCAAGGAGAAGTGATGGGTCGAATGAAACCCTTGTCTTGAAGCTCTTGAAGTTGCTTTTGCAATTCTTTTAATTCAAGAGGTGCCATCCGATACGGAGTGATAGACACCGGACTTGAGCCAGGTTGTATTTCAATCCCAAATTCAACTTCTCTAGTCGGAGGGAGACCAGGTAGTTCCTCGAGAAACATATCAATGAATTCAGAAACAACATGCATTTCAGATATTCCAAATTCAATTTGATCTCGTAAGACCATAGATGCAAAAATGGAAGTGGGCTTTTTATCAATCAGGAGTATGGATTCTTTTCCTAAACCCTGAAGGTACAAATCTTTTATTTTGACAATCTACCCAAGCCTCATGCTTACTTAACCAATCTAAACCCAATATTAGATCAAAATCACAGGAGGGTAATATGTAAAGATCAATAAAGAATGGCAGATTACTAATATGCAATGAACAATTTCTACATATTAGGTTAATGTTCGAAGTTCCTCCTAAAGTGTTTGAGACTACCAGACTTGTTTTCACAATTTCAGGTTCTAATTTCAACCTTTTCACTACAGATAGACATGTGAATGAATGAGTAAATCCCGAATCTATTAAGGCATAAACAGGATGTGAGTTTAGCTCAATAGTACCTGTAATCACTTCAGAGGACTCTTCATCATCTCTACCACGAATGTGGTATACTCTAGTAGGAGCTCGAGATTCCTAGTGAGTAGTAGCATTAGAATGAGTACCCTTGCCTTTCTTTTGATAACTCGGCTGGGATGAGTTGGCATTCCTGTTCCGATTAGAGGATGTCGGACTAGGAACTGTAGTGTTACGAGCTGACATAGGTTCATGCTTCTGAGGACAGTCTTTAATGTAATGATCATCACCACCACAAGCATAGCAGAGATTTGCCTGAAGTCTGCACTGACCTCGATGTGGTTTCTGATAGAACTTGCAAGGAGGAATCTTTTTAGAATTTCCCGTACTATTAACTGACATAGTCGGTACTGAAGATCTGATCAATGTAGCTGGTTTGGAAGTGTAATTGCTCCCCGGAGCAGAAGTGAAATTAGAAGACCCTTCTTTCTGAAATTTGGTCTTTTTAAACTGCCATTGAGACTTGTCGTCTCGTTTCTGCTTTTTGTCAAGTCTATTACCCCCTTTTCGCTTTTCAGCAGCTTTCATTCTAGCTTCGGTTGCAATAGCTCGATTTACAAGATTTTGGAAATCATTGATTCCCAAAGCAGTAAAGATTGGACTCAATTCATCATTCATACCTTCAATGAACATTCTGCATTTATCAGCCTCAGTTTTGATGTATTCTGCACCGTATTTGCAATACTTGCAAAAGTCTGCAACGTACTGCTCAATAGGACCGTTGGCTTGTTTGAGGTGCAAGAATCTCTTTCTTCTTTCAGCTAAGTATTGTTCACTAATATACTTCTTTTTGAATTCTTCAAGGAAAAACGCCCATGTCACCAGTTCAGTTGGGACAGTTAGAGTAGTGGTTTCCCACCAATTCATAGCTTCATCAGCTAACAGAGCCACAACACACTCCAATTTATGGTCATCGGAGCACTGTAATTGTCTGGTTACCACCTTGGTGGTGTTTTCAAGCCAGTACTCTGCATCTTCCGGTCTTTCTTCATTAGTACCAGCAAAAGTGTATGCTTGATGCTGAGAAAGTTTATCTATTGGTGCTCTGCTAGGCGCAACAGGGACAGAAACAACAGGTTGCTCTTGTTTCAGATTTGTCAGAAGTTGATTGAACATCTCTTTCATGCTGAGGAGACATTCCCTTTGGGCAGACTGTACCATAGGATTTTTAGGTGGAGGTTGTTCGTTTTCAACAGTCTGAACAAGCTCTCTATTGAATTGTTCTATATTCTGAACATGTTCTCTATCAGATTGCTCAACGATCTGAACAAGCTCTTTAGTGATCCGTTCAGTGACTTGAGTAGGCTTTTTTGGTGATTTGCTCGGTAATCTGAGCAGGCTCTTTGTTTTGATACCACTTTATATAACACCCCTCACCCCAGATTAGGGGCAAGGAGCGTTATATTAACTTATAACATATTCGGATTCGTATTAATCTTAGGCAGCGGAATGGTAACTATTTCGTGTAACATATTTTTTCTTCTTCTTTCGAATACAACCATATAAATTCAACTATCTCAAATACATTCATTATACATTTATCATACAATGTTTCATATCATAGTTCTATTGGTATCTAGGTGGGCTCATATAAATCTTTTATCTATCTTATACTTCTAAACAAAAACTAATTGAATTACAAGTTTCATTCGAATATTGTATACATTTTAATCTACACACTCAATTTCGATCTCATTATTTCTACTCCATTCGAATGCTTCCAATTCAATTTCTATCCGATCCAATTTTCATATACAAATCCTAATTTCAATAATTTAAATCAATCGATTGTACCTTAGTCCCTTTACGATTCAATTTCCATTTTAGTCTATAAATACAATTCATTTTGTAGTACTAATCCATTCATATTTCATACATATAACATATCCGAATATCACATCCATAGTGTTTTAGTTTCCCTTGTACAAAATCACTACTCGGGGTAACTATAACGGCCGAAGCTATAGGTTGCCTATACAAAAAGAAATTCAACAAAAAGAATGAAGCCCCAAACATATACTTGGGCGATCTATACCCCAAAATATGTACCCCTTAATTACATACCAAAATGAAGGGAAACGTCTTATAAAGTTTATACATAACTAAAGAAGTAGTTCATAAACATCACCATTAAACCAAATTGTACTAGCATGCAGACCGCTAAACCACCCAACATGAGCACGAAAAAGATAGCAAAGGGCATACTTAATCTTCGAGTAGGGAGATAACAGGTCGTAGATCAACAAGCTAGAACCTGAAATTTTTGGGAAGGAAGGAAAGGTTCGAGTGGTAAGTACTTATCATACTTAGTGAGGAAACCTTATTCTAATCAATTTCCATTTATATACTAATGATCACACATTAGATTCCACTTTGTATATTATTTCATTTTCCTAATTCATTCGAATGGCTCATCAAACAAAACAATTTCACAATTAATTGATCAACATCAGCAATCATTCGAAATATATGCATAACAAGGCATTTGTCTCCATTCGAATCCAAACAATCTCATACCAACCATATCATTAATATTTCATAGAAGTCATGAATCCAAAATCAATCTATCTATTTATCAATTATCATGCTCAATTTGCATAACATATCAAATACATTAATTCATGATATCACTAGTATCATAATCGAAATATTCAAGTCCTTCAATGACCACATGTTAATTCAATTGCATACCAATTTAACAAGCAATTAAAACCAAATAACCCATTTCGATGTCATGATGCTCAATTCGAATTAACTACTTCAATTTCATAAATTCGATCAACGACAATTTCAATTAACAAGCAGCAGTAAACTGTAGCAGAGAATCGATTAATTTCTGAATTTATAATCGACCAGCTAACATCCAATTCAAAGAATTACACCAATAGAAATCAAGAATTTAATATCGCTTTTCAATACTTTAACTTCTTATTAATTCAATTAGCAATGCCTTGGATAGTATAGTAATCAAGTCATATATAACTGAAGTGTGAATCAAATTCACCATATAATAGGTATCACGTACCAATTCCATATCATCGTATAACATATCATAATGTCCGCAGACATTAAGCAAGAAGGTACACTTACGTACCACAATATCGAGTACACTAACGTACCGATTTTCTTATCGAGCTCAAGACTCTATGCTAGTCGTACTACCTGAACAAACTGTACACACCAAGGGCTTTGCTTATTGACATTTAATTTCAATTGTATAATCATTCAATAAGTTTTCAGAATTTGCTTTCTCAATCCTTTCGATTGTATTCATGTAATTTCAATTCCAATGTCTCATGCTATCACATATAACATATAATGGATTTCAATTCAATTTACACATTTTCAAATCAGCATATACACACTTCAATCTCTTATCACATAGTTCAATTTCACATGTCACAATTTAATTTTTCAATCGAATTCACCAAGTACATACATCATATAAGATCATCAATTGATCACATGTCATATTGAACGATATCTTCAATTCATCAACAATCAATTTCAATGTCAATAGTTCTAATAATCAGCAACTCGATTTAGTCCATAATCAATCCAATATTCCACAATCAGATTCGAAATCAACATGACAAGTATCACTTTTCAATTCAAGCACATAGGTCACCAAAAATCACAAATCACATGCATTAAATCAAATTCCTTTATTCTTTCTTCCCTTATTAAATTCCAATAATTATTTAGTCCAATTGCATGCTCAACACATATTAAAAATCAATTTAAGGGTAGTTGAGACTCTAATCTCAACTCTAAGGTTGTTTCACTCACAGTTCGCCGAGCTAGTTTTGGATTCGAAGGCCTTTTGCTCGATCCACAACCGTTCCAGGTACAACTTCTTCCTCAACTCTTTCACCTCTAGGATCTAATGCATTTAAGCCAAATAATAGAGAAATTCTCGGAATTCAATTCATTAATTTCAAAACTGAATTTTATTTCTTATTCCAATTTAGTCCCTATACTATTATGGTTCGACATGGCCAATTCCATTTTCACTAATTCCCTCTAATTAATGCTTAAGCTTTCAATTTGCTTATTAATTTGTGTGAATTACACTTTTTACAGTTTACTAATCAATTTAATACATTTCCTTTCATCCAATTTTACAATTTAAATTTCTCACTTTGTTCTTGGATTTCTCCTATTTAATTTACACACGGTTTTGACTACTAAACTTATAATGTTTCCCATTTTCAGCACATAACTCCAATTTAATCACCGTTTGTTTCTAAATTTAAATAACATGTTCAATTTCATCATATTAAAATTTCAGATCAAAATCTCAAGTGACGATACATAGAATTTTGAAGGATAAAAGCATATAACTCCAATTTAATCACCGCTTGCCATTTTTATAAAGACATTACAGTTTACTTATAATGTTTCCCATTTTCATGCTTGCCTTATGTTGGGATCCGTTTGCTTTTCGCATATTTATCGGGAGGCGAATGGGCTAGCTGATGCGCTAGCGAAGGAAGGGGTTTCTCGAGTATCTTTATTTCAGGCATCGGTTTGACGGTTTTGTAAGGGGTTTTGTTCCATTGGTGCGTTTCATCTTTTTAGTCCACATGTCGTACTCTTTTCCTCCGTTAGGCTTAGGAAGGTTTTTGATGAGGCGCATGTGTGACTCGTGTTGTATATTTTTCTTTTAATAATATACATCGTTTTGCCGATCGAAAAAAATAAACATAGGGGGTAGTTTTCAGATTAAATTCTCTAAGGAGAATATTCCCCCAAATTCGCCGCATTTCTATGTATTGTTATTTTCTTCCCTCTAAATTGGATCGACTTACATCGCACACTTGAGTTTAGTTGATTAATTTTTCAGTAGAAATTTTTTACATATACAAAATTTTAAACTCGAAATTTACTTAAATAATATCAAATTGTTATCACTTGAATTAACCTCGTTAATTGTGTGTTGTTTATGTATGTATGTGTCTATGTATTATGTATGTATGTTAATCAATGCTAAAAAATAACTAGAAACTTCCATAAGCACTTGAGAAGGAACTTTCTTGATCTCATTGGCCACTCAACTTATTTTCTTGAAGAAATTGATTCATTGTTATTGGTAGGCAACGCTAGACAATCGAACTTTCTCGACGGATTTGTGGTCTTGGCTAAAGCCTAAAGCTAATCATCATATTCGTCATTAATGGTTTACAGAGTGGACATTAAACAAACAGTAAAAAGTGTACATCCCCTGAATTATTATTTTTATTAAATATTTTGAGTTAGACTAAATGTTCGAATTTAGATATTATAACGGGAGTGAATAAAATTTAAAAATTATTTTCTAATTAGATGATTAATAAATTAAATATTGATAATTATATAAAAATAAAATATTTTTTCTTGTATAATTGATGCCATCAAATATGAGGTAATTGAATGGGAAATCATTGGATAGGGTGGGCAAGTGATCTCTCCCGAAGATTGTAGAATTTACGGCCAATTAGGTGCGCTTTAAATTAATTTTTCTTGCTTGTTTTCTTAGCTATCTATTAAAATAATAGTGTCAGATTTTTTAACTAATAGACTAATTAATAATTATTATATTATCTCATTTTATATAAATTTGAATTATATTATTTATTTTTTTAATTAGTAAATATTTTCGGCTTGGTCAAAATATAGAGTTAATATAAACTAACAACGTCTTTTTCAATTTAATGATCAATGAGTCTAACACGAATATGCCGAACTCAACTGACCAAGGCCAGTATCAGAAAATGAAATATAACTTCCCAATTCAATAATAACAATAATAATAACAATAACAATAATAATAATAATAACAATAATAATAATTTCGCTTATGTTATTTTTCATAGGAAATTGGGTTTCAGGCAACTTAATAAATATAAGAAATACTATATGAGACCATATTAAATATGCTCAAAAAATTTGATTATTATATGTTTGTGTGTTTATTTTATTCATTTATAATATATTTACTAGTTATTATGTTTTTTGTTTGTTTAACCATCGATATTCAACTTATTAGTTGACTAATTCGAATCGGGTACTGCAAAGGCTTATTATGGGGACAATCCTCACAACCTAACTTGCTCCATTCACAATACTAGAATTCAAACTTTTGATCTTGCTTAACAGATCTAGTGCATCATCCCGCTATACCAACTGGTTGTTGGATATTATATTTTTATGTTAGATTATTTTATATCTAAAAAATAAAAAAATAACGTGTTCGTTAATATTTTTTAATTTTCTATGAATACAATTTAATTGAACTCTAGTGTTTGGCCTAGTACTCGTAAATGTTTACACATAATAATGACTTTGAATAGAGTCACGAAAATATATATTTGTTCAAACTCGTTTAATTTATTTCGATGATTTTGATTTAATAATTGTAAATATGAAAGCTTTTATGGGCTCGATGCTTTGTGTCTGAAATTTTAGTAATTAAATGTCCCTTAGGTACCCCAATTTGAAGACACTAATGGGCTTTAGTAAGTATAAAGTACCGATCTGACTTGGTGGTAGAGGCTGATGGCCCTAATAGTTTTACACCATATTTGATAAATAGTGATTTTATCGGAGTGTAAGTGAATCCCTCCCATGTATATTTGATGAATCATATATACTTTTAAGGTAAATTTTAATGGTCTATTTTGTTTCTGGTTTACTTTTTTCGGTTTAAAAAATTATTATTTTTGTTACTTATATTAATTTTATTTTAGTTACTGTGTCGTTAGCTGAACTTAATGGTTGCCAGCCTCAACACCCATTTTTGCTCCGTTCAATTGCACCATGGTCATCGTGCACCCTGGTTGCCGACCATTCCTCACGCTTTGGTCACAACAACCGCCTTGTCCTGGCCTCCCTCGATCCCAATATTCCAATTTGGATATAAAAAAAAAAATTAAGATTTATGGATTATGGTTTAGTATTTATGATTTGAGAATCTGGTTTAATAGGTAATGTTTGCGTTTATGATTTAAATCTAAGGTTTATGGTGCAGTATTTATAGTTTAGATTTAGGGTGTATGGTTTGTGGTTTAGTATTTAGGGTTTGATGTTTTATGAGTTGATGTTTATAATTTAGGGTTTAAGGTTGAACTTTATAGTTCGATGTTTAATATTTAGGCTTATGTGGAGAGAAAATGATGAAAATAAAAAAGAATGAAAATAGATAAAAATGAAAGAATTAAAAAGTGCACTCGTCAAATTAGAGATTAATCAATTTTATTAACATGCCACATCATTCGTATTAAAGTGATTACAAGGTAATAACAGACAAAATAGTTTAAACTCAGGTCCCCTAAGATAAATATCATCTGTTTTTTCAATGGGACCACGTGTTGCGTCCATAACATAAATATCTTTATAACATATCAATATTGCATATTTTAATTTTGTCGCAAAGTAAAAATTTCTTTAAACAAGGTCAGAAGTTTGAATCATGACGTTATGAATTGAGTAAATTAGAATGAGAGTGTCGTCCCATAACGATCATTTACAATATCCGATCTGAAGGACGAGTCTACCACGTGTGACGAACATTAATGAACAACGATGAACACCATTAATTTTTTAAAATTCTTAAAAATCTAAAGGACTAAAATTATAATTAAAATTATCTTTTTAAAAAATAAAAATCAAATTTAAAAATTACATTATATTATTTTTTTAAAGATTAAAATCAAATATTCCTAATTCTCTTAAACCCCAACAAAAACAATCACATAAAAAAATCAGTTTTAGAATTTTATAATAGATTTGAATAAAAAACACCCAACTCTCCTAAACCTAAACCTAACAAATTCAACCCCTCATCCTATTTTCAGACGGCGCCGCCTCACCCCCTCGTCGTCTCCGCCCCCCGCCGTCAGCACCATTACTGGTGTCGTTAGTGCGTCGATCGGTCGTTTGTCGTTTCCAGCCGGCGTCGCGATCTACATCGTGCTTCTTGCTGCCGTTCGCCGTGCTTCTTGCTACCGTCCGCCGTGCTTCTTACTACCGTCGGCCGTGTTTTTTGCTGCCGTCTCTGTCCGCCGTTGAGCCCATCTCCAGTGCCGGCCGCCGTCATCATCAAGGTATGTTTATTTTCCCCCAATTTCGAATTGTAATTAGGAACCCTAATCCCCAATTTATTTTCCCCCAATTGAACCCTAATTTCCAATTAGATCCCAATCAAATCCTAATTTTAATATACCCAATTTCGAATTGTAATTAGGAACCCTAATCCCCAATTAATTTCCCCCAAATGAACCGTAATTCCCAAATTAAATCCCAATCAAACTCTAATTTTAATTTCCCCCAATTTCGAATTGTAATTAGGAACCCTAATCTCCAATTAATTTCCCCCCAATTGAACCCTAATTCACAAATTAGATCCCAATCAAACCCTAATTTTAATTTCCCCCAATTTTGAATTGTAATTAGGAACCCTAATCCCCAATTAATTTCTCACCAATTGAACCCTAATTTCCAAATTAGATTCCAATCAAACCCTAATTTTAATTTCTCTAATTTTAAATTCCAATTAGGGTTTAGGGTTTAGGAATGTTCTGAATTATTAGAGGATGTTTTGTGAATTATTAAAAGCAGGGGAATGTTCTGAAAGTATGTATGAAGACTGCTTTGTGTATGTGTTTGTGTATCTAAACAAATGAAATTGTTATACATGCTTAAAGAACATTAATGGATTGAGTTTTTAAATGTAAATTAGATTGCTTTGCTAAATTATTTTGTTGGTGGGATGTTTGTGTGAAACTATATGTGTTCATAGGTAGCTGAACAAATAAAGGTTGTTAGGAAATTATTTTAATGAATGGTTATATTCCTTGTCATTTAAATCGAGAAAGAAGTGTGATTCGGGGGCTGCCTTAGCTTAGAATTTATAGTGATTGCAGTTTAAAGCCTCGGAATAGATTGAAACTATTCCGAGCATTCTATTAAATTTAAATACATTGTTTGATAAGATGAAAGACAATGTGATTGAGGATGTGATATCCCAATAAATAGCTGCGTTCATTATGTTTTGATAAGATAAGATAATCAAGTTAAAGCCTTGGTTTCGAGTCAGTCTTAGCTATAGTTGGCATGTCATAGAGTCCATAGAGCTTTGTTTTTTGATATACAACAGTGTAATCGTGATTAAGAATGTTTTTTTTGAAGAATTGCATTAACATTCTGGACTGTTTTACTAGTGTATATAAAATATAAGGGTTAAAAATCTGTTTGTATTATCTTTATAACAGTGGACTGTTTTGATTTGATACACATACTAGCTGGAAACTGTGTTTTTAAGTGCATAATTTAAATGCTGGAAAAATGAGTGCATAATTTAAATGCCGGAAACTGAATTTTTTGGAAATGGGATTTTAATTGCTAGAAACTGCTTTTGTAATACAAAAGTTTGATGATGTTTTAAGTAATGAGATATGGTTAAAAACTGGTTTAAGTTGTAACACCCGGGTTTGGGGGTCGGGAGAAAATAATATTTTATTATTTTAGGCTTCACATTTTCAAACAAACAATTTGTGTTGGACCAAAATGTAATTGAAACCTAATTTCCATGGAAATTTGCAAATACATGAGTTTTTCATCTCATTAATGGCGTTTTTATAAATAACTTAAAGTTTGAAAAAGATGAGCTTTAAACAAAAAAAAGAAAAAAGAAAAAGAAAGTTGTCTTCATCTTCTTCATTTTCTCTTCAAACATGAAAACCCTCTTTTCTCTCCATTTCACTTTCCCTTTTCTTTTGTTCTTCATTCTTGGAACTTTTTTGAAAGGTAATTACATTTTCTTATTACTCTCATCTTCCCCTTTCTCCCCATATAATTTGTTTTCATTAAAGCCCACTAGTTTGCATTTTAGGGTTTTGAGATTTTGAGTTAAAAATGCCATCTTTGTTAGCTTTAACTAAAGCTTTTGATTTATTAATGTTATGTGAGTTGTTTACTACCTATAAGGTCCAACATATCCGATTTTTGCCAAGTTTTATGGTGAATCCCAAAATGAGTTTTTAGGGGTATATTTAAAGTGTCAAATTTTGTGTTTTTGGGATGGTTTTGTGAAAAATTGTTGGGCTGATGTTATAGTAACATTGGGTAGGTGTCTTTAGATGTTATTTGATGATTTTTGAGTAGTTATAGTGTTGGTTTGAATGGATTCCTGTAGCTACTGCTGTAAGTGATTTTTGGGAGTGGAAAATGAGAGTTTTTAAGGTGTCTATGTGGGGAAATGAAGGGCTGATGGTTATACTATGGTTGGGTAGTGTTTTGAGCATATTTAAGAGTGTTTTGGATGACTACATTGCTGATTTTTTATGGGTCTTTGTGGAAGTACGAAAATGGGAATTTGAAGAAAGAACTTGGCTTTGAATTGTGAGAATTGTAGTGGATTTGTGTGTTGGTGTTAAACCTTGGGTTTGTGATTGATTTTGGGGGTAATGTATTGTTTTTGAATGGTTAGAGGCAAGAGAAGACAATGGAGAAGCTTCAGGCTCGAATCCGGAACTTGGATGCTTGGTAGGCTTGTCGACTTGTGCTTATGGAGTGGTCGGTGAGTGGTTATTGTTTTTAAATGATTTTTAAACATTTGTTCAAGCATGTGGACCTAGGTTGGGCTTGGTAAATCCACCTAGAGTTGAGGTTAGGGTGGTAGCCTAATCTCAAGCTTAAGTTTAAGAAACTTTGGTTGAACTCCTAATTGCTTGTTATGCCTCTTGTTTATATGTGTTTACGGTAATTATGTATATTGTGTTATACATGTTGTTGAGGCATGATTTGATGCATTGCTATGCATGTGGTTTGGATTGCGAATTGTGCATGATGACTTGGTGGCGTTAAGGCACCAAGGAGGAGTACAATGATGTAATATTCCACCGGAAATGATTATATATTAGTCGGTGATGAGTGGAATCTCATCGACGGGGCGTGAGGATGAGTATATATATATATGAGTTTTTGAGGTTGGGGGAGTCGAACTCGCAACCTCCTATAGGTTTGGCCATGACCCAGCCATTTGAGCTATGAAGCTCTTAGGGTCTAAGGCACCTCAAATTTCTTTTGTATCATTCTGGTGCATGTATGCCTGTTTTTAATAAGGGGATGACTTTTCACCTACCAAAATTAATATCTCCCCCATTTTTTCAATTTCTTTGGAACTTCTTTCCCCATCACCGTCTTTTTCCTCCGGCCATTGTCGCCTTGTCACCGCTGTGCCGTGGCCGTCACCGCCGACCTTGCCGCGTCGGCCGTTGCACCTTGATCACAACTGTGGTAAACACTCGCACTTTTGGGCTGTCTCTCGTCGTGGATCTATAACGAAAATCTCAACAAAAAAAAACCCCTACAATCGTCGCCCTTCTCCGTTCGCTTTCCGGACGATTTCGGCGTCCAACCGACGAGCCACCGTCAGATCTACATCCCCCTCATCGAGCCCAACAAAATCCCTAAAGTTTTGAGTCCAACCGACTCTAGCAAAGCCTCCGTCGGAGTTACGTACTTTGGGTGGTTTCGGCAACCTCCGACGAATTTCCGGTCGCTGCCAGCGACGTCTCTTTTTAAGGGTAATAAGCCGTCCGACCCGACCCATTAACCCGATCGACCCACGATTTCTCCAACCCGACCCGGTTGAATTGACTCGCCGAGTCAGCTCAGTGAGCCAACTCGCCGAGTTGACTCAGTTGACTCTTGACCCAGTTGACTGCTGACGTCAGCGTTGACTTCTGCTGACGTCAGCGTTGACTTTGACCAAAAAGTCAACCTTTTCGAAAAGGCCTTATTTTATGTTTTTCGACGTCCTGAGTCCGTTTTTGAAGCCCGTTTTGCAAAATTATGACTCTAAGGCCCCCGAATCTGACCTTAAACCCAAATCATGCATATGTACTTAATTATTCCATTCATATATCAGTAAATCGAATAAGTGTCTAAACTAGTGTTTTAATTGTGTAAAGGTACCCGAGACTCGTGTGACCACTCACCAGCTCAGCCTAGCTCCTCTCGACCCGCTCATTCTCACGCTTCAGTGAATATCAGTATGAATTCAAACCCTATGTATAAGAATAAGTTTAACTCTTATTTCACATTATGACCATTACTCTTTCTTGATCTAGGATCCGACCCCGTATCTGAGCGTACTGAGGCAGGTGTCCGTTAGACCCTTCTCCGACCAGCTTTGAGGTGTGTTCCATGTGTGCTATATTCTGTTGAATGAATTGCATAATGATTTAATCATAACCAATACTATGTTTGTTTAATATCTTAATTGTTGTTGAGATTGCATTACTATGTTAGAAATGAGATGAAATGATTAACTTGTTATATAATGACATTCTCTGCCGACATGATGTATGTTTGCTCAATTCGTATACTTGTAATATGATTTCTTGATCTGTGATGGAATTGCCTGATTATCTGATAAACTTGAAAGTATGACATATTAGCTTGACCTGAGATGTTACAATCTATTTGTATGTTGAATGATGAGAATGTCTGCTTTGCTCAATAGGTATGCCCAATTATCTGTCAAAAGTATAAATCTTCTGTTTCTGATATTCTGAATATAATGCCTGCCACATGTACTCTGTTATTCATATATGAGATCTGGACACTGATTACTATCTGGGGTATACTATTGGGTTATGTTGTGAATTCTCTGTTGGTACAGCCCTGATCAAGCTGGTAAATCCTTATGGACTCAAGGTCTCCCCTTGAGTGGCACCTATGCCCATCGGGCGTAGGGTAAGTCCTTATGGACTCAAGGTCTCCCCTTGAGTGGCACCTATGCCCATCGGGCCTAGGGTAAGTCCTTATGGACCTAAGGCATCCCCTTAGGTGGCACCTATGCCCATCGGGCCTAGGGTAAGTCCTTATGGACCTAAGGCATCCCCTTAGGTGGCACCTATGCCCATCGGGCATAGGGTAAGTCCTTATGGATGCAGTTCTGGGGGACTGCATTTGGTGTAAGGTTGGAGGGTAGTCACTAATAAACTCATGCATGCATCTGAGTATTTGCATTGATCTGTTATGTGTTCTTATGATCTGATTGTTATGTATTCATTGCTTGTTGATCTGCACTTATGGGAACACACTGAGCTCCCTAGCTCATGCCCTCTTCTTCTCCCCTTTCAGATACTTGTGATAGGCTACCCCTTTTGGACCCGGCAACTGGAGGATCGACACATTTAGCTCTAGACTGTTGTAATGTTCTTATCTTCCAAACTGTCTGTATTTGGGTGACTTATGCCTATATTTTGATACGACTTATCTTTTGGTTTTGCCGGGTGTTGGCTTTTGTTATAACTGAACACTTTATGCTTTCATATCATCTATTTTGTAATCATATGATACTAAACTTTTGCTTACTACTTTTGGATGGATTTGAAAGCGTTACTAGTAGATTTTATAATCGTTCTGAGAATAGCATTGATATGCATTCGATATCAGGTTTTATGGTATGATTCGTAAATCTCCCGAAAAGGGGGAAACTATGTCAGTTTTGATATTTTGACTATGATATTTCACAATGGTTTGATTATAGGTTGTGACTGCCTGGAGTTGGGTTAAACGCATAAGCGAGTCCAGGTGGTTACATTTAGTGGTATCAAAGCTTTTGGTTTTAAAAACCTCGGACTGTGTATGAGTCCATTTTACGCAATGTTTGAAAAGTTTTACAAAAAGTGTTTTGAAATAAGCTAAGTCACCCAATTTTGTCTGCTTAATTGTGTTCGATTCTCTATTGCTATAAACTGGCCTTAAGCTTATTCTTTGTAGAGATCTTCTGCTATGAGTACTGTAAGAGGACGTCGACCTTTTCGGAGACGCGGTAGACCTGTCCGGTTTGCCGACGCGATGAATGATCCGGTGGTCGAGCCACCTACTTCAACTCCTGTCCCTGGTCCTACTGAGCCTTCCGTACCATCTGGCCCTACTGTAGTGACTGCTCCTCAGTCTGCCCCTAGGATTGATGTGTCTACTCCGGTTAGAGGAGCACCGTCTTCTTTTGAGCCTCCCACATCTGTTACTGACGAAGCCCTTAGTAGGCAGTTTTTGCAGTTGATTACTGGTGCGGTTAGAGCAGCTGGTATTGTCCCTGAGGTTCCCATCTCTTAGACCTTGATCACGAATGGGGCGAGAACTTTTGATGGCCCTACTGGTGGAGCCCCGACCGAGGCAGAGGAATGGCTCCACGATCTGGAGAGGCGTATGGATTCTTTGGGTCTTGAGTCACCCAAGAGATATTTGGGAGTCGTCTCTATGTTGTATGGGAATGCTCGTACTTGGTGGGAATCTGTGGTTAGTAGTGTTCCTGCGGCCCGTTTGACTTGGGACTTTTTCAAGGAGCGCTTCAAGAGCCGCTTTGTTGGTGAGCGTTACATGAGGCAGATGCAAGAACGATTTAGGACATTGACTCAGGGAGATATGTATGTATCCATGTATGAGACAGAATTCTTGGGCTTGCTCAGATTTGGTGCTAGTTTAGTGCCCACCGAGAGGGAAAAATGTCGTAAATTTGTGATGGGGATGAGATATGAGCTATGTGTACATGTTGTTGGTCATCTGGATAAGGACTTCGATACTTTAGTTGAGAAAGCTAAAGACCTGGAAGAAGTTGAGCTAGCAGCCACTGGTGGAGGTAGAGCTGACCGAGAGCGGTCTAAGAGGCCTCCTAATCCCAAGCCTTCCTCGCATCATGGAAAGAGGAATCACACTTCTGGTCATCAGAGAGGTAATTCTGGATCCAGACCTGATGCTTCTTTGACCCCGGCTGCTAGTAGAGGTGATTAGTCTGGTTTCACCCCTATGCCCCTTTGTGTGCATTGTGACAAGCGACATGGGGGCGAGTGCAGAAGGAAGATCGGTGCATGTTTTCGATGTGAGTCTGGAGACCATTTTTTGAAGAATTGATCTGTCCCATCTTCTGCACCTCGAGCATCCTCCCAGACCCCTGCACGCTCACAGACATCCGTACAGACTCCAGCCAAGGGTCGTGGTCAGAGTAGACCTTCTGCAGCTGCTGCTAGGACAGACTCTAGAGCACGATCCTATCAGAGTGGGGGACCAGTCTTGTCTGAGGCTAGGTAGCCAGCACTTGTATATGCTACTAGACGACGTGATGATAGAGATGAGCCGAATGTTATAGCAGGTACATTTACCATTTTCTATGTTCCATACTTTGCATTGCTCGATAATGGTTCTACCCACTCCTACATTTCAAGATCTATTTCCCGAGACCTTCCATTTCCGATAGAAGCCACAGAGAATGTTGTTACAGTTATGAGCCCAGTAGGTCAGTCGGTGACCGTGGATAAGGTTTTTAGGCGTTGTCCTCTTGAGGTTTAAGGGGAAATCTTTCTGGTTGATCTTATGAAGCTTTCAATGGAGGAGTTCGATCTGATTTTGGGTATGGATTGGTTGACCGAGCATCGGGTTAACCTTGATTGTGAATTAAAAAGGGCAACCTTAAGGACTTCTGATGGTCAGTCAGTGGTTCTAATCGGTGAACGTCGAGGTTACTTGTCTAACGTAGTATCTGCTCTGACCGTCGACAGAATGATTCGGAAGGGATATGAGACCTTCATTGCTTTTCTCCTGAATACGAAGGGTTCTCTATCCAAGATTGAAGAAATTCGCACTGTCAGCGAATTTCCTGATGTCTTTCCCGAAGAGTTTCCCGGATTACCTCCGGATAGGGATGTTGAGTTTGAGTTTGAGACTTACCCGGGGTCTGCACCTGTATCTATGAATCCCTATCGTATGGCCCCTAAAGAGCTTAAGGAGTTGAAAATTCAGTTGTAGGAGCTGCTTAACCGAGGTTTCATTCGACCTAGCTCTTCACCTTGGGGAGCTCCAGTCCTCTTCGTCAAGAAGAAAGATGGTTCACTCCGATTATGCATTGATTATCGGAAGTTGAACAAGCTGACAGTTAAGAACAAATACCCGTTACCCAGGATCGATGATTTGTTTGATCAATTTCGGGGAGCCACGGTTTTTTCAAAGATTGATCTTCAGTCTGGATACTATCAACTGAAGATAAAGGGATCTGATGTTGCGAAGACAGCTATCCGCACTAGATATGGGCACTATGAGTTTCTTGTGATGCCTTTCGGTCTTACCAATGCACCAGCTGCCTTCATGGACATGATGAACCGTGTGTTCTGACCCTATATAGACCAGTTTGTTGTGGTGTTTATTGATGATATCTTGGTTTATTCTCAAACAGAATCTGAGCATGTTGAACACTTGAAGATTGTTCTGCAAACCTTGAGAGAGCATCGTTTGTATGCTAAGCTGAGCAAGTGTGAATTTTGGCTCAGAGAAGTGACATTTCTGGGGCATGTTGTATCAGCTCAAGGTATCCAGGTTGATCCTAGTAAGATCGAGGCTATCACCAGTTGGAAGCCACCCAAGAATGTCTCTGAGATTCGTAGCTTTCTGGGTTTAGCTGGTTACTACCGCCGCTTTGTCGAGGGTTTCTCCATCATTGCTGCCCCTTTGACGAAGCTTCTGAGGAAGAATGTTCCTTTTGCTTGGTCTGATGCCCAGCAAGCTAGTTTTGAGAAACTGAAGGCGGCTTTGACTCAAGCCCCGGTCCTTTCACAACCCAGTCTGGGAAGGACTTCTCAGTGTATAGTGATGCCTCACTCTCCGGGCTTGGTTGTGTATTAATGCAAGATTGGAAGGTAATCGCTTATGCATCACGTCAGTTACGACCACATGAGTGTAACTATCCGACCCATGACCTCGAGTTAGCTGCGGTGGTCTTTGCTCTGAAAATCTGGAGGCACTATCTCTACGGAGAGAAGTGCTATATCTTTACTGATCACAAGAGCTTGAAGTATATCCTCACTCAGAGGGATTTAAATATGAGGCAACGTCGTTGGGTTGAGCTGTTAAAGGACTATGATTGCGTGATTGAGTACCACCTAGGAAAAGCCAATGTTGTTGCCGATGCCTTGAGTCGTAAAACTATATCCGACCTGAGATCCTTGTTTGCCGGGATGAGTATTTATAGTGATGGCAGTTTGCTAGCGGAGTTGCAAGTTAAACCAACTTTGCCCGAAGAGATTAAGGCCAAGCAACTCTTAGACAGTTCCTTACTCCCAGTCATGCAGCAAGTTGAGCAGGGATCCACATCTGTTTATGCCTTCGATCAGGATGGCGTTTTGTGCTTTAAGGGTTGTTATTGTGTCCCCGATGATGCCGACTTGAAGCGAGCCATACTTAGTGAGGCTCATAGCAGCCCTTATGCTATGCATCCTGGTGGAGACAAGATGTACCAGAATCTGAAACAAAGGTACCGCTGGGAGGGTATGAAGAAGGATATATCAGATTATGTATCGAAGTGTATGACCTGTCATCAAGTCAAAGCGGAACATCAGCATCCTTCTGGTTTGTTACAACCCATTAAGATTCCTGAGTGGAAATGGGAGCGTATCACGATGGATTTCGTTACCGGGTTGCCTTTGACTCATTCTAAAAAGGACTCTGTCTGGGTTATTGTTGATCGACTCACCAAGTCAGCTCACTTTATTCCTGTGCGAGTTACTTATTTTCTAGAGAAGCTGGCTAGGCTGTATATCTCAGAGATCGTCAGATTGCATGGGGTACCCTTATCTATCATATCTGATCGAAATCCGAGGTTCACTTCTCACTTCTGGTCGGCCTTGCATAATGCTTTGGGTACGCGTTTTAATTTCAGTACATCCTTCCATCCTCAGACTGATGGTCAATCTGAGAGAGTAATTCAGGTTCTTGAAGATATGTTGAGAGGATGCGTGATAGACTTTCGCGGTAGTTGGGAAGATTTCTTGCCCTTGGCCGAGTTTGCTTATAATAATAGCTATCAGGCTAGTATTCGCATGGCCCCTTATGAAGCTTTGTATGGTCGTAAGTGCCGAACTCCTATCTGTTGGACCGAGTTGTATGATAAGAAGACTTTGGGTCCGGAATTGGTCCAAGAGACTGAAGAGACTGTCAGATTAATCTGTGACCGCCTGAAAGAGGCCTTTGACAGACAGAAATCTTATGTTGATCGGAGAAGAAAGAATATTGAGTTTGAGGTCAGTGATCAAGTCTTTCTGAAAGTATCTCCATGGAAGAAAGTTCTGAGATTTGGAAAAAAAGGTAAGCTGAGTCCGAGATTCATTGGGCCGTACCGTATCATGAAGAGAATTGGGCCAGTTGCCTACCAGCTTGAGTTACCTCCTCAGCTCAGTCGTATCCATAATGTATTTTCCATGTGTCCATGTTGAGGCAATACCATCCAGATCCTAGTCATGTTATCTAGGTTCAAGATGTAGAGTTGAGACCGAACTTGTCCTACGAGGAGGAACCAATTTAGATCTTGGATTTTGATAAGAGAGTTCTGAGAAACCGACGCATTCCGATGGTTAAAGTTCAGTGGAGAAATCGGAGCCCCAGCGAGGCTACTTGGGAAGTTGAAGGACCCATGAGAGAATAGTCCCCACATCTATTTAATTCAGGTAAATTTCGAGGACGAAATTTCTTTTTAGGAGGGGAGAGTTGTAACACTCAATATATATATATATATATATATATATATATATATATATATGAGTTTTTGAGGTTGGGGGAGTCGAACCCGCAACCTCCTATAGGTTTGGCCATGACCCAGCCATTTGAGCTATGAACCTCTTAGGGTCTAAGGCACCTCAAATTTCTTTTGTATCATTATGGTGCATGTATGCCTTTTTTAATAAGGGGGATGACTTTTCACCTACCAAAATTAATATCTCCCCTTTTTTTGATTTCTCTGGAACTTCTTTCCCCATCACCGTCTTTTTCCTCCGGCCATGGTCGCCTCGTCACCGCCGTGCCGTGGCCGTCACCGCCGACCTTGCCACGTCGGCAGTTGCACCCGGATCACGACTGTGGTAAACACTCGCGCTTTTGGGCTGTCTCTCGTCGTGGATCTATACCAAAAATCTCAACCAAAAAAAAACCCCTACAATCGTCGCCCTTCTCCGTTCGCTTTCCGGCCGATTCTGACGTCCAACCGACGAGCCACCGTCAGATCTACATCCCCCTCGTCAAGCCCAACAAAACCCCTAAAGTTTTGAATCCAACCGACTCTGGCAAAGCCTCCGTCGGAGTTACATCCTTTGGGTGGTTCCGGCAACCTCCGACGAATTTCCGGTCACTGCCAGCGACGTCTTTTTTTAAGGGTAATAAGTCGTCCAACCCGACCCATTAACCCGACCGATCCACGATTTCTCCAACCCGACCCGGTTTAATTGACTCGCCGGGTCAGCTCAGTGAGCCAACTCGCCGAGTTGACTCAGTTGACTCTTGACCCAGTTGACTGCTTACGTCAAGCTGACGTCAGCGGTGACTTCTGCTGACGTCAGCGTTGACTTTGACCAAAAAGTCAAACTTTTCGAAAAGGCCTTATTTTATGTTTTTTGACGTCCTAAGTCCGTTTTTGAAGCCCGTTTTGCGAAATTATGACTCTAAGGCCCCCGAATCTGACCTTAAACCCAAATCATGCATATGTACTTAATTATTCATTCAGATATCAGTAAATCGAATAAGTGTCTAAACTAGTGTTTTAATTGTGTAAAGGTACCCGAGACTCGTGTGACCACTCACCAGCTCAGCCTAGCTCCTCTCGACTCGCTCATCCTCACGCTTCAGTGAATATCAGTATGAATTCAAACCCTATGTATAAGAATAAGTTTAACTCTTATTTCACATTATGACCGTTACTCTTTCTTGATCTAGGATCCGACCCCGTATCTGAGCATACTGAGGCAGGTGTCCGTTAGACCCTTCTCCGACCAGCTTTGAGGTGTGTTCCATGTGTGCTATATTCTGTTGAATGAATTGCATAATGATTTAATCATAACCAATACTATGCTTGTTTAATATCTTAATTGTTGTTGAGATTGCATTACTATGTTAGAAATGAGATGAAATGATGAACTGGTTATATAATGACATTCTCTGCCGACATGATGTATGTTTGCTCAATTCGTATACTTGTAATATGATTTCTTGATCTGTGATGGAATTGCCTGATTGTCTGATAAACTTGAAAGTATGACATGTTAGCTTGACCTGAGATGTTACAATCGATTTGTATGTTGAATGATGAGAATGTCTGCTTTGCTCAATAGGTATGCCCAATTATCTGTCAAAAGTATAAATCTTCTGTTTCTGATATTCTGAATAGAATGCCTGCCACATGTACTCTGTTATTCATATATGAGATCTTGACACTGATTACTATCTGGGGTATACTATTGGGTTATGTTGTAAAGTCTCTGTTGGTACAACCCTGATCAAGCTGGTAAATCCTTATGGACTCAAGGTCTCCCCTTGAGTGGCACCTATGCCCATCGGGCCTAGGGTAAGTTCTTATGGACTCAAGGTCTCCCCTTGAGTGGCACCTATGCCCATCGGGCCTAGAGTAAGTCCTTATGGACCTAAGGCATCCCCTTAGGTGGCACCTATGCCCATCGGGCCTAGGGTAAGTCCTTTTGGACCTAAGGCCTCCCCTTAGGTGGCACCTATGCCCATCGGGCCTAGGGTAAGTCCTTATGGATGCAGTTCCGGGGACTGCATTTGGTGTAAGGTTGGAGGGTAGTCACTAGTAAACTCATGCGTGCATCTGAGTATTTGCATTGATCTGTTATGTGTTCTTATGATTTGATTGTTATGTATTCATTTCTTGTTTATCTGCACTTATGGGAACACACTGAGCTCCCTAGCTCATGCCCTCTTCTTCTCCCCTTTCAGATACTTGTGATAGGCTACCCCTTTTGGACCCGTCAATTGGAGGATCGACACATTTAGCTCTAGACTGTTGTAATGTTCTTATCTTCCAAACTGTCTGTATTTGGGTGACTTATGCCTATATTTTGATACGACTTATCTTTTGGTTTTGCCGGGTGTTGGCTTTTGTTATAACTGAACACTTTATGCTTTCATATCATCTATTTTGTAATCACATGATACTAAACTTTTGCTTACTACTTTTGGATGGATTTGAAAGCGTTACTAGTAGATTTTATAATCGTTCTGAGAATAGCATTGATATGCATTCGATAACAGGTTTTATGGTATGATTCGTAAATCTCCCGAAAAGGGGGAAACTATGTCAGTTTTGATATTTTGACTATGATATTTCACAAGGGTTTGATTATAGGTTGAGACTGCATGGAGTTGGGTTAAAGGCATAAGCGAGTCCAGGTGGTTACACCGCAGGTAATGGTTATGTTGGAAATGCGTTCCAACATGTTATCTGCATATTGGAGTCATAGCTAGGTACTAATATGAGATTATATGTGCCTTCATGATTGAGATGTGTTGCCAATATGATATGAAATGTGACTCTAATATGCATTGAGATATGTTGTTAATAATACATTGATATATGTATCATTGTAAGTTGAGCTTATGAGTTGTTGAGCATGGCATAATGTTGATTACATGTTCATGCATCATGATCATTTTTGTCGGTGAGGGTGAAGCCAAATCACAGAGGGAAACGGGTCGAGGACGGGTTTGGTCCCTTTTTGTCTATAACCTTCCGGATCAACTACATTGGAAGGGTATCTGTCAGGTTTTTGAGCGCCATGGCGTGGTGGTGGATGTCTTTATCCCCGCAAAACGATCAAAAGATGGAGCCCGATTTGGTTTTGTACGGATGGAATCACGACAGGATGCAGAGAGGGTTATTGAGAGATTCAACGGGTTTCGACTATATGGATCGATAATTCGGGTATCTATGGCTAGGGATGGGGGACGCGAGTATTGGTATCACAAGAGGACGAAGGGAAATTCCGCCCAGTTTAATGGCGGCGGCAAGAGTGGAATACGACCACAGGAGCATGAGCAACGCTCTAAACGGATGGAGGGAATTGGGCATTCATCCCTGACGGAACATCGAGGCACCAACAAACAGGTTTGGGGAATTGTCGATAAGGATAAATGGCGGGTATTGCAATCTTGTGCAGTAGGATTTTATCGTAAACCTTGCACAATTGAGGAATTGGCCATGGACTTTCAACGAGAGGACCTCAAGGGATTCTCCGTGATGCGAATTGCGGGGTCTTTAGTCCTGTTGATGTTTGACAATTGCCTATTACGCGATTCGATGATTAAGTCAGGTAAATTACAGCGTTGGCTGGAAAACGTTATGGAATGGTCGCCTTCGATTCCTATCCCAAATTGACGAGCGTGGCTATCTCTGTGTGGGCTGCCAATCCACCTATGGTCAGATGAGACATTCCGTAATATTGCGAATTTGTCGGGAGAGCTGGTGCGTGTGGACTCGGAAATGATTGCCCCATCGTCGTTCGAGCGAGCTAGAATCTTAATTGAGACGGATTGGATCTACCGGATAAATGAAATGGTGGAAATTAAGGAGGGGGAATCGTCTTTCCTAGTACGTGCTACTGAATTTGAGGAGGTCTTAGGCACGAAGCGAGACTGTAATTGTGATTCGGGGTCGTGTTCGGAAAAGGGGGAGAGCCTTAGGGAGAGTGATGTTGAGTGGAAATCCAATTCGATGTTTGCACGCGATGATGAATCTGATGCCACAATAGTGCCTAACTCAATCGAAAGGGAGGAGTATCAAGTTGGGCTGGCTAATGGTCTCGAAATGGACAAGAATTTCATCGATCGCATTTAGGAGGATAATTATAGGGAGGATGATAGGGTGCGATCGACGGAGAGCGGGAGAGAAGAGGAACAGTTGGTAATGGTAAATAGAGAATTAGAGACTTCTTTGCCTTGCGAAGCAAGTTTACGCATGGATGAGATGGAGAAGAGGACGATGCATCGGATAGAATTGCCTCCACCATCGCCCATACAAGATAACGGTTGTGTGGAGGAATCGTTAGAGATGGTGAATCGAGATGTAGGGGAACAGCCGGACAGTAAGGATAGATGTAGCTTGGATGATATTGAGCTTGGGGGTGCGTAGCGGTGAGCCAGCACAAGGTACGGTCGAAGACAGTGTTGATGATATACTGGACCGTGTGAGCACTGGGCCTCGGGAAGGGGACATCAGGGCTTCGAAGGCAAGCCTGATTGAAGTAAATGGGGAACTAAGGATTGTTCGTCTCCTATCGGAACTCAACCTAGTAAACTCAACAGTGATTGAGTCACCGACAAAAAACAAAACTGCGAAAAGAGGCCGTGGGCGTCCGAGGAAGAATAAAGAGGAAGGGAAACATGCTCCGATTGTGATAGCGAACGGGTCACTGTCCGATTCAGACTTTGTTTGTCGCAAGCAGGCGATACTTCGCGAGGCCGCGGAAACGACGAGAGTGGGTAATTTGATTGGGGCAGTGACAACAGGTAGGGAGGAAGAAGTTTTACAAGACATTGCGCGCTTACTGGAGGCGCGAGAGGATTTGAAATAGCGGCGAATGAGGCTATTGTCGTGGAATGTGGGGGGCCTTGGGGCAGCGACGAAGCGACGTTCAATCGGGCGAGTTTTACGACAACAACGATGTGGAATGGCTCTCTTCCAGGAGACAAAGATGGAGAGCATTTCGGAGAGGTTAGTGAGTCAATTATGGTTTTCCGATAATTTTAATTTCTTGTTTGCTCCCTCTGAGGGCAGGTCAGGAGGGGTTTTAGCGGTTTGGGATCCTGCTGGCTTTCATGTGTCGGCATCGGAGGTACGTAGGAACTTAATTGTGATTGTGGGAACTTGGGTAAGGGAAGATTGGGAATGTGGGATTGTTGGGGCTTATGCGCCTTGTGGGGCAACGGAGCAGGTGGTGTTTTGGGAGGGAATTATAGAGGTCGTTCAATCTAGGCCGATTGAATGGTGTGTGGGAGGTGATTTTAACGTCGTGAAGTGTCATGAGGAACGGAGAGGCTGTGGTACTGGTTACTCGGGTATGGATGCTTTTTGTGCGTTTATTGAGCAGGTAGCTTTGATTGATGTCCCGGTTAATGGGAAGCTTTTCACGTGGTTCGGTCCAGGGGGAAAGTGTAGTCGTCTTGACAGATTTTTGGTTTCGGACGGATGGCTGCAATAATTTAATTCTTTAGTTGTGTTACACCTTCCGAAGGAATTGTCAGATCACTCGCCTATTGTTTTGGTGAGCGAAGGGGAGGACAGTGGTCCAAAACCTTTCCGTTTTGTTAATGCGTGGTTGAATTCTCTTCCACTTTTAGAGAAGGAATGGAAGCGATTGTCAACGGGGGTGGAGCCTTTGTCGATTCAATTGAAATTGAAGGGTTTAAAACAAGTTTTAAAGGGCTGGAACCGATCACAATTTGGCGACATGGATAGGGTATATGGTGATCTATCAAAGAGGATTGAGAGTTTTAATGCTCGACTGGGTGCTAATGTTATGACAAGGGATGAGGAAGTGGAATACTGGAGCTTGCACTCTAAACTTTGGAAGGTGGCTAGTTTGCGAGAATCGATATGGCGACAAAAGTCGAGGGCATTATGGCTAGCTGAAGGTGACCGTAATACGTTGTTCTTTCACAAAGCAGAGAAAGTGCGACAAGCTCATAATACTATACGGGGTATTCAATTTGGTGAGGAATGGGTGACGGAACCTAGGAAATTAAAAGGTTTGGTGAGGATGGCTTTTACACAACACTTTGGGAACCATTTGGGTGGTGGGGTATTAGTGCCGGAGGTGTCATTTAACTGTCTATCGACACAGCAACGTAACGCATTGGAGAGGATTTTTTCTGAGGAAGAAGTTAAAGTTGCTTTATGGAGTAGTGAGGGGGCTAAAGCACCAGGTCCGGACGGATTCCCGTTTGAATTTTTTCGGAAGGGATGTGATTTTGTTCGTGGTGATATAATGAATTTCATGGAGGAATTCCATGGCACGGGTAGGTTGCCGAGGGGCTCCAATTCGACATTTGTTGTGTTAATAGCGAAGAAGGAGCACCCACACATGTTGGGGGACTTCCGTCCGATTTGTTTGTTGAACTCTGTATACAAAATATTGGCCAAATGCTTAGCTCGTCGGCTACAAGAGGTTTTACCGCAACTTATTAGTGATGTTCAGGCAGCATTTATTAATGGGCGACAGATCTTAGATGGTATTCTTTTAGCTAATGAAGTGATACACTCAATGAAGACATTGTTTGGTCGGGTTGGTAGTTATGTGCTGAAGCTCGACTTTGCTAAGGCCTACGATTGCATCGATTGGGGCTGTTTGAAGCTTGTTCTCGTAAGAATGGGATTTAGGGAGACATGGTGTTGCTGGATCATTGAGTGTGTGGAAACGACAAGGCTATCAGTTCTGATTAACGGTAGTCTGACTGAGGAATTTCCAATGAGGCGGGGGCTGCGACAAGGTGATCCGATTTCACCTCTTCTTTTTGTTATTGTGGCAGAAGTGCTACACATTTATTTGGTAAATGCAGAGAGGATGGATTTAATTGCTGGTGTCCGGGTTGTGGGGGATTTCTTGGTGTCTCATCTCCAATTTGCGGATGATACAGTGCTGTTCATCCAGGGTGATATGGAGATGGCTCGGAACTTGAAACGGGTACTCACATGTTTCGAACTTACTACGGGTTTAAAAATAAATTATGATAAGTCTTGTATAATTGGTGTTGGCTTAGAGGATTCGTTACTTGACAGTGTGGGAAGCATTTTGGGATGTCCGAGGGGGGAGTTGCCGTTGAAGTACTTGGGAATTCCTCTCGGTGTATTCCCACGAGGAATGGAAATTTGGGATCCGCTGATTCAACGGTTTCGACGGCGATTGGCAGGGTGGAAGCGAGACTCGCTTTCTTTCGCTGGGCGTCTAGTGTTGGTTAACTCGGTTCTATCGGCTTTACCGGTGTATTACATGGGTGTATTTTTGGTTTCGAAGCAAATCATATTGAAAATTGATCAAATACGGAGGAATTTCTTATGGGGGGAAGGAGGAGCGAGCCAAATTAAGTCGGGTTAGTTGGGAAGTTGCTTGTCGGCCGAAATATTTGGGAGGTTTGGGAGTGGTTAATTTACATGACCGAAATTTGGCTTTATTGGCCAAGTGGGCATGGAAATATGCCGATGTGAAGGGTTCTCTTTGGAGGGGGATAGTTGACGCCAAGTATGGATCGGAGGTGTTACATTGGCGGATTCACAATAGAAGTAAGAGGGCTATGTCGTCCATGTGGAAACAGATTGTAGATGTTCAGCAGAATGAGTATGTGGAACGTTATATGAATGTGTCTCAATTCTTTTGGGTTGTAGGAAATGGTGAGAGCGTGTTATTCTGGCATGATTGTTGGCGTGTGTCCGAACCACTAAAGTTTACTTTTCCGCGCTTATATGGGTTAGTAGTGGATAAGTTAGAGCGTGCCGGTGAGGCGTTGGGGCGGTCTTTGGACGAATGGGGTAGGTGTTTTCGCAGGGAATTGCGTGCGTTTGAGGGGGGGCATGTTGCGGGATTTGCTGTCTTGTATATAGGGCTATTTGTTGCGACATGGGGTGGCTGATCGCCTCATTTGTATTCATGAGCCGTCGGGTGAATTTTCAGTGAGGGCAATAAACAAATTGATGTCGTCCTTTGGTATGTCGGATATGTTCGAGGTGAGCTGGCCTTGGCGACTACCGGTGCTGCCGAAATTACAATGCTTCATATGGTTTATTTTGCTTGATCGTTTGCCAACGTTACATATGCTGGCAGCTCGCGGTTTGCCGTTGGGTGAGACATCACTGCTGTGCCGTAGTTGTGGGGAAGGTGAGGATGCGATTGATCACATCCTGTGGCAATGTACGACGGTTTGGCGTGTTTGGGACTGATTTTTCTCATGGTGAGGGGTGACGGTGGCACGTCCGAGACAGGTGAGGGAGTTTATTTTTGCATGTTTCCACAGCTTCTTTACTGGAGATATACGCTTTTGGTGGCTTATCGGCTGTACCAGCGTGCTTTGGTCTCTTTGGCTAGCTCGAAATGAGCTGATGTTTCAAGACAAGCGGCTTTCGCATCGGGGAATTTTTTTCTTAGTCCAATTACGGTCGTTCCATTGGACACGTATTCGGTACGATAGTGTGGATATAAGTGAGGCGGCATGGTGGGAAGGTCCTTTTCTTTGTATGAACGAAGCAAAGGGGGGGATGTCATTGAGACGTGAGGTGGTATGGTCGCCTCCTTGGAAAGGGGTATGGAAATTTAATGTGGATGGGGCAGCTCGGGGTAAGCCGGGATTGGCGGGGTGTGGGGGAGTGCTACGGGATTGGGAGAGCCGGATAAGGGGTTTGTTTTCTGGGGCGATTGGGGTGGCGGACTCGAATGAGGCTGAGGTTCAGGCGATTGCGTTCGCTCTGAAGATGTTGAGGGAGTTGGCTTGGAAGGGGATTCACTCGTCTATTATTGAACCATATTCGATGGTGGCAATTGCGTGGATTCAGGGTGTTGAGCGCAGACCTTGGCGTTTGTGGCGCTGGTTTTTTCGGATTGAAGACGCGTGCGAGGCTTTGCCTAGCGTGTGCTTCTCGCATGTGCTTCAGGAGGGTAACCAATTGGCGGATGCCCTTGCAAAGGGGGCGTCGATAGGGTGTCTTGGCTATGGGTACGGGACTGATATTTTTTTCGTGTTGGTTCGTGTTGCTTCGATGCAACTAATGGCACTCTTTTCCCCCACATAAGATTAGGGGTTTTTTAACGAGGCTATTAGTTGTGTTTTGTATGATTTTGCAGCAATAAAATCATGCTTGCTGTTCAAAAAAAATATTCGATGTGATTTAAAAGAAAAACTGATTTAAAGTAGTTATTAAATATTCGATGTGATTTAAATATGAAAATATTAAAAATTCTATTTTTTAAAAATATTCGATTTAAAAAAATGATTTAAAATATTCGAATATTTCGAGTTATTCGAGTTGACGCGTCATATCTTAAGATAGAGGTGAGCTTTCGATCGAGTCGAGTCAAAAAATTTTGAGATATTCGAGTTAACGCGTCATATTTTACTACTCAAAATTTATTTGAAATTTTTTCGATTCGAGTCGAGTTTTCGAGTTCCTATAAAAATTTAATTGTAATTATTTATCATGTATCATACTTTGGAATTTTGCTTTAAGGACCAAATTGAAAGAATTCGTAAATAACGAGGGCTAAATTTAGTAAATTGTTTCAAATTAGGACTAAATTGATTGAATGTTTAAATATGAAGGAATAAATGTGTTATTATACCAAATTTTATAACAACCACATAACGGGAATTAACGTCTAGTTACCATTTTGTTATAAAACATAAAGTTTAATTGCCATTTTGTGATTTTTGAAAGTTTGGTTACTATTTTGTTTTTTTTTACCAAAGCTCAGTGATCGTCTGTGTACTTTACCCAAAATTTAAATTCAACAAAATTTCGAATCATATTTATATTATATTCGAATCATAATATAATTATATTCCAATTATTAATTCAAATTTTAGGTAATTTAATATATCTAAAAAATACTATTTTAATTTTAAAATATTTGATTTTATTTATTTTTATTATATATTAACATTTAAAATAAATAATGTTATTAATAATAATAAATATTGGATAAAGAATATAATTATTGGATAAAGCCGCACACTACCAATCCTTATTTGATTGCCAATCCAAAACAGTTGGATCTTTTTCCATGTGTTTCAATTCATTGGTATATGCAACCTGCAAAAAAATTAGTATCATTATGCATAAAACAAAAAGTAATTATTATTCTCATATTTCAAATTTAATTACCTCAGAAATGTCGTCTTTTTTATATGTGTCAAGCATATATACAACTAATTTTGATATTTGAGGTGCATCTGTATGCCTCGTATCCTGATCAGAAGACTTGTTCGGAGAAGGTTTAGAGGTTTCATGAAAACCCAAATTGGCGTTATCATCATATAAAACATGTGTTCGATTGGACGATGAAGCTTGGCGTTTATTTCTCTTGGGTTTTCCTCTTCTTGTTTCAAGGACTATAGGATCGTCAATTCCAAGAAGCTCTCCACTTTTACTGATTCTTTTTTTACATCCCACTTTCACCACTTGCAATTTGAGACTCATTTTTGCAAATTGATCTTTAACATCATTGAAAGTTTTAAATGTCTATGATGCACGATGACATATAGTCATACAATAAGAGGCTAGAGTGAAATACCTGGCTTGAGTTGTTGTTGGATTATTGTCTTCGACATCTATATTCTTTTGTTGTAATCCAACATCTTTCTTCGCATAAATAGTCCATCGTTTCATTATACATCCCTAAGGTATTTCTTTTGCCTTTTCATATTTCAACACGGCAAACATATGACGATATGGAAATCCAACAGACACTAACTTCATGCAATAACAGTACATGGTATCATGTGTGGTAACTTTAAGTACTAGATACATCTTCTCCTTTTCAACATGCTCTAACCAATAACACATGCACTCATTCTGTACTTCCTTATTTTTAACTAAATAATAACCTTCATAAGATATTTCTTTGCAGAGTGTAGCAAAAGCATTTCTCGTATATACTTGGGATGCATTACGTTTTAAAGTTCCCAACACACCATCACAATACGGTTGTTCATCCATTGTTTTGTAGTCTTGATGACTTTCCTCCCATCTTAGAGCATTCAATTGTTTATGATAGTTCTTAACAAATCGATACAACATTACCTTTATGTCTAACCAAGTTTTCAGTGTTCTATTCATTGACTCGCACCGTTGAGTAGTCCTCATTGTTGCACACCAAATATTTAATAATTTAGTTAAATGCAATATAATATAAAATACAAATAAGTTTATAAAATGTTACCTGCATAAAAATATCCTTGTAAATATGCTTCTGCCCATTTTTCTTTAACTTCGTACAATTCTTGCACTCATTTCCTTCCTTCAACTTTGTGTTTGTCTACTAATTCTTTCCAAGCCATTTCAAAATCGGATGGCGTTCTACACTTGCCAGCGCATCTCAAAAACCCATCGAGAAAACTGTGTTGGGCATTAGACTGCACGTTCCTCATAATATGCCATAAACACAATCTATGTTTTGCCTCAGGTAAAACTTGAGAAATAGCATTTGTCATGGCCTTATCTCTATCAGTAATAACAGTAAGTGGTTTGTAGCCATCTCCGACTTCTATCAACTGTTCTAACACCCACACATAGATACCCTCTTTCTCATTTGTAATCAATGCACATCCAAATGGCATTGTGTTGCGATGATGATTCACACCAACCAAAACAACGAATGACTTGTTGTGTGCATTGCACTTGTAAGTCGTATCAAATGCAAGTACATGACCAAATTCTTTATAGTCGGCACGTGATAAACCATCACACCAGAACAACTTCTCTAGGTTTCCGAATTCATTTCTCATGTGCTTCACAAAAAAATGGATTAGATTCTTGCTTTCCATATAAATACGCCATCACCGTTTCAGCAACACCATCAAGCACTTCTTCTCGTTTGATTCTATATAGATAATTGTACAAATCCTTCGAAAGAAATCCAACATTCTCAAGTGAACCAACTTCATTCTCGAGATTTCGCATAATTTTACTTGGAGCAATTCCAGAGTTATGCATGCTCTTAATCTTAATTTCGTCTAACTCGTTAATCTTCCGGAATGACCTACAAAATAAAACATTAACATAACATTAAATATATATAAAAACTAGAAGTTAGTATGTAACAATTTACTTATTAATTAATTACATGCCTAATAAAAATAACTTGTGTTGGCTGAACCATCTCATGGTTATGTTCTGCACAGAATTTAAAAACTTTCCAATATTGATATCGTTCGTCAAATTTAAATGTAATAAATGCTCTGCATCCAACTCTGTTGATCAGCCTTTGGTCACGTTTTCTGTTTGGCAAGTTAACCGACCTTTCCTCTCTATATCCCTCTTTACGGCACACCAGTTTCTTTGAAACTATGTGACCACCACTGCGACTTTTCACTGGCTGACTCATTCGAACTCCAAAACCTTCACTTTTGCATAGGTATAATAAAACTCAATACAATCATCTAAAGTTTTCCACTTCAGCATATTCATATCATTCTCATCGTATTCTTGTAATTCTTTACCAATCTTGTCCCATATATTCTCGTCAATGAAATTTTTTTTGATCGGCAACCGTATGTTTTTATTAGAGATAAAGAAAACATACAGCTTGACGAGATCGTACGCCTCGTTAAAAACCTCCCTAAACCTATTGGAGGAAAAGAGTATGATACCATCCGTCGAGTACAAAAGGAAGTAAAATCGCAAAACTCAAAGTCACAAACATGCCACAAATGTCGAAAGTCTATCTACTCCCTCTTTAACCAATGCATCCGCAAATCCATTCACTTCCCTCGGCACGTGACAGAATTGGATATCATATATTCCTTGACAGGCCTGATCGATTGCCAAAAATACCTCCCATAACCGCCAAGGGCGTTTTGCGGATTGAGTAACCCAGCTCAACGCGACTTGAGAATCCGACTCCAAAATAACACAACCCTGTCGCCATTCCCTCTCCTGTATCATACCCAAGGCAAAAGCTATCGCTCCCACCTCTGCTTCGTTCGACTCCATCACGCCTAAAGGGCCTGAAAACAACCCCAATATGCGACTGTCTGCATCTCTCATCACACCCCCAATACCTGCCGGACCTGGTTTTCCTCGCGCCGATCCATCTGTGTTAAATTTTAATACGCTTCGTAACGGGGGCTGCTAGCACCTTCCCACCCTCACCGTTTTTGGATGTACACTATCCTCAAATTTGGAAGGACAAGTCCACCAAACTGCTTCCGATAACAATTCCCCCCGCCTATCAGCTTTTATCCAGTAATATGATCTCAATTTTACCAAGAAACACAATTCAGCCAAATTCCAGCGTTTCCCACGGAAAATAAATTCATTCCTTGCAATCCATAACGACCACAATAAAGCAGCAACGCACGCTATCCACCACAAATTCTTGCATCCCGTAAAAACACTATGAAAACCAAGCACATAAAAAGCATCAAAACTAACCGGTAAACTTGTGTCAATTCCCCACCATTGTCGCATCCATATCCATGCTGATTGCGCAAAAGGACATTCATATAGGATGTGAGCGATGCTCTCCTCTTCCGTCACACACCAAGGGCATCGACCTTGATCATCCGGCAGTGGAATCCCACGAGCACGTAAGAAGTCTGCTGTGGGTAGTCGACGCAGCCATGTGAACCATAGGAAAGCTTGGACTTTTGGCGGCACCAGCACCTTCCAAGCGAAACAGTCACCGAACTCCATCTCCCCCGCCTTATCGAACATGAGAAGTTTCGATAATGTCCTAACTGAAAAAATTCCACGCTCGTCCGACTTCCAAATCAGCATGTCTATCTTGCCTTCCCATGCGCGAAAATTGGACACCATTTTAATTAAATCGCGTAACAGCTCAAGTTCAAAAACTCTCAATGGCCGCCTAATAAATCAGCCCATTGGTTATGCGATAGGCTGCCCTTCAACATGTAATCACACACCCTCGCTAATTTGTCTACTGCCAACGAGAACAATCGCGGGAACACATCCTTTAAAGCCACTTGTTCTACCCACGGATCAAACCAAAAAAGTATCGATCTACCATTTCCAAGTTTCCATAAAAAACCGGTCATACCCATGTGTTTTTCAACCTGTTCATCGCATGAGATTGCCACAATTTGTCGCCATACAAACGATATCGACGCCATCTTTTCTGTGTTGAACCACCACCATTGCGGATGTTCTCCATATTTCGCTACTATCAAACTACGCCAAAGGGAATCCTTATCGCGCGCATATCTCCACACCCATTTCGATAGCATCGCCATGTTCTTAACTCACAAATCCGCAACCCCCAAACCCCCTAGCTGTTTTGGACGACAAACCACTTCCCACCCTACTCTACTCATCCTCCGTTCCAATCCGACACCCCCCATAGGAAGGCCCTTTGTATTTTATCAATCCTATCAATTACCCCTTTAGGGGCGACAAATAAACCCATGTAGAATATCGGTAATGAGGAAAGAACTGAGTTGACCAAAACCACCCGAGCCGCAAAAGACAAAGAGGATCTTTTCCAGCCTGCTAATTCGCGTCTAAAATTTGTAATTACCGGTTCCCAAGTAGCTATCAGTCTCGGACTTGCGCCAATTGGAAAACCCAAATACACGAACAGGAAATCAACTTTTCTACACCCCAGCACCTCGGCCACGCTAGCACCCAAATCCTCCTCTATGCCAATTGAGTATAGTGAGCTTTTGCCGAAATTTATCTTCAAACCCGAGCAAACATGGAAACAATGCAGAATCCGTTTCAAATTTTGTGCGACTTCTAATGAGCCCTCAAAGAATAATAGTGTGTCGTCGGCAAACTACAAATGTGTCACAAATATCCCAGACGCCACTTTTACTCCACGAATTAAGCCCTCCAATGCAGCCCTTCGCAGCATCAAGTGCATCGCTTCCGCGACAATCACAAAAAGCAAAGGCGATAACGGACAGCCTTGTCGCAAGCCTCTACCCATTCGGAATTCTTTAGTGGCATTACCGTTGAGAAGCACCGACAACCTGACTGAACTGATACATTCATTAATCCACTGTCTCCATACGTCGCAGAAGCCCATTCTTCCTAGCACCTCATCCAAAAAACTCCAACTAACGCAGTCATATGCCTTGGCGAAATCTAGCTTCAATAAAAAACCACATGCTCCCCGTTGTCGCAAGGAATGCACGACCTCAATGGCCAGAAGTACTCCATCTACTAATTGGCGACCTTTTATGAATGTTGATTGTGTATCACTTATCAAATCCCCCAACACCAATTGTAGTCGATTCGCAAGGCATTTGGCTAAAATTTTATAAACTGAATTGACTAAGCAAATAGGCCTATATTCACCAAGAGTCTTTGGAGATGTTACCTTAGGTAATAAGACAATGAAAGTGCAGTTAACATCCTTGGGTAACCGACCACTAGCATGAAAAATTTTCGAAGAACCGTAGGATATCGCCATTGAGTACCTCCAACCCTTTCTTATAGAAATCCAAAGTAAAACCATCCGGACCCGGTGCCTTCGAACCATCACACCCCCTTACTACGCCATGTACCTCTTCCAAAGAGAATTCCGCAACCAAATTCACCCTAGCTGTCGACGATAATTGCCGAAATTCCCCCTCGAATTGCCATACACATTCCCTCTTGTCGCAAGAAAAGTGTTTCATGAAAAATTGCACTACATGTCGGCGCATAAGTGATGGTGTATTGATCCAGTTGTCATTAACCACGAATCCTGGAATAAAATTCCTTGCCGCTCGTAGCTTAGCGGACCGGTGAAAAAATGCTGTATTTCAGTCACCCAAACGTAGCCATGTCGCTCGTGATTTTTGTCTCCACATCGCCTCTTTATGTCTCATAGCTCTCCATAAAGCTTGTAACCATTGTCGCATTTCCACCTCTATTTCCTCATCGATATTAGACGTAGATGCTGTTATGTCCGCTCGATCGATTTTGTCTTGCATCTCGGATATTATTGCATTTACATCACCAAAACTGTCCCGATTCCACTGCTTCAAGAACATCTTCAAGTGTCGCAGTTTCACCATGATGTTTACTGTGCCAATATCCAACTTTGTTAGCCGAATCCATTCCTCTACGATTTGTCTCATATGGTACCTGCCCTCCATCCAACAATTAAAAAACCGGAAAGGTCGAGGGGCCCAATCATACTCATCACACCTCAACAATAAAGGCGTGTGATCTGATACACCCCGTGCTAGCGCCTCTTGCTGAATTGAGCTGAAAGCATCCATCCAACTTGTCGATATCAAGAATCTATCAATTCTGCTGCATCTATTCTTTGGGCCAAACCATGTATATCGTTTCCCCAAAAGCGACAAATCCATCAACCCTGCTTGTAGAACAAAATCGCCAAAAGATTCCATCTCTATATTCCCGTCCGATGTCCCAATTCTATCCGACTCATGTAGTATTGCATTAAAATCTCCTGCTATGCACCATGGACCCTCTTGATTACTAATTTTACTCAAAATCGCTGCCCATACAACTTGCTGTCCTTCCAAGTCGGATGGGGAATAGACCACTACAATTCAACAGTACAAATCATCTTGTAACCATCGTCCTCTCATCACAATAAAATAGCGTTGTACCTCGACAAATTCTAATTTGAATTTACTTACCTCCCACATCACTAAGATACCGCCCGAAGCACCAATTGATGGTGCGGTCACTGATTCGAAATTGTCGCTTACCCATAGGCTTGCTAACCACAATTTCGGACACTCCTCCAGCTTTGTTTCTTGCAACAACGCCATATCCACATCATTCTTCCTTAAAACATCTCGAACAAACCGACGTTTAGCACTCCCTCCCAAGCCCCGAACATTCCAGGATATCAATTTCAAGAGTCACAAGCCCCGACGATCCCCGCTAATCACTCTTGATATGTCTCGGATAATCTCTTCTTCGCGGCCGTTAGAATTAACCCCAATCAAAGAACCCAACTTCACCGTTTCAATTGCTTATGTTTCTATGTTTTTAGTAGCGTGACCGTCGTCCACCCTTCCAATATTCAATGTTTCTTGTCTGACACTACTCAAACGGCTGCTCTTCTTTTTTCTATAAAACCGGCAGCCTTCCAAATTTCCTCCTAACACCCGTCTAATTTTGCAATAGGCCCGACCCACCTGAACAATTTCGGTGCTGCCCAAGTCTGATTGTGTCTTTGTCGAAAAAATAGGAGGATAATACCTTAATTCTGAATTTAATTCTGAATTATCCATAGCATGAAAATCAGACTCCTGTTCTTTGGAAACACTGGACTTAGAGTTTGCAATTCCCGCTATATCCAAACTCTTACATTTTTTAATGTCTCCTATCATCACAAGACTTCTATCACAACAGTCTTTCTCCCCACTCGGTCTACTCCCGCCACCACCATTGTCTGTGCCGGCAGACTCGTCGTTGGCCTGTCCGGCGATCGGTCAGAGTTGTTTGATGCCTCTTGTTCTTCATTACAATTCCAACCAGAATTTTGTTCTTCATTAATTTCTTCGGTAGGATCTCCCTGTTGCCCCTCCCATGCTTCATTTGCTAGCCATAACACCGATGTTGGATTTTCCTTTAATTTTACTGCATCCTCTGAGTTTTCCACTATCTTTGGCGGTGATGTATTGTGATCGCAGCTTTCCTCTCCGTCCGTCGAGTCTAATTCCCCGCAATCACATTCCACCGCGGGGGATGTGCCATTCATCTCTAGCACACGGATTGGATATGATTCACCCTCGAATTGTACTTCAATATGTTCTTCAATTCGATTAAATATGGATGTTTCAACCATAATTCTACCACTATCGAATGAAGACGGTGTTTCCGTTGCATCATCCATGCAAATGGAAACACCCCAGAAATTTGCAATGTTCATAAAAGTCTTTTTGTGCCATAGATGTATCGGGAGACCAATTATCGACATCCATACCCGTCGCGATTCCACTCTAATCGCTGGAGACCATTTTTCTACCTTCGCGAAACACTCTTTCACATGGTCAAGTTGCAGGATTTTATCGCGGATGGGTGCCGATGTGCACATTAGCAATATCATGGATCCGGATAATCGCATAATAGAGAATCCGTCATGTTTGTCTACCTCCAATCGTTCTGCCAGAGTCTTTATTCTGCACGGATTCAGACACCAGCCCACCGCACACCATTGTAAAATTGCCCATTTGTCTTCATCCACTATCCCTGGTACTTTCATTCTATTTTGTTTCGCCTCTTCTCTCCCTATCGTATTTGACATATTTGATTTCCTTGATTCATCATTCTCCATCTTCCCCCATTGTAAAATTGCCCATTTGTCTTCATCCACTATCCCTGGTACTTTCATTCTATTTTGTTTCGCCTCTTCTCTCCCTATCGTATTCGACATATTTGATTTCCTTGATTCATCATTCTCCATCTTCCCCTGTTGTTCTCCGCTTCTAGTGTCTCCCACTTTCTTTCGGTACCAAACCGTTTTGCCCTTCCATGCCATAGTAACTCTCAACCGACTGCCGTAAATCCATTTACGATGTAGTCTCTCTATGACCCTGTTCGCATCTTCTTTCGATGCCATTCTAACGAATCCAAAGCACTGCCCATCTCTGGCCATTTTGTTCGGAATGAACGCATCTTTGACGACCCCATGTCTATCGCACACTTGCCACAATCCTTTCCAGTGAATTGTCCGAGAGAGACCACCGATGAATAGAGTCCATACTTGCTGATTTTCCTGGTCTTGTTTCACCAATTTGCTTCCTATGCGTGATTCGCGGTTCTCGCCGGTGATGTTTTCCTGTTCCACGGCGAGGCGTTTCCAAATTCCCGTGGAGAGCATTTTTTATCTCTCAAATTTTGTTGTGAGGTCGAAGTTGATGGTTTATATTAGTTCATATTGAATCCATCTCATTTTTAAGGTGCATAAAGCTGCAAGGTTTATTCAGTTTTCTGGTGGTTTGAAGTTGGATAAATAAAGTTTCCAGTGAATTGTCCGAGAGAGACCACCGATGAATAGAGTCCATACTTGCTGATTTTCCTGGTCTTGTTTCACCGATTTGCTTCCTATGCGTGATTCGCGGTTATCGTCGGTGATGTTTTCCTGTTCCGCGGCGAGGCGTTTCCAAATTCCCGTGGAGAGCATTTTTTATCTCTCAAATTTTGTTGTGAGGTCGAAGTTGATGGTTTATATTAGTTCATATTGAATCCATCTCATTTTTAAGGTGCATAAAGCTGCAAGGTTTATTCAGTTTTCTCGTCAATGAAATTGTCAATTGTCTTCATCTATATGTTTTTCAAATTGTTCTTCTTCAGCATAAGTTTCATAATCTGGTTCACTGTTGTAGCAATCTTCAATTTCGGTATCTTGATTATCTACCATCTCTAATAATTATGTCATTTACAAAAAATAAAAAAATATATTATTACAATAGGGAATGTGTTGTGGTTGACTAAAAAACGTGTGGTCAATGTTAGAAAACATAATGCATTTTAACTTACCAGGATCGTAGATTTGCTTTCCCCTTGAAGGCATAGTCTTAAGCTTGTTCCCTGCAAAACATGAGTATAATTACTAAGAAAATAATATTCAAACAATTACCACTTTAAAACGATTGGGCGAGACAAAATACGACAAGTATGTGATGAGATCAAAACTATGAAGTTACCCCTTTAACTTATGCTCATTCAAATACTATGAAGTTACCCCTTTAACTTACTCAAATTCAATGCACCTAATCAAAGTTAAAACAATTCCCTAGACACTGGTTTGTTTATGGTTTATGCACCTAAACAACTCAAGAAGCAATTATTTTTCGAACACATACGTAGAAAATAGGGACAGACTTATGGGCACATTTCTACTTGAAACATGTGTCAAATTTGGCTATTCAGTTTGGACAAAATCAACAGCTAGATCCATCTTAATTTGGTCATAAAGCAAGCAAGTAGTGCTGGTTTGCTAGATAATAAAGTCAACTAGTCACCTACATATATAAATTTTAATAATTAGCCGATGTAGTATGGTTAAAGAGGCAAATTCAAACAGGCATGTCCATAATTATAAACAAACAGGTAAGTGGAAGGAAAAAAAAAGTTTGTGGTTTAGTTTGTTTATCTTCAAGATTTTAACGGTGTCACATTTTATAAACAAACAATAAAAATCAGAAAAAAAGAACCCAAAATTTATAAATAAAAAAATGCATCATAAAGAAATCAAATTGCATAGTATGGTTCAATCAAACTAAAACTTAAAATCAAACCAAACCAAAAAAAAACCTGCCTCTCCTCCATAAACGTGTGCTCAGTAAAACAACCAAGCGAAACAAACAAGTGTATTTCATGAAGTAAGAAAATTATCCCATGGCTTAATACAGATTAAACAGGTTCATAGTTAACTCACTAGTTTAACCAAGCAAATAATGCTCGTCATAGAGCAGCAGTATAGTTGACTACCTTTTTGTTGGGCTTAAAATTATAGTGTAATGCATTTTGCATCTTTAACCGACTTTTAGATAATAATGCAAACAAGCGTCCATCTCCATCTCTAGAATAAACTCAAAGTCACACAACTCATAAATATGATGTGGAGCATTGAACAATGAGGCTAAATGACCTCAACAAATAAAATCTGAGAACTAAGGATGCAGAAAGAGATTCCAAATTTTGAGAATGTGATATGTAAAAGTGAAGATGTAACATAAACGAAGCAAGCCATATTTAATACATCCAGTATTCAAACTAAAACTTGAGAATGTGATATGTAAAAGTGAAGATGTAACATAAACAAATCAAGCCATTCAGTATTCAATTAGGTGTACATCAAAGGATAATTGTTATGTTGATGATGTGGGATCTAAGGTTAATAACTAAAAAATTAACCCTTTATTATATACAAATTTTTTTATTAAAAAATAAGAAACTTTGCAGACTCTAATGAACAGAACAACAACCAACACAAATTGCAGATTTTATGAATAAAAGGATGGCGCAACATATTTAATACATCCAATTGAAACATTGGCAGAGAAGAAAGAACACATAAATATATAAAACATACTTTACAAGTTTCTACAGAAAAATCTCCTAGCCACCAAGAGAACTTACAAGAAAAGCAAAAGACTTTTTAAGAGACAACAAGAAATATTCTCAGTTAAGAATTACTCCCAAACGCAAAAAAAAACGCAGCGAATGGATTAGTATAAACATTGCAGTAATCATGAATAAGCACCAAATGATTACAAAAAATTCCCATTTAAACCACCCTTGAAGTAAACATTGATGAACTCAAGTGGGCTGTTTTGGGCACCACACGACATCAAGGACGGTACCAAACAATAAGCAATTATTTTCACGGAACAGGCATGTATGAACTCATGTTTTACCTAACAGGTATGTACGGAAGCTGAGGTTTTTCAATTTAATTTCAGTCCTATGAAAAACAATTTTTTTGAACACAACGTAGAAAATAGGGGTAGACTTATGGGCACATTTCTACTTGAAACAGGTGACAAATTTGGGTATTGAGTTTGGATCAAAGTTACTTGTTTGTTTATGGTTTCGACATAAGACCACTCTAGCATTCAATCGGATTGGATGGAAAAAGTTTAAGCATACATGGTTTCGGTAAACAAAAATAACAATGATTTTCTTCAGAGCACTTTTATTCCAACCTATTTAAGTCTATGTTTTCTTTTGAGAAACTAGCAAGAAAAACATACAACTCAATTAAACACATGGATCTAAAGTATTATTTACCCAAGCAATCTAGATTTTTCTAACCATTTTCTGCAACTTAACCTCTAAGATTAGTCGTATCTTAAATCCTGATGCATTAGAATTTTCATTTAGGAAGATCACACATTATCAACAAAGTTACTACTACTATCATATTAATACATGTTCTATAATTATGTCAATCTAACATATGTCAACTAAATTAAGATTACGATCATCCATATCAAACAAAAAAGTAAGGCCCATCTATAATTCATTTTTTTTTCAATTCGAAACTGCCCTAGATAACCCTCAAGCGATGTTTCTATCACAAATTATGCTCATTCAAATACTATGAAGTTACCCTTTAACTTACTTAAATTCAATGCACAAAATCAAAGTTAAAACAATCCCCTAGACACTAACAAATCAAAACAGTTTCACTCCTACTGAATTCAAGCAGAAAAGTTTTCAAATTTCTTGTCTAATCTATAATCCAAATTCATAAGACCTTGTAGTATTTCGCTCATAACTTTTAAACCGTAAGTCGGAATTTAGATTACTTTATACCGTTGTAAAGCTTATTCAATTACCTATTCAACCATATATGGCTCATATTTTTATCTTATCCAGAGAAAAGCAGTTTATTCGATTGAGTCAGTCAGTTTTACAGATTTGAATCTGCCCTGTTCTCATTTTAGTCCACATTTTGGGGTTAATTCACCTATGACCTTTACTAATTCAATTTAGTACTTTAAAAACTTAAATCCCTTATTTGTCCCCTATTTTTACAAAATAAGATTGGTCCCTGAAAAGTTCATTTAAGTATACAATTTATCCTTTATTCAAAAACAATCCAGTTTTACTTATCTTGACAATTAGTCACTTCAATAACTCCATTGACTCTAATTCATGTAATTCAATTTAGCCAACATTAACTTCAACTTTCCCTCAACTTTTAACAAATTTTCCAGCATTTAAATAAGTTCAATTAAACCTTGAAACTTCTAATTATTCAAAAACAACCCCTAAACTATTTTCCATGACAACTTATGTGACTAATTTCATGTTACTTAATCTCTCTCAACTCTTAGGATATTTTCACTAGTCCAAGACTTAAATTAAACATTCCCACATGATTCCTACTATAGCTAAGACTGACTCGAAACCAAGACTTTAACTTGATTATCTTATCTTAGCAAAACATAATAAACACAGCTATTTATTGGGATATCACATCCTCAATCACATTACCTTTCATCTTATCAAACAATGTATTTAAATTTAATAGAATGCTCGGAATAGTTTCAATCTATTCCTATTTAGCTGGACCATTTTCAAATAATGGTTTGGGCCTCGGGTTTTAAGATAAATAAAATTAAATTGGACCATTTTCAAAACGAGCCCATTTAGCCATGGATATCTCCCATTGTGATTTCCTATTTCATTAAGGGTATTTTGGTCTTTGGCTTTTTCAATTTTAAACAAACATTAAAATATGCTTTTGGCTCATCTTCTTCTCTCCTCTCCTTTTTCTTCCAACGTCACCCCCCCCCCCCATTCTTAGGTTACTATTACATTCCATAGCTCATTCATCCTTGAAGATTTTTCAAAGGTAAGCTTGTTTTTGACTTACTCTCATCTTCCTCTCTTTCGAAGTACCACTATTTTTCACTTTACCCATGTTTTTGGAATATGAGTTTTTGGAAGTTTTGATTTAAAAGTGGTGTCTTTATTGTTCTTGAATAAATATTTTCATTGATTGATGTTAGATATGTTGTTTAGGAAACATAGGGTCCAACTTGTATGATTTTTAAAGGGTTTTGCTAAATTTCCCGGATTTGGGTTTTTTGGAGGATTTTGGGAGATTTTGAGTTGAGATATGGGGGTGTTTTATGTGGAAATAAGAGGGCTGATGGATAGGCTATATGTAAGGGCTGTTTTGGAGGCTTTAGGGAGTAATTTAAAGGTTGGAATCATTGGTTTTAGGGTGTGCTTAGGGGCTGCTCGGGAATATGAATTTTGGGTTTGTTTTAAATGGAATTTAGATGTCTTGTGTTTGGTATATAATCCGGGTTGACTATTTCGGAATGTGGACTGATTTGGGATTGTTTACTTTGTGTTGGAATGTTTAGAAGCGAGAAATTTGGTTGGTGAAGCTTCGGGGACAAATCCGGGGATTTCGGAGTCTTAAGCTTGGTCTTCGGTCTTCACTTGGGTAACAACGGTGAGTAGATTGGTTAATCTTTGGATTGTGCACATTTTGGGATCTTTGGGGTTTGGGTGGGACCTTAAGGGTTCACCTAAACCCGAGTGTAAGCCTCTCTACTCCTATGTTGTTGTGATAGGTTGAATAGTTATATGTTGTGATTATCATGTACATTTTAAGTTTTTAATGTGTAGTCGAGTTGAAGTCGTGCCTCACGTGATGGTAGTCTAAACTACGGTGATGTGTAGTCCCACCAGTAGTGACTAGTAGGAAAGTACTTTGATGTGTAGTCCCATTGGAAATCTACTAGTCGAAACAGTGATGTGCAGTCCCACCGTGTGTGTATGTTGGTTGTGCTTGCGCAAACCATGTGTTGTTGTTGAGATAGTCACTTCGTGCATCCATTGCTTTTCTTGCATATAAAATGTGTTTTGAAAAACTGCATGTTGTGGATTGTAGAGCCTCTCTCACTAAGCTATTAGCTTACGCTCTCTTTGTTTCCAACGTGCAGATCGTTAGAGTCTGGGGAGGCAAGCGGGCGAGGGAGGAGCTTTTTGAGTTCTCAAGCTCACACAAGTATGATTTGCGTTTTGTGATAATGCCTAAACGATGAGGTATAGAGATTTAGGAGTTGGTGTCAAACTCCTTAGGTGATTGTGTTTGAGCATGTTAAACTCATGGATGTGTTATGCTTTTGTTTCATGGATTGTGGACTATGCTTACCATGTTGCTTTGAATGTGCCTAAAAGTGTATGTTGGTGGCCTATGTGTGCCCTAGGTTTGACTATCTTGTTTATGGGACCTTATGCTTGCTAGTATGCCATCACTATGGAATTGCATGAAATCCTTGACTTGTATGGTCTTTGTTAGATTCAATGCCTCGTATGCTAATTCTTGGTGGTAGATTGATGTGTGTATGTTTGAATGAGTCTAGAGAAGTCTCATTTTATGCCTTATGTGTGTTTAAGCATGCCTTGCCTTAGGACTCATGCCTCTAGTTCATGTATGTTGGGCAAAGTGTCTTTTAGGGTCGTTTGGGACCTTTAGGCTTGTTGCAAAACGCCTAAGTCTGGTTTTCAAGGGTTGCAAACAGCCCGTGTTTCGAAACGAGCTGGGCCGTTTCAGAACGGGTAAGGCTTTAGGGACCTCGTATCGGAACGCGTTTCGATGCGGTTTGGCCTGTGAATCCCCCGTTTCGGAACGGGTATCGAAACGTTTTGGCTACTGGAATTCTGAGAAAATGACGAGATGAAAGCGTTTCGAAACGGGTCTAAAGGTTTCGAAACGGTCAAAATCTCATTGACCACGAGAAGTTGACCGTTGAGGGCGTTTCAGAACGGTTGACCTCCGTTCCGATACGACCCCTTCATATGGGCTTTGGGGCAGTTGACTTGGTCAAGGCGTTTCGATACGCCCCAAAGGTGTTTCGAAACAGCCTGTTTAATGGATTAAAATTGGGTCGTTTAAATGTTGTTTTAGGTTCGAATGTTTGTCTTTCGCTTTTTATTCCGCTTGTAACATCCCAAAAATTAGCCTAGAAGTATTAGAGGTTTAATTTAATTATTAAGCGAATATTTAGATTAAATTCCTTAATTTTCGAATTGAAATTGGTTCATTATGGACCAAATTGGAAATGTGGACAAATGTACAATAAGAATTCGGTTAAATCATTAGTGACCAATCCGAATAAAGATGAAAATTTAATGCTTGCATGCTAAAGTGAAAGTGCAAGGATTACTACTAATTATAAGATGGAAACATAGTATAATTAGAGAGTTTATACATGAATTAGTAGGAAAATTAAGGGAATTAGTTGGGGACATGACCCCTTGGTCATATCCCATTTAATGTGTCCCCTTCCCACTTTCTCATTTCCTTAACCGGCCACCCTCAACCAAACCACTATTCCACTTTGTTTCTTTCACACACATAAACACAACATAGAAAGCTAGAGAGAATAGAGAACTCGGTGGAGAAGAAGAAGCTTGTATGTTGGTGTTAATCACTTAGAAAATTCAAGGATAAATCGAAAGTAAGTAGCTTACTCCCTTCTTGATTCGGTTATGGTGAAAATTATAATAGATCAAATGATATGAGGTGTCTAGAAAATATTAAAGATGATGCTCTTAAGTGTGGTTGCTGGAAATCTGGAAATCTATATGAATTCTTAAGAGTTAAGAGTCATAAAATATTAAGAACAAGCATGCAAAGAATGTTGGCAGATTTGTAAAGTTCATGACATGCATCTTTGGAAATTCATAGAAAATTCTATAGAGAGAATTTGATGCCAGATTTTAGATATGTGTTACTTCAACATGTTTAGAATAATAGAAAAATGATAAAGCAAGGTTCTAAAGGCTGTGTAAAAATCTGGTAGTATAAAATATGGAAGCATGCAAAACTGTCCAGCCTTAACTCGAGCTGGACAGTGGACTTTGAAAATCTGTAGAAAATAATCTACTAAGCGGTTCGATCTGAATTTTTAGTATGTTGAAATTGGGAATGTAATCTGAAATTAGAAACAAACGGCACTCAATTTGGGGTTGTATACAAAGAGAACGAAGGGTGTTAATCTAGGTGGTCAGAATTGAGCAAAACTGGAAATATATGAAATTAGGATTTAAAAGTTATAAAATTGGTAAAATTGAAGCTTAATAAGTATTATTAAGTCGAGTTTTATGTTTAAGGATATGAAATTTAGTAAAATCGAAGGTCAATTTGAAGGTTTTAAGAGTTAATTGGAAGAATTAGAGTATTTAGCAAATTGTCGAATTGGATTAAATAATTTAGGGACTGTTTCGATTAAATTGAGAAATTCAGTCTTAATTTGCATGAATTGCATTCTGAAATTTTGTTATTTGCTTGTATTGAGTGCTCTTGATCTTAGAAGTGAAAGGGTAGAAGAAGAGGCTACTCCGGGATCGAATACGGATCGGGCGAAAGGCGTACGGATTACGAACTAGCTCGGCGATTTGTGAGTGAAACGAATCTTAGAGTTGGAATTAGAGTTCCAACTACCTTATTTCTGATTTTTAGATATAATAAGCATGCAAATTGGACTAATTGATTATTTGATTTAATAAGGGAAGAAGGAATTAAAAGGAAAATGTTATGTGCATGTGATATGTGATCTTGGTATTCTAAATGTTGGATCTAAATGTGATGCTTGGCATGTTAGTTAAAACTGAAATTTTATTATATGTTGGATTGACTTGAGTGTATTGAATTGCTGATTGATAGCATAAATGATAAGTTGATTAAGTGCTTGACATGGGAATTAAATTGGTTAATTCTGTGAGTATGCTTGATGTGTTTGTCTTGAAATTTAATTATGCTATGTGTATTTGGAGGAATTTCAAGTATGATTGGAGCATGATGATGATATGCTGTTTTGATTAAGTCTATTGGACTGTTTGTGATTCATGAATTTCTGATTATAAGCTTGACATAGGTTGGTCGAATGGTCAAAATTAGTCGAAATGGATTGATACCATGTTTTACATGTTTGATAAGTTCAATTGAGTATTGAACCATAAAACGAGATTCTGAAATTATAAGATATGAATTTGATTGGTTCGAATGTTGTCCTGAAAAGTGCGAATTGAACTTGTAATTCGTTAAATGACTATGTATGATAACATGTTATTGGAATTGAAATTTATAAGAAATTAATCGAAAGGATTAATTAAGAATTCTGAAAATTTGATCGATTACGTACCTGATTAAATTAAAGACTTAAATGCAAAGCCTTTGGTGTGTACAGTCTGTTTAGGTAGTACGGCTAGCCTAGAGTCTGAGCTCAATAAGAAAATCGGTACGTTAGTGTACTCGATATTGTGGTACGTAAGTGTACCTACTTGTTTAATGTCTGCGGACATTATAATATGTCATATGTGATACGAATTGGTACGTGGTACCTTAACATGGTGAATTTGATTCACAACCTCTGTTATATGTGACTTGCTTACCTATCAAACTATACTATCCAAGGCATTGCAATTTGATTAAGATAACAGTTAAAGAATTGAAATCTGAAATTTGAAGGAAATTAATGAAATTACTTATAGAAGTATTCGAATGACATGTTAAATTTGGTGATCCTGATATGCTTGATATGCTATGAGCCTTGATTGTGATGATAGGATATTTAGAGGCTAAATTAGGTTTCATGGCTTGTATGTGCAAATAATTTATGAAAAATGTATATTTGGTGGCATGTGTTCGAATGGAAATTGCTTGAATTCTTTGCCTATATGATCGAATGATTGATATATGATATGGATAATAATATGGCTTAATTTACTTGATTCATTCGATTGGAAATTGTTTGATTCCTTGTGTAAGTGTTCGAATGGCTGATACTTGTTTATTGATAACAATGTTGATTATTTTACTTGGCTTATTCGAATGAATTAATGTGCAAAGTGAGATTAAATTCGTTTGATCACAATGTTAATTGGAAACCGGATAGAATAGGGTTTTCGCACTAAGTACGAAATGTACTTACCACTCGAACCCTCCTGCCTCCCCCTAAATTTCAGGTTCTAACATCGTCAACCTCAACCCGAGACTTTACCGTACTCAAATTAAGTATGATATTCCTTGTCTTTGTCATACTCATGGTGGGTGGCTTAGCGTTTGGCATGTTAGTGCAGTTCGGTTTGTTGTTCTTGTTTATGAACTACTATTTCGGTTCTATGTAGACTTTTAAAATGTTTCCCTATATTTTGTTATGTAAGTAAGGGGGTAGATATGGGGTATAGATAGCCCGTATATATGTAGGGCTCGATTCTTTTTGTTGATAGCCACGTTTTGTATAGGCAACCATTAGGTTAGCCATTTGATACCCCGATTATTTTGTAAAGGGAAACTAAATACTATGGATTGTATGAACTGTCTATGATGCTTAGTTTTATATAAGTATGATGTATGTTCGGCTATGTATGATTTGGATGGAATGTATGTATTCGATTAATTAAATTGGGATGTTAATAATCGATTATAATTGGATAGAATTGCAATTGAAATATAGTTGGTAAGTTAATCGAATTAGACCTATACGTATAGCATTCATTTCAATAGGATGTATACGATGTTAATTTAAGTTAGTTTAAATTATTGAACTTAGAAATTTAAAGGTATGATTCATACGAATTGGTCATTGTTTACAATTGAAAACATCCTAGAATGGAAAAATAAATTTGTATAATTGGCCGAACAGTATTGTTGTGTATAATATAGCCTTGTATGTGTATGGTATTCGAAAGAGATGTTTTATAAAAAAAATGTTACACAAATTTGTTAATCCTTCCGTTGTGTTAATACGAATTCTGTTTAAGTTAATATAACGCTCCTTGCCCCTAATCCGGGTGAGGGGTGTTATACCGCTGTTATGATCACATAGGACTTGATTGAGCCTTTAGAAAAGATAAGTTAAAAGGAAAAAAAATAATAGGGTTGCTAACCGAAGGGAAGCCTTAGCGGGTTTCACTTTGGTTTTCCCCATGTGGCCTACTCGGACCGGTCATCCGGCCAGACCGGGACGAGGGGGTTACATTTATTGGTATCAAAGCCTGAGGTTTCTGAGACCTCGGGCAGGTAAGTGAGGTGAGTTAAGGTATTATGGGTGTTTTGCCATGTATGTCTAAATTTTGTCTCTAACACGGTGTATGAATGCATGCTATAGTGACCTTGTTGTTGTTTGAGAGTTAGTTCAAGTCCCCATTGTTAGGCGTTGTTGTCAAAATAAAAAGGAAAATTGTTTTGGTTTAAAGAGCTTGAGAACCTGAGTCATTGCCCTTTTTGCTAACCTAACGTTTCCTTATTGTTGTGTGTTTGATGTTTTAGATTATTTTAATTGCTATAGTGAGACCGAGGGGACGACCTAGTGCGGGTGACCAGGCACCCGAGAATGTGCCTCCATCTCTTCATGCTCCCGATGGTAATAGAGGGAACGTTGGAGGTGACGATAATGGGCCTCAAGCTGAGGCTAATGTGGGAGGTTATGAGGCTCAAGCGGGCCAAGGCCAGGCAGGTCCAGATGTGGCTCATTTGATTCAGACCATAGCCGGAGCTTTTCAGACAGCTTTGGCCGGCATGCAAGCTGCAGCACCACCTCAGGGTGCGGGGACAATATTAACCCTGGAGAGGCTTCGTAACTTAGGGGCAGTTGAGTTTCGTGGGCTGTCTCCGGAGGGTTCAAAAGGCTGGCTTGAGAGTACTACTCGCATCTTGGGTCAGATGGAGTGTTCGGATGCCCGTAAGTTGGGATGCATCGTCTCATTGCTTCAGGGAGATGCTTATACTTGGTGGACTACTGTTATTTCCGGTATGGCCGAGGCGGATGTCACCTGGGAGTTCTTCAGAAATGCCTTCAAGAGGAAATACCTCGGGGTTCGGTACTTGGATGAAAAGAAAAGAGAGTTCATGGCTTTGGTTCAAGGTAATAGGACCGTGCCTGAGTATGAGATCCAGTTTGTGAGGTTGAGCCAGTACGCGCTAGAGTTGATTCCGGATGAGAAGGAGCGATGTGAGCGTTTCATATATGGGTTGACTACAGATGTGAAGACCTACATTCTAGCCTCTGACTACACTGAGTTCGATGTCTTGGTCTCTAGGGCCAAGGATATAGAGCAGAATTTAAGCTCTAGGGCACGTGTCGCTGGGCTTGACTCCGGAAAGAGACATGTGAACTGGGATAGAGATCATGCCAAGAGGCATAGAGATAGGAGGTACCAGCCGGATAGGAGACCTAGGGGTGGTAACCATGGTCAAGGCCGTCAGGGCCAAGGGGCCGTTGGACACATTCCGGAGTGCACTAGGTGCGGGAGACGCCACCCAGGTGAGTGTATGGGTATGTTTCGAGCGTGTTGGAACTGTAGCTCCTGAGACCATTTGAGGCGTGATTGTCCACACCCAGTTAGGGGTGGACCGGCTCCAGCTAGGGGTTTTGAGCATCAGAGAAGCCATGGGCGCGGCCGTGGGAACTTTCAGCCGAGGAATGAGGGTCAGAGGAACTTGGCTCATGTGGTAGCAGTCCAGCCCGAGGGAGGAGGACCGACTAGGGTGTACGCTCAGGGAGAGGCTGGAAATGACACTGATGTCATTGCAGGTAATTTCACATTACAGTCTTTGAGTTTACTTTCATTGATAGACTGGGGGTCAACACATTCTTATATTTTGGGTGAGCACGCCAAGTCGTTAGGGTTACCATGTGATTGGTTAGAGATAGGTGTAAATGTCATTAGCTCTTTTGGCGATATAGTGGTAGTTAGGAAGGTGTATAGGAGGTGTCCCTTGATGGTTCAGGGTCACGTATTTCCGGTCGATATGATGGAGTTACCCTTCTATGGCTTTGACGTGATTTTGGGCATGGATTGGCTTGTAGAGCATAGAGCTAGGGTTGACTTCGAGACTAAGAGAGTCTCTTTGAGGCTTACCAATGACTTTGAGGTTGTGGTAGTTGGGGAGAATGTCAAGTTCCTGTTCAATGTGGTTTCAGCTTTAGAAGCTCAGAGGTTGTTGAGTTCAGGGTGTCATGCTTACTTGGATTATGTAATGAATCCGGATATGAGTGAGGTGAGGCCTCATGACATCAGAACAGTATGTGATTTTCCGAGTGTTTTTCCGGAAGAGCTACCAGGCTTGCCTCCAGATAGAGCAGTTGAGTTTGCTATTGAGACATATTCTGATTCTGCACCGGTGTCAATTGCTCCTTATAGAATGGCACCGAAGGAGTTGAAGGAGTTGAAGACACAGCTTCAGAAGTTGACAGATAGAGGCTTCATTAGGCCTAGTGTTTCCCTGTGGGGTGCTCCGGTCTTGTTTGTGAAAAAAGGATGGTAGCATGAGAATGTGTATAGATTATAGGCAGTTGAATAAGGTAACGGTGAAAAACAAATATCCCTTGCCTAGGATAGATGACTTGCTAGACCAGTTGAGGGGTGCTTCCGTGTTTTCGAAGATTGACTTCAGGTCCGGATACTATCAGTTGAAGGTAAAGGATGTGAACATCCCGAAAATAGCCTTTCGTACACGTTATGGACATTATGAGTTTTTGGTGATGCCTTTTGGATTCACCAACGCTCCAACAGCCTCCATGGATATGATGAACCGAGTGTTTCATAAGTTCTTGGACAGGTTTGTGGTAGTGTTTATTGATGACATCCTAGTGTACTCTAGGACCGAAGAGGAGCACGATGAGCATTTAATGTTAGTGCTTCAGACCCTACTTGAGAATCAGTTGTATGCCAAGCTAAGTAAGTGTGAGTTTTGGATTAGGGAGGTGGTCTTCCTAGGTCACGTGATCTCGGCTAGTGGAATTAGTGTAGATCCCAAGAAGATTGAAGTTATTGTGAATTGGAAACAACCGAAGTCAGTGACAGAAATCCGCAGCTTCCTAGGTTTGGCGGAATACTATAGAAGGTTTGTGGAGGGGTTCTCGAGGATAGCGGCTCCGTTGACCAAGTTTCTACAGAAGAATGTTCCGTATGAATGGTCAGATGCAAGACAAGAAACGTTTGAGAGATTGAAGAAAACTTTGACCAAAGCTCCCATTTTGATTCAGCCGGAGCCGGTGAGAGAGTTTGTGATTTACAATGATACGTCCTACGTAGGGCTAGGTTGTGTGCTTATGCAAGAAGGTAAAGTAGTAGCGTATGCTTCACGACAATTGAAGGCCCATGAGAAGAATTACCCCACACATGACATAGAGTTGGCTGCAGTGGTGTTCGCGTTGAAGATCTGGAGACACCATCTTTATGGTGAGAAGTGCACCGTGTACACCGACCACAAGAGTTTGAAATATTTGATGTCTCAAAGGGAGTTGAACCTCAGGAAGCGAAGGTGGTTAGAGCTTCTTAAGGACTATGACCTTACCATTGAGTACCATCCGGGCAAGGCAAATGTGGTGGCCAATGCCTTGAGTAGGAAGGTGGTCGTTGAGTTGCGAGCAATGTTTGCAAGGTTGAGTGTGTCTACGGTTGGTGGATTGATAGCCGAGCTTTAGGTCAAGCCATCATTGGTTCAGTTGATTCGTGAGAAGCAGTTGCGAGATGAGTCTTTGGCACCTCACGTGCAAGACATAGCCGAAGATAGGCCTACCGAGTATTGTTTTGGAAAGAATGGGATCCTATGTTTCAAGGATAGGATAGTGGTTCCGGAGGATGCCGAGTTGAGGCGTACGATCTTGAGTGAGGCTCACAATAGTCCTTTTGCTATGCATCCGGGTAGCACGAAGATGTATCGAGGGTTGAAGGAAGAGTATTATTAGGTTGGATTGAAAAGGGATGTAGCTGAGTTTGTAAGTAGATGCATGGTTTTTCAGAGAGTCAAGGATGAGCACCAGTTTCCCTCAGGGTTATTGCAATCGTTGAAAATTCCGGAATGGAAGTGGGAGCGTATCACTATGGACTTTGTGTTAGGACTAGCGTTGACTCATTCGAAGAAAAATTCAGTGTGGGTGATTGTGGATAGATTTACTAAGTGTGACCACTTCATACCGGTTCATACTACCTATACTTTGGACAAGTTGGTCGAACTGTATATCCGGGAGATAGTGAGACTACATGGGGTACCGAAGTCAATTGTATCAGACCAAGATCTGAGATTTACCACCAGGTTTTGGGATTGTTTTCATCGGGCCTTAGGTACTTGGTTGAACTTCAGCACTTCGTATCATCCGCAGTCAGATGGGCAGTCTGAGAGGGTAATTCAGATATTGGAAGATATGATGATGTAACCCCCTTAACCCGGGCTAGACGGTTGACCCGAATTAAGAAGTTTACACGGGGAAAACCAAAGTCAACCTGAAAGTCAACCTTGATTAACGACCCTTTTTTTTCTTTTTAATATTATCTAAATGCATATTAACCCTAATCATACACTCGAGGAAAGCATACTCGAAAACCAGAGCAATCGGACAACGATCAGGGACTCGATTGCACAACATACAGATTTAGGGACCAAAATGTAAATTCTGGAAATTTAGAGGACTTAATCAGTTTTAAGGTTACCAATATGAATTAATCATATTTCATGCTTCACTGCCAATTTTCATTTCAAACGGACATCTCAAACTCAACCAATTGCATATACAAACATTGGGACCAAAACGCAAAGATTTCAAAACATAAAACCGTCAATTTCAGTACCCGACGGTCGGGTGTTCCGAAACGAGAATGATCCGTTCCGAAACGCGGGACCGTTCCGAAACTCGTTGCGGAACAAGGCTTGGCAGTGGAAAAACCGTTCTGGAACGGCTCTACCCGTTTCGAAACGCCAAGGCCATTTCAAGCCCTATGTTCCGAAACGGTAGCACCCGTTCCGATACGGGCTGCCCAGAAATGCAGATTTTTGCTGGTTTAACTCACAATTGACCCATCAAACACATTCCAAAGACAACCAAATCATACCAGCAAGTCATTCAACACTCAATGACCATATTAGCATCAACCAATCTCAAACATTGCCGCGATTTAAGAAAAACCCAATTCTATAGGCATGCTTCCTATATAGAAAACCATGAAACCATCAATTCATCAAAACCACAAACCAAAGGCCATTTACAAGTCTCAACATCACCAAAAGCATAATGCCAACTTAGGGAGTCCAAAACATCTCCCAAAACACAATTTAGGTTCCCATTGCCAAATGCCAAAAGCTAAACATGTTATGAAAAATCGTCACCATACATGAGCTTAAGCTTCCACTTAGATTCTTGACCACCTTGCTGCCCCTTTAAGCACTTCAATGCTCTGCATTATTGGTTTAAGAAAAAGAGAGCGTAAGCACATAGCTTAGTGAGGAATGCTCAATTAAAACATCACAATAATGCATTTACAAAAACACCTTTTCAAGGCCTTTAGTTTCAAACAACCATTTATCAAACAATTATGCTTATATACCAAGCATTTCATGCTTCAATCCATCATCATGTCATATTGGCTTACAAGTGATAGTCCATAACATTTTTCAACTCAAAACACAATCGACAATCGGATACGCGGAAAACAAGCGTTGTCCCATACGCTTCATACACACTACCAATATCAAGGTGGAGCATGGTATAATCACAACCCCTCAACACCCGTGATGGAGACTATGGTACAATCACAACCCCTCCACATCACTCATTGGTAGTTGTATAACATCACTAACGAGATCACGGGACATACAACCCAAGATCCACACATGGACTTTTAACCACCATTGTGATCTTACAATACACAAGGTCCACACATGGACTTTTAACCACCATTGTAACCTTAACAATACACAAGGTCCACACATGGACTTTTAACCACCATTGTGACCTTAACACAAGACCCACCCATGGACTTTTAACCACCATGGTGTTCTTAACCATCTTGTTAGTGTACTTGGATGGAGTTTACGATACAATCACAACCTCTCAACATCCAAGGCGACTTTATTCGTGGTGCACCCATTCCTATAGCCGGCTAACTATATCCGATTCAAGTACTTTAAAACCAACACATCACTTGCCAATATACATCATTTAACATCATTAATTCACTGTTTTAAAGCATTTAACAAGCCATTAAATCAACATGCATCACTATGCATTAAAATCACATTTATCAATGTTCAAAACAAGGATCCCTTACCTTGAGCATCCTTCAACACATGGCTTATAAAACCAGCAATAAACATGCTAAAATATGCTTTCAAAAACAGAATTTTAAACATGCAAACAAAACACTTTGCATTCAACCAACTCATGGCTCATCAACAAGAGAGTTTTTCCGAAAACTTACTCTTGAGCTTAGCTAAGTTGTTTAGACTTTAATTAAGCTCACAAACCTTCAAAACATTGGTTTCAAAGCTGAAAACCAAACTTCACTCATTGATTCCGTTTCGCAAGCTTGCCGAAACACCAATCAAGCTTCCGGATCAACACCACAAGGATCCGAAGATGTCTCCCCTGTTTTAAACACATCAAAGCAGAGGATTAATGCATCATCATGCATTAATATCTTCAACCAAAACACCTAAACTCGCTGTTCTCATCAACACTCACATTTCGGCTACCAAACACAACCGAAATCACATCCAAACACCTCCACAACACTACCCAGCCAAGATCCATCAACTCCAAACATTCTTATACATCAATTAACATCCAAAAAGGATCTAATCACGTTCTTATACCTCCAGCTATAGCAGAACATCAAGATCACCCCAAAAACCATCACTAACTCAAGCAAAACTGGGGGAATTTCAGTTATAGCAGAACATCAAGATCACCTCAAAACAGTGCCCAAACATTTCATACGAATTTCATCGAAAATTAAACCAAATCTTGCATTTTAAAGCCAAGATCAAGAACACAACCATAAAACCTTTAATAAAACTCAAATCAAGGATTGAGAACTTGGGAATTTCAGTAAAGAACTGAGTATTTAGAGGAGAAGGACGTTCATACCTCTAAATGTGAGTTTCTCCTTGTTTAGATCCAAGATTCTTGAAAATTCAATAAGCAAATGCTAAGGTTTTGATGTAGAAATGATTAGAGATCCATTGGAGATTGAAATCTCATTTTTAGATGTCAAAATCAGAGGAAAAATGGCTGGGGAAAAGTGTTTGGCTGAAAGAAAAATGGAGAGAAAATGAAGAGGGAAAATTTTGAGAAAAGTTAGTTATGAACTCAAAATATCTATTTCCCCTTTTCCTTTTATTAAATATCATTTAATAAATGTTTAATATTAAGAAAAATCTGGAGAAAACTCTTCTTGGGTAAATTAGCTCCTTAAAGATTCAAAGTTTCAATCCTTTTAAAACAGTCACCAACTTTTCAAAAATTACATTTTAGTCACTAACTTGAAATGTCACATTTCGAAACCTCATTTTGTAAAATTGATTTCACCACTCTCTTATATATAATAAAAGAGGATTTTAGGATATTTTTCCATAATTTTAATGCATCCCGAACTAGGCTTTCCTAAAAATCACCTTTTATATTCGAACCGCAAACCGACCGGTCCGGTCCAAACCCAAAACTTCTAAGCCCAAAATTGGGGTGTTACAACTCTCCCCCCCCCCCTTAAGAAATTTCGTCCTCGAAATTTACCTGAAGGAAAGAGGTACGGAAACTGCTTCAACATGTCATCCTTTCGTTCCCACGTGGCTTCTTCAACACCACGATGTTTCCACAACACCTTTACCAACTCAATGGTCTTGCCTCGAAGAGCTTTACTATCCGAATCCAGAATCTTCACCGGTTCCTCATCATAGGTCAAATCCGGATTCAAATCCACTTCCTCCACAGGCATCACATGCGAAGGATCCGATCTATACTTCCGAAGCATAGAAACATGAAACACATCATGAATCTTTTCCAACTCTTGCGGTAACCTCAACTTGTACGCAACAGGACCCACACGTTCAATCACCTCGTATGGTCCAATGTACCTAGGGCTTAACTTACCCTTTCGGCCAAACCTCATCACCTTTTTCCAAGGCGAAACCTTCAAAAACACACGGTCACCCACCGCATACTCAATCTCCTTACGCTTCAAATCCGCGTAAGACTTTTGCCGATCAGAAGCTGCCTTTAAACGCTCACAAATGAGCTTCACCTTCTCGGTAGTTCCCTTCAACAAAGCTGGCATCGAAACCAACTTCTGACCCGTTTCAGCCCAACAAAGAGGAGTCCTACACTTCCTCCCGTACAAAGCTTCATAAGGTGCCATCTGAATACTTGCCTGATAACTATTATTATAGGCAAACTCCACCAAAGGCAAATGTTTCTCCCAAGAACCCTGAAACTCAATCACGCAGCACCTCAACATATCCTCCAAAACCTGGATAACACGCTCGGATTGTCCATCCGACTGCGGATGATAAGACGTACTGAAATTCAACCGTGTACCCAAAGCCTGATGCAAACACTGCCAGAAACGCGATGTAAACCTCGGATCCCTATCTGACACAATCGACTTAGGCACACCATGCAGCCGCACAATCTCAGCAATGTACAGCTCCGCAAGCTTATCCAAAGTGTACGTAGTATGCACAGGCAAGAAATGCGCACACTTCGTCAGGCGATCCACAATCACCCACACCGAATTCTTCTTCGATGGCGACAAGGGCAAACTAGATACAAAATCCATGGTAATCCTTCCCACTTCCACTCAGGAATTCTCAACGGTTGCAACAACCCTGAAGGAAACTGATGCTCAGCCTTAACTCGCTGACACACCATGCACTTGCTTACAAACTCTGCAACATCTTTCTTTAAACCCACCCAATAGTACTCATCACGAAGATCATGATACATCTTAGTAGTACCAGGGTGCATAGCAAAAGGACTACTATGACCTTCAGTCAGAATAGCACGCCTCAACTCAGCATCATTGGGCACCACTATCCGACTCCCAAAGCATAACACTCCATCATCCTTAAAACAGAAATCCGAAGGCCTACCATCTGCAATATCCTGAACATGCGGCACTAAGGAATCATCCAACAACTGCTTATCCTTAATCCACTGAACCAAGGATGGTTTCACTTGCAACTCATCCACAATACCACCATCACGCGAAATACTCAAACTGGCAAACATAGCCCTCAACTCAACAGCTACCTTCCTACTCAAGGCATCCGCTACAACATTAGCTTTACCCGGATGGTACTCAATCGTCAAATCATAATCCTTGATCAACTCCACCCAACGTCGCTGCCTAAGATTCAACTCTTTCTGGGACATCAGATACTTCAAACTCTTGTGGTCCGTGTACACAGTACATTTCTCACCATACAGGTAATGTCTCCAAATTTTCAAAGCAAAAACCATCGCAGCCAACTCAATGTCATGCGTAGGATAATTGCGCTCATGCACCTTCAACTGTCGTGACACATAAGCCACCACCTTACCCTCTTGCATCAACACACATCCCAAACCAACGTAGGACGCATCACTATACACCACAAACTCTTTCCCTAATTCAGGTTGAACCAAGATAGGAGCTTGCGTTAAAGCTGCCTTAAGCTTCTCAAAAGCCTGCTGTCTCGCTTCCGTCCACTCATACTTAACATCCTTCTGCAACAATTTCGTCAAAGGTGCAGCAATCTTTGAAAACCCATCCACGAATCTCCGATAGTATCCCGCCAAACCAAGGAAACTACGGACTTCATGAACAGACTTAGGAGGTTTCCAATTCATCACCGCCTCAATCTTCTGAGGATCAACACGTATTCCCTCAGCAGAAACCACATGACCAAGAAACACAACTTCTCTAAGCCAAAACTCACACTTGCTCAGCTTGGCATAAAGCTGATTCTCCAACAAAGCTTGCAACACAATTCTCAAATGCCCTTCATGCTCTTCCTCAGTACGAGAGTACACGAGGATATCATCAATGAACACCACAACAAACTTATCCAAGTATTCATGGAACACTCTATTCATCATGTCCATAAAAGCTGCAGGAGCATTCGTCAAACCAAACGGCATCACAAGGAACTCATAATGCCCATACCTCGTTCTGAAAGCTGTCTTTGGCACATCCACATCCTTCACCTTCAGCTGATAATACCCTGACCTTAAGTCAATCTTAGAGAACACAGCTGCTCCCCGAAATTGATCAAAAAGATCATCAATTCTCGGCAATGGATACCGATTCTTGATAGTCAACTTGTTAAGCTGACGGTAATCAATGCACATTCTCATAGTGCCATCCTTCTTCTTCATAAACAAGACCGGCGCACCCCAAGGTGACACACTCGGCCGAATGAAACCACGATCAAGCAACTCCTGGAGTTGCATCTTCAGCTCTTTCAACTCTTTCGGTGCCATTCGATAAGGAGTAATGGACACTGGAGTTGTGTTTTCATACAGCTCAATCCCAAACTCCACTTCGCGATTAGGAGGCAATCCAGGCAACTCCTCCGGAAACACACCAGGAAACTCTCGCACAGTCCTGATATCTTGCACACGCAACTCTTTAGAGCTAGGATTCATCACAAAGGCTAGGTAAGCTTCACAACCCTGCCTCAGCATCCGGCTCGCTTCCAATGTAGACACCACATTGGCAAGAAACTTCACATTCTCACCAACCACCACTACCTCATAATCATCTGCAAGCTTCAACGAAACTCGCTTATTCTCACAATCCACTACAGCTCGATGCTCAACAAGCCAATCCATACCAAGGATTACATCAAAACCATAAAAAGGCAATTCCATAAGATCAACATGGAAAACATGGTCTTGCACAACCAAGGGACATCTTCTATAAAGCTTCCGAGTCACAACAGTCTCACCAAAAGAACTAGTGACACGCATACCAACATCCAAACACTCAACAGGCAAACCAAGCAATTCAGCATGCTCACGCAATATGTATGAGTGTGTAGATCCAGAATCAATCAAGGAAAGTAATGACAAGGATTGCAAAGTGAAAGTACCTGCGATCACATCAGTGTCATTTCTCCCCTCCCTCTGAGCATACAATCGGGCCTGACCACCACCCTCAGGCTGAACAGCTACAACATGAGCTATATTCCTCCCACCATCCTCTCTACGCTGGAAGTTACCACGGCCGCACCCACGACCTCTCTGTGGTGCAACAACTCCAGGAGCACGTCCTTGGCCACCACCGGCTTACAGAGGACACTCCCTCCTCATGTGATCCGCGGAACCACAGTTCCAGCATGAGTTACCAGTCGTCACAACAGGAGCCTGCACCTCCCTCACTGCTCGAGGACAATCACGCCTCAGGTGTCCACGCGACCCACATGTCCAACATGTGTTCGGTTCAGCTCTCGCATTGTCCCCCTAAACAGGAGCACCTTGGCCCCCACCACCTCGCCTAGCTGAAGACTGATACTTTCGTTCACGTCCTCTCTTGTTCCGTCCGCCACCGGAACTATACTCAGCAGCTCGCTTGCCCACACTAGGACCAGCACCTCTAGAAGATAAACTCAAATTCAACTCAATGTCCTTTGCTCTACCAACCAGCACATCAAAGTCAGTATACTCAGCAGCCAGCATATAGGTCTTCACTTCCGTCACAAAACCATAACATAAACGTTCACACCTCTCCCGCTCATCAGGAACAAGCTCAGGTGCATACTGACTAAGCTGGACAAACTGAACCTCGTACTCAGCTACAGACATGCTCCCCTGAGTAAGAGACATGAATTCCCTTTTCTTCTCATCCAGGTATCGCACACCCAGATACCTCCTCTTGAAAGCGTTCAGAAAGAACGTCCAAGTTACATCAACTTCCGCCATTCCAAAGATAGAGGTCGTCCACCAGGTATACGCATCGTCGTGCAGCAATGATATCACACAGCCCAGCTTCTGCACATCATTGCAGTTCATTTGACCCAAGATTCTCTTGGTACTTTCCAGCCAAGATTCAGAACCTTCAGCAGACAAACCCCTGAACTCAGTCCCTCCCAGACTGCGCAAACGTTCCAAAGGTAGTCTAGCATTAGCATCTCCCTGATGCCCAGCTCCTTGAGCTCCAGCTACCGCTGCTCGAAAAGCTCCAGCAATGGCTTGTATCAGCATTGTCATGTCAGGAACAGCTTGCCCCTGACCAGCTTCAGGTCCAGCGACCCCAGCACCAGCAGCAACACCAGCTCCTTCACCCCCAGCACCACCACCACCAGGTGGAGGAGGTAAATCCACCACATTTTCAGCGTTCTCCTCATTCTCATTTTGAGCCATAGCTCGCGTATTAATCCTCGTCTCTCTACGAGGTGTCATACTAAACAATGCAATCACAATGCAATAAACAAAGTCAGGCTCAGCAAGGTAAGAAATCCAAGTACTCAAGCTCATTTCCAATTAAAAACAAATCATTTCATTAGCTTTGATTTGGCAATGGGTCCCTCTAACATGCTTCACCACAGCACACACCACAATTGTAACATACTTACAATTCACACAACATGCTTTCACTCAACAAGCATACAAAACAATAATACACTTATCACCCACACAACCATTCCCAATTACTCGAGAACTCATCTCTGATACCAACAAATGTAACCCCCTTAACCCGGGCTAGACGGTTGACCCGAATTAAGAAGTTTACACGGGGAAAACCAAAGTCAACCCGAAAGTCAACCTTGATTAACGACCCTTTTTTTTCTTTTTAATCTTATCTAAATGCATATTAACCCTAATCATACACTCGAGGAAAGCATACTCGAAAACCACAGCAATCGGACAACGATCAGGGACTCGATTGCACAACATACAGATTTAGGGACCAAAATGTAAATTCTGGAAATTTAGAGGACTTAATCAGTTTTAAGGTTACCAATATGAAATTAATCATATTTCATGCTTCACTGCCAATTTTCATTTCAAACGAACATCTCAAACTCAACCAATTGCATATACAAACATTGGGACCAAAACGCAAGGATTTCAAAACATAAAATCGTCAATTTCAGTGCCCGACGGTCGGGTGTTCCGAAACGGGAATGATCCGCTGCGAAACGCGGGACCGTTCTGAAACTCGTTGCGGAACAAGGCTTGGCAGTGGAAAAACCGTTCTGGAACGGCTCTACCCGTTTCGAAACGCCAAGGCCATTTCAGGCCCTATGTTCCGAAACGGTAGCACCCGTTCCGATACGGGCTGCCCAGAAATGCAGATTTTTGCTGGTTTAACTCACAATTGACCCATCAAACACATTCCAAAGACAACCAAATCATACCAGCAAGTCATTCAACACTCAATGAACATATTAGCATCAACCAATCTCAAACATTGCCCCGATTTAAGAAAAACTCAATTCTATAGGCATGCTTCCTATATAAAAAACCATGAAACCATCAATTCATCAAAACCACAAACCAAAGGCCATTTACAAGTCTCAACATCACCAAAAGCATAATACCAACTTAGGGAGTCCAAAACATCTCCCAAAACACAATTTAGGTTCCCATTGCCAAATGCCAAAAGCTAAACATGTTATGAAAAATCGTCACCATACATGAGCTTAAGCTTCCACTTAGATTCTTGACCACCTTGCTGCCCCTTTAAGCACTTCAATGTTCTGCATTATTGGTTTAAGAAAAAGAGAGCGTAAGCACATAGCTTAGTGAGGAATGCTCAATTAAAACATCACAATAATGCATTTACAAAAACACCTTTTCAAGGCCTTTAGTTTCAAACCAACATTTATCAAACAATTATGCTTATATACCAAGCATTTCATGCTTCAATCCATCATCATGTCATATTGCCTTACAAGTGATAGTCCATAACATTTTTCAACTCAAAACACAATCGACAATCGGATACGCGGAATACAAGCGTTGTCTCATACGCTTCATACACACTACCAATATCAAGGTGGAGCATGGTACAATCACAACCCCTCAACACCCGTGATGGAGACTATGGTACAATCACAACCCCTCCACATCACTCATTGGTAGTTGTATAACATCACTAACGAGATCACGGGACATACAACCCAAGATCCACACATGGACTTTTAACCACCATTGTGATCTTACAATACACAAGGTCCACACATGGACTTTTAACCACCATTGTGACCTTAACAATACACAAGGTCCACACATGGACTTTTAACCACCATTGTGACCTTAACACAAGACCCACTCATGGACTTTTAACCACCATGGTGTTCTTAACCATCTCGTTAGTGTACTTGGATGGAGTTTACGGTACAATCACAACCTCTCAACATCCAATGCGACTTTATTCACGGTGCACCCATTCCTATAGCCGGCTAACTATATCCGATTCAAGTACTTTAAAACCAACACATCACTTGCCAATATACATCATTTAACATCATTAATTCACTGTTTTAAAGCATTTAACAAGCCATTAAATCAACATGCATCACTATGCATTAAAATCACATTTATCAATGTTCAAAACAAGGATCCCTTACCTTGAGCATCCTTCAACACATGGCTTATAAAACCAGCAATAAAAATGCTAAAATATGCTTTCAAAAACAGAATTTTAAACATGCAAACAAAACACTTTGCATTCAACCAACTCATGGCTCATCAACAAGAGAGTTTTTCCGAAAACTTACTCTTGAGCTTAGCTAAGTTGTTTAGACTTTAACTAAGCTCCCAAACCTTCAAAACATTGGTTTCAAAGCTGAAAACCAAACTTCACTCACCGATTCCGTTTCGCAAGCTTGCCGAAACTCCAATCAAGCTTCCGGATCAACACCACAAGGATCCGAAGATGTCTCCCATGTTTTAAACACATCAAAGCAGAGGATTAATGCATCATCATGCATTAATATCTTCAACCAAAACACCTAAACTCGCTGCTCTCATCAACACTCACATTTCGGCTACCAAACACAACCGAAATCACATCCAAACACCTCCGCAACACTACCCAGCCAAGATCCATCAACTCCAAACATTCTTATACATCAATTAACATCCAAAAAGGATCTAATCACGTCCTTATACCTCCAGCTATAGCAGAACATCAAGATCACCCCAAAAACCATCACTAACTCAAGCAAAACTTAGAAAAATCAACCTATTCGAGATTGCATTGATTAAACCTCAATTTCACACCAATTATACATCCAATTTTCATCAAAAAGAAACCTCAAAACAGTGCCCAAACATTTCAAACGAATTTCATCAAAAATTAAACCAAATCTTGCATTTTAAAGCCAAGATCAAGAACACAACCATAAAACCTTTAATAAAACTCAAATCAAGGATTGAGAACTTGGGAATTTCAGTAAAGAACTGAGTATTTAGAGGAGAAGGACGTTCATACCTCTAAATGTGAGTTTCTCCTTGTTTAGATCCAAGATTCTTGAAAATTCAATAAGCAAATGCTAAGGTTTTGATGTAGAAATGATTAGAGATCCATTGGAGATTGAAATCTCATTTTTAGATGTCAAAATCAGAGGAAAAATGGCTGGGGAAAAGTGTTTGGCTGAAAGAAAAATGGAGAGAAAATGAAGAGGGAAAATTTTGAGAAAAGTTAGTTATGAACTCAAAATATCTATTTCCCCTTTTCCTTTTATTAAATATCATTTAATAAATGTTTAATATTAAGAAAAATCTGGAGAAAACTCTTCTTGGGTAAATTAGCTCCTTAAAGATTCAAAGTTTCAATCCTTTTAAAACAGTCACCAACTTTTCAAAAATTACATTTTAGTCACTAACTTGAAATGTCACATTTCGAAACCTCATTTTGTAAAATTGATTTCACCACTCTCTTATATATAATAAAAGAGGATTTTAGGATATTTTTCCATAATTTTAATGCATCCCGAACTAGGCTTTCCTAAAAATCACCTTTTATATTCGAACCGCAAACCGACCGGTCCGGTCCAAACCCAAAACTTCTAAGCCCAAAATTGGGGTGTTACATATGAGGTGTTGCATCATTGATTTTCAGGGGACGTGGGAGAAACACCTACCGTTAGTGGAGTTCGCGCATAACAACAGCTTTCAGTCGAGTATACAGATGGCTCCTTATGAGGCATTGTATGGTAGGAAGTGTAGAACCCCGATTTGTTGGGCCGAGGCCAGACAGAAACTTGTGTCGATGCCCGAATTGCTTAAGGGAATCACCGAGAAGGTGAAGTTGATATGTGATCGCTTAAAAGCAGCTTCAGATCGACAAAAATCCTATGCCGACTTAAAGAGGAAGGAGGTAGAGTACTCCGTGGGGGATAAAGTGTTTTTGAAAGTCTCACCTTGGAAGAAAGTGATGAGGTTTGGGAGGAAGGGCAAGTTGAGCCCAAGGTACATAGGGCCTTATGAGATAGTTGAGAGAATTAGTCCGGTTGCGTATAGATTGAGGCTCCCAGCTGAGCTAGAGAAGATTCATGATGTATTTCATGTGTCGATGCTTAGGAGGAATAGATCGGATCCGTCCCATGTTATGCCAGTGGAAGAAATAGAGTTAAACCCAGACTTGACATACAACGAAGAACCAGTGGAGATACTTGCTTCTGATAGCAAGGTGTTGCGTGGAAAGACCATAGAGTTGGTCAAGGTATTATGGAGACATAAAGGTGTGGAAGAGGCCACGTGGGAGAGGAAAGCTGACATGCTTGAGCAGTTTTCGTATTTGTTTCCGTCAGGTAATTTAGAGGACGAAATTCTTTAAGTGGGGGAGAGTTGTAACACCCGGGTTCGGGGGTCGGGTGTAAATAATAATTAAATAATGGTTTGGGCCTCGAGTTTTAAGATAAATAAAATTAAGTTGGACCATTTTAAAAACGAGCCCATTTAGCCATGGATATCTCCCATTGTGTGATGAGTTCTGAAATATGACATATTTCATTTGCTATTTTTCTAGTTATTTGGACTTCTTGCTGCTTAATACATGTTGTTTTCGTTGTATTTTGTGCAGGGATCCAATTCTGGAAATAGCAGTGAAAATGGGGCATTTCTGCAGTTTTATTATAATTCTGTCATGACTGGCATCATGGGCACGACACCAGGCACGACACGTCTGACGTGGCAATGATGTGGCAGTGATGCGGCAGTGACGTGGCAACTTCTAGAAGATCCTGCAATGTTCCGAGAAAAGAATCCGATCAGTTTATCAGCTTTTATCCATTTAGTTTTATTTTGAATTTTAATCAACATTTGAATTTGAATTGTTATTATCCAATCACTTTATCTTTGTAAATCTAAGCCTATAAATACCACCCTTGGTAAAGGCTTAGATTATCAATCATTTTTAGTTTTCATCTTCTAGCTTGACACGTTTTTAGCTTTAATAAAAGTTCTTTTACTTTATTTTCTTGTTCCGTTTTTATGCTATTTAATTAATTTCCAAAAATCAAGTTAAGTATGATAATTAATATCATGCTTAGCTAAATTTCTTGAGCCAAGAGCTAGCCAAATCAATTCTAATCGTGGGGATTGAACATTGCCTAAATTCCTTCGAGAATACATTTTTATCTTTCTGTTTAGATAGTTTGGCAATCGGCCTTACTAAAGTTTTTAATCATTTTTCAAATCAAAAAGAGCTCGTTGGTCTGGAATCGTTTAAAGACATAGTTGGGAGGAAGGATCGGCCTGTGGCAATTTCGACTTCCTGTGAACACTCTTAGCAGCGGTCCGCTAAGGAAAGATAAAATCAGAAGCGGTTCTTTTTAAGACAATTTCTGAGACGGGCTTTTCCTGCTTTCAAAAATAAATACATTAACGGCGATAGACGTGGTTAATTTGTTTAAGAATCAACCTTCGAAGATAGTCTTGGGAGGATTGGTTACTCGAGAGAGAAGCAAGTTGCGACGGGTTGGGCCTCGCAGACTGTAACCGACATGATCCCCAGAGTAAAAATCTATTTCAATGATCGAAGGAATTGACAAGGCTAGCTCGAGGCTAATTTGCATATTTGGTTTTCTTATTATTTTTAATTCTTGCATTTTATTTTTTTACTTCACTCAAAATCATATCACCCCCTTTTTATTTCTTTGTTTTTACAGATATTCCTGGGAATTCAAATCCGACAAATTCAAGTCAAGAATTCTGAATAATCTCCCTGTGTATCGACCCTCTTTCTCTATATTACTCAATTTCTTTATTTTATTTATTGTTGAAAGAGGTTAAATATATATTTATTTTTGACCGGTTAAACGACGACTTGTCAAAATTGGCGTCGTTGCCGGGGAGATTTATTTTCGGCAATTTTTGACTGATTTTTGTTTTATTTTATGACCAGGAAGAACCCGGGTACTTTAGCTCCGTACAACCCGGAAATCGAAGCAAGCGCTCGTAGAACTCACGGCGAAACACTTCGACGAAAGAAACAACAACCAAGCACACGACAATCCGATCAGAAATCCACTTCTGAAACTACACCAGTCAAAGAACCTACACTAGAACCAGAACCGATGGCAGATCACACAATTCGAGAGCTAAACGCAGCCCCTACTGTGCAACAACCCCTTTGTATCGCCTTTCCTCACGGTGATACCCCATTCCAACTCAAAACGGGCCTAATTCACCTATTACCCACCTTTAATGGCCTCCCTACTGAAAGCCCACATAAACACCTTGTCGAATTTCACATGGTGTGCAACAGCATGAAACCGCAAGGAGTTTCGGAGGATCAGATAAAACTAAGGGTATTTCCTTTTTCTTTAGCCGGAATGGCTAAAGAATGGTTATTTTATTTACCTCTGAATTTTATTAATACATCGGCTGATCTTTCTCGTGTTTTCCTTGACAGGTATTTCCCTGCAGCAAAAGCGACTGAACTTAGGCGAAGCATTTTGGGTATCCAACAAACGCATGATGAGTCCTTATACGATTATTGGGAAAGATTCAAAAAGTTGTGCGCGAGTTGTCCGCAACATGGCTTATCCGAGCAAACACTCCTTCAATACCTATACGAAGGAATGTTACCGATGGACAAAAAGATGGTAGATGCAGCAAGCGGTGGCGCGCTCGTCATCATGACTCCTACTGCAGCAAGAACATTAATCTCCACAATGGCTGCAAATTCGCAGCAGTTTGGTTCTGTGAATGAACCCAGTCGACGGGTTCACACAGTAAGCACAATTTCATTAGAGAATAAAATTGATAATTTGACTAATATTGTGTATTCTCTTGTTTTAGGGGATATAAAAGCTGCTAAGGTATGCGGAATATGCACTATGCCAGATCACGCAACTGACTTATGCCCATTGTTGCGGGATACATCTGGTGCCCAGGTTAACGCCATACACAACTTTCCCGGACCTCCCCAAAGACCCTATAATCCACATAGCAATACCTTCAATCCCGGTTGGAGAGATCACCCAAACTTGAGCTACGGTAATTAGAACCCGAATTACCAACCTAGGCAACAACCTCCCTACCAAAACCAAGCACCCCAAAAATCCTCGCTTGAGTCTATTGTTGAGAGATTGGCAGTTTCGCAGGAAAAATTCCAAACCCAAACACAATCCCATCTCCAGCAAATCGATAAACAAATAAGCCAACTAGCTCAAGCCGTTAGCCGTATAGAATCCCAAGGAAAGTTACCATCACAAATCGAAACCAATCTAAGGGGAAAATGTGAGCGTGATCACTCTGCGTAGTGGAACTGTGATAACGCCTGAACTGCCCAAGCAAACCGAGCAAAAATCCGACGAGCAAGGCAACTCTTCGAAGGACCAGAACGAAAAGTCTCCACCCACTGCAGGTAACTCTAAATCCAATATTTCCATTTCTACTTACGAACTTGTTCCTCCTTTTCCAGGTAGATTGGCGAAACGAGATAAAAAGGAGGAAGAGAAGGAAATTTTGGATGTATTCAAGAAAGTGGAAATTAATATTCCACTTCTTGATGTTATTCGAAAAGTGCCTAAATACGCAAGGTTTCTGAAGGACTTATGCACAAACCGAAGGTGACTATCCGGAAATGAAAAAGTTAACCTTGGTGAAAATATTTCGGCCATCTTTCAAAAGTCGTTGCCGCCAAAGTACAAGGACCAAGGTATGTTTGCGGTTCCTTGTAAAATTAGGAATGTTGGGATAAAAAGGGCGATGTGCGATTTAGGCGCATCTATCAACGTCATGCCGTTAAGCGTTTACAACAAAATTTTGACTGAACCATTGAAAGAAACGCGAGTGACGGTTCAATTAGCTGATCGATCAGTCATCTACCCCGAGGGAGTACTAGAAAACGTGTTGGTACAGGTAAAAAAATCTTATTTTCCCTGCTGATTTTTATATTATTGACATGGAAAATGATCGCAGCAATAACGGATCTGAAATCTTGCTTGGTCGACCTTTCCTATCAAATGCGCATACAAAGATTGATGTCCGCGACGGCATCTTAACTATGGAATTTGCTAGGGAAGTAGTTAAATTTGATATGTATAAAGCTATGAAGTATCCTGATTCGGTCGCAAGTTTAAATTTTGTTGATATTATAGATCAGTTAGCTGATGATTTGATCGAAACTGGTATGTGTTATGACTTTTGTAGGGAATTCGCGGATCTCGACGATGAAAATATAGGCGAAATCATTTCAACTCTTTCTTCCCTTTCTGATTTTCGATTAATTCCAACTAGATCTAAACATTTTTCCTCAATTTTGCAGGAACCAAAGCCGAAGTTAGATCAATTCAAGTATATATTTTTAGGCGACAACCAAACTTTGCCAAACATCATCTTGAGTGAGTTGTCGCATCGGGAAGGAGGTAGAAGCTTAGTTGTTGTTTTGCGCACAAATAGAAAGATGAAGGAAGGCCTTAAAACGACAAGAGATGGACATCACCGTTTATTTGAAGAACTTGATTTTAAAGAACAAAAAATTTAGCAAAGGTCGTCGAGCTAAACGACGTTAAACAAACTGCTAAATGGGAGGCAACCCATTGGTTTATTTTTTGTTAATTTTTACTTCTTCTTTTTTTACAATTTAATTTATGCTTCAGTTTTCATTTTCCTTTTTTCCTTAATTAATTTTCTTTTTCATTTGCAGGACTTCTATTCGCGAACAGCAGTGGCAAACTTAACCCCAGCTGAAGTGCACCGTTTCATTAATGTGGTGCATTTTAGCACACTCAATGAGCGGTGCACGTTAGCCCATCCCCTTTCCCCTTGGCATATCACCCCAATTTTCCTTTTTTTCCCTCTCCCTTTTCTTTCTTTCCCGCAAACCACCAAACCCTAGATAACTCACCAGCCGATTCACTCAGCCACAATCCACCATGCCCCGCACGCGACAGCAAGCTCACCGGCTTCCCAAAGAACCGTCGTTGGTCATCGGTGGCGTCTTGCATCCCCACGATTTATGGCGATCATCAGCGATTCCGAACTAACTTCCGCACCTTCTCCACGTCGCAATGGTCGACGACGGCAAGCCCCCAATCCCTCGAACGAGATTCCTCCTCCCTACCGTGGTGGCCGACGACCAGCAACTATTCGACGGGTGCCCAACAAAAATGCTGAACCACCCTTCGCTACACCCTCTTTCCGGCGACTCCGTTCAAAGCCCTCTGCCGCCGCTGATCCGAGCCACTCATATTGCACCATTGCCATCGACTCACTCTACATTCACAGGGAGTATCTTTTGCCCTTATTTTCTCTTTATTTCCTTAATTTTTATGAATTGGGGCAATTCATTTAAGTGAAGGGGAGGGTAGCAAACCACTTGCCATGCTTATCTGATATATGTTTGATTTTGGTTTAACTTTGAGAAAATATTTTCCTTGCCATTGCATTATATCCAGCATGTTATAGTTGTTATAGTGCATAGGAATATTTGAATGTTGACATTTTGATAATCAAATGGCATGAGTATAATGATAGTTTGACATCTCTTTTCAATTTTCCTTGATTTTGATAATTGGATTTTTCTCCTAGCTTAATCAACTTAGCCTAATTTTGTGAGAATTTGAGCCTTGAGCATGCATCTTATTTTTTATGCTCGTTTTTCCTTGCTTGAGAGTGTCATCTTGAATTTAGGAATCTAGAACTTGTGGCTTGTATACGATTTGAGACTACATTAGAATGAGGTGCTTTAAGATGATTTAGGCATTAGGATTTTCTCTATTTCGTTAAAATTTACCTTTCGCTTAGTGAACCCTCTTGAAACCTTATATCCCATTTTTTTGGCTTATCCCTCAACCAAACTTTTTGACTGATCAAATGCTAGAAATTGTATTGCTAGACAAAAAAGGGCTGCAAATCGAATAAAGGGCAGAATTTTTTCGAAAAAAAAAATGATGAAAAAAAAGAAAAAAACAGAATTAAAGGAGGCAATTGCTTTGAAGAAAAAAAAGAAGAAAAACAGTTTCGGAAAAATGAAAAAAATAAAAAATAAAAATATGTGTTTGCTTGCCCATTTTTAGCTCATCTTTTGTCTTTGTTGCTTATTGTTTGAAACTTCTTGCATTGATCATCTTCTTTTGCCTTTTCTTTCCATCTTTCTACCCTTTTTCTAAACCCACATTACACCTTGAATAAAAGACTTAATGATTTTTGCACCTCGATTCTAATAAGTAGTGGAGAATTGAACTTGTTACAAGCCTATGGAAACCTTTGTTCATGCATGACTTAGAGTGCTTTTGCTTCACATTTACCTTTAAACACTTTGAGTGCTTTTGAGTGTACCTTGGTGAGGATTAAGACTAGGTTAGGATTTGATTACTACTTGACAGACAATTGAAAGAATGAAAGACTGTTCTTTGCTTATATCCAATTGGTTTGATTTGTGTCTCTTTCATAGTATTTCTTTTGCACCTGAACTCTTATAATTATGCTTGATACTTGTGATGGCTTGAAGAATGCATTCTTGGTTAATATCTTTTTCGGACATACTTGAGGACAAGCATGAGACAAGTGAGGGGGAATTTGATGAGTTCTGAAATATGACATATTTCATTTGCTATTTTTCTAGTTATTTGGACTTCTTGCTGCTTAATACATGTTATTTTCGTTATATCTTGTGCAGGGATCCAATTTTGGAAATAGCAGTGAAAATGAGGTATTTCTGCAGTTTTTATTATAATTTTGTCATAACTGGCATCATGGGCACGACACCAGGCACGACACGTCTGACGTGGCAGTGATGTGGCAGTGACGCGGCAGTGACGTGGCAACTTCTAGAAGATCCTGGAATGTTCCGAGAAAAGAATCCGATCAGTTTATCAGCTTTTATCCATTTAATTTTATTTTGAATTTGAATTGTTATTATCACATCACTTTATCTTTGTAAATCTAAGCCTATAAATACATCCCTTGGTAAAGGCTTAGATTATCAATCATTTTTAGTTTTCATCTTCTAGCTTGAAATGTTTTTAGCTTTAATAAAAGTTTTTTTACTTTATTTTCATGTTCCATTTTTTATGCTATTTAATTATTTTCCAAAAATCAAGTTAAGTATGATAATTAATATCATGCTTAGCTAAATTTCTTGAGCCAAGAGCTAGCCAAATCAATTCTAATCGTGGGGATTGAACATTGCCTAAATTCCTTCGGGAATACATTTTTATCTTTCTGTTTAGATAGTTTGGCAATCGGCCTTACTAAAGTTTTTAATCGTTTTTCAAATCAAAAAGAGCTCGTTGGTCTGGAATCGTTTAAAGACATAGTTGGGAGGAAGGATCGGCATGTGGCAATTTTGACTTCCTGTGGACACTCTTAGCGGCGGTCCGCTAAGGAAAGATAAAATCAGAAGCGATTCTTTTTAAGACAATTTCTGAGTCGGGCTTTTCCTGCTTTCAAAACTAAATACTTTAACGGCGATAGACGTGGTTGATTTGTTTAAGAATCAACCTTCGAATATAGTCTTGGGAGGATTGGTTACTCGAGAGAGAAGCAAGTTGCGACGGGTTGGGCCTCGCAGACTGTAACCGACATTATCCCCGGAGTAAAAATCTATTTCAATGATCGAAGGAATTGACAAGGCTAGCTCGAGGCTAATTTGCATATTTGGTTTTCTTATTATTTTTAATTCTTGCATTTTATTTTTTTTACTTCACTCAAAATCATATCACCCCCTTTTTATTTCTTTGTTTTTACAGATATTTCTGGGAATTCAAATCCGACAAATTCAAGTCAAGAATTATGAATAATCTCCCTGTGGATCGACCCTCTTTCCCTATATTACTCAATTTCTTTATTTTATTTATTGTTTAAAGAGGTTAAATATATATTTATTTTTGACCGGTTAAATGACGACTTGTCATTGTGATTTCTTATTTCATCAAGGGTATTTTGGTCTTTGGCTTTTTCAATTTTAAACAAACATTAAAATATGCTTTTGGCTCATCTTCTTCTCTCCTCTCCCTTTTCTTCCAACGTCAACCCCCCCCCCCCCCATTCTTAGGTTACTATTCCATTCCATAGCTCACTCATCCTTGAAGATTTTTCAAAGGTAAGCTTGTTTTTGACTTAGTCTCATCTTCCTCTCTTTGGAAGTACCACTATTTTTCACTTTACCCATGTTTTTGGAATATGAGTTTTTGGAAGTTTTGATTTAAAAATGGTGCCTTTATTGTTCTTTACTAAATATTTTCATTGATTGATGTTAGATATGTTGTTTAGGAAACATAGGGTCCAACTTGTATGATTTTTAAAGGGTTTTGCTAAATTTCCCGAATTTGGGTTTTTGGGAGGTTTTGAGTTGAGATATGGGGGTGTTTTATGTGGAAATAAGAGGGCTGATGGATAGGCTATATGTAAGGGCTGTTTTAGAGGCTTTAGAGAGTAATTTAAAGGTTGGAATCATTGGTTTTAGGGTGTGCTTAGGGGCTGCTCGGGAATATGAATTTTGGGTTTGTTTTGAATGGAATTTGGATGTCTTGTGTTTGGTATATAATTCGGGTTGACTATTTCGGAATGTGGACTGATTTGGGATTGTTTACTTTGTGTTGGAATGTTTAGAAGCGAGAAATTTGGTTGTGAAGCTTCAGGGACAAATCTGGGGATTTCGGAGTCTTAAGCTTGGTCTTCGGTCTTCACTTGGGTAACAACGGTGAGTAGATTGGTTAATCTTTGGATTGTGCACATTTTGGGATCTTTGGGGTTTGGGTGGGACCTTGAGGGTTCACCTAAACCCGAGTGTAAGTCTCTCTACTCCTATGTTGTTGTGATAGGTTGAATAGTTATATGTTGTGATTATCATGTACATTTTAAGTTGTTAATGTGTAGTCGAGTTGAAGTCGTGCCTCACGTGATGGTAGTCTAAACTACGGTGATGTGTAGTCCCACCGGTAGTGACTAGTAGGAAATTACTTTGATGTGTAGTCCCATTGGAAATCTACTAGTCGAAACGATGATGTGTAGTCCCACCGTGTGTGTATGTTGGTTGTGCTTGCGCAAACCATGTGTTGTTGTTGAGATAGTCACTTCGTGCATCCATTGCTTTTCTTGCATATAAAATGTGTTTTGGAAAATTTCATGTTGTGGATTGTAGAGCCTCTCTCACTAAGCTAGTAGCTTACGCTCCCTTTGTTTCCAACGTGCAGATCGTTAGATTTTAGGGAGGCAAGTGGGCGAGGGAGGAGCTTTTGGAGTTCTCAAGCTCACACAAGTATGATTTGCGTTTTGTAATAATGCCTAAACGTTGGGATATAGAGATTTAGGAGTTGGTGTCAAACTCCTTAGGTGATTGTGTTTGAGCATGTTAAACTCATGGATGTGTTATGCTTTTGTTTCATGGATTGCGGACTATGCTTACCATGTTGCTTTGAATGTGCCTAAAAGTGTATGTTGGTGGCCTATGTGTGCCCTAGGTTTGACTATCTTGTTTATGGGACCTTATGCTTGCTAGTATGCCATCACTATGGAATTGCATGAAATCCTTGACTTGTATGGTCTTTGTTAGATTCAATGTCTCGTATGCTAATTCTTGGTGGTAGATTGATGTGTGTATGTTTGAATGAGTCTAGAGAAGTCTCATTTTATGCCTTATGTGTGTTTAAGCATGCCTTTCCTTAGGACTCATGCCTCTAGTTCATGTATGTTGGGCTAAGTGTCTTTTAGGGTCGTTTGGGACCTCTAGGCTTGTTGCAAAACGCCTAAGTCTGGTTTCAAGGGTTGCAGACAGTCCGCATTTCGAAACGAGCTGGGCCGTTTCGAAACGGGTAAGGCTTCAGGAACCTCGTATCGGAACGCGTTACGATACGGTTTGGCCTGTGAATCCCCCGTTTCGGAACGGGTATCGAAACATTTTGGCTACTGGAATTCTGAGACAATGACGAGATGAAAGCGTTTCGAAACGGGTCTAAAGGTTTCGAAACGGTCAAAATCTCGTTGACCATGAGAAGTTGACCGTTGAGGGCGTTTCGGAACGGTTGACCTCCGTTCCGATACGGCCCCTTTGTATGGGCTCTGGGGCAGTTAACCTGGTCAAGGCGTTTCGATACGCCCCAAGGGTGTTTCGAAATGGACCGTTTAATGGATTAAAATTGGGTCGTTTAAATGTTGTTTTGGGTTTGAATGTTTGTCTTTCGCTTTTTATTCCGTTGTTATGATCACATAGGACTTGATTGAGCCTTTAGAAAAGATAAGTTAAAAGAAAAAAAATAGGGTTGCTAACCGAAGGGGAGCCTTAGCTGGTTTCACTTCGATTTTCCCCGTGTGGCCTACTCGGACCGGTTTTCCGGCCAGACCGGGACGAGGGGGTTACAATAAATTCTAAGCTAAGGCAGGCCCCGAATCATACTCCTTCCTCGATCTAAATGACAAGGAATATAACCATTCATTAAAATAATTTCCTAACAACCTTTATTTGTTCAGCTACCTATGAACACATATAGTTTCACACAAACATCCCACTAGCAAAATAATTTAGCAAAGCAATCTAATTTACATTCAAAAACTCAATCCATTAATGTTCTTTAAGCATGTATAACAATTTCATTTGTTTAGATACACAAACACATACACAAAGCAGTCTTCATACATACTTTCAGAATATTCCCCTGCTTTTAATAATTCACAAAACAACCTCTAATAATTCAGAATATTCCTAAACCCTAAACCCTAATTGGAATTTAAAATTGAGGAAATTAAAATTAGGGTTTGATTGGAATCTAATTTAGGAATTGGGGGAAAATTAATTAGGGATTAGGGTTCCTAATTACAATTCGAAATTGGGGGAAATTAAAATTAGGATTTGATTGGGATCTAATTTGGGAATTAGGGTTCAATTGGGGGAAATTAATTGGGGATTAGGGTTCTTAATTACAATTCAAAATTTGGGGAAATTAAAATTAAGGTTTGATTGGGATTCAATTTGGGAATTAGGGTTCAATTGGGGGAAATTAATTGGGGATTAGGGTTCCTAATTACAATTTGAAATTGGGTAAATTAAAATTAGGGTTTGATTGGGATCTAATTGGGAATTAGGGTTCAATTGGGGGAAATTAATTGGGGATTAGGGTTCCTAATTACAATTCGAAATTGGGGGAAAATAAACATACCTTGATGATGAAGGCGGCCGGCATTGGAGATGGGCTCGACGGCGGACGAGGACGGCAGCAAGAAGCACGGCGGACGGCAACAAGAAGCACGCTGCAGATCGCGACGCCGGCTGGAAACGGCAAACGGCAAACGGTCGGCCGACGCACTAACGACACCGGTAATGGTGCTGACGGCGGGGGGCGAAGGCGGCGCCGACTGAAAATAGGATGAGGGGTTGAATTTGTTAGGTTTAGGTTTAGGTTTAGGAGATTTGGGTGTTTTTTATTCAAATCTATTATAAAATTATAAAACTGATTTTTATTTTTTTATGTGATTGATTTTGTTAGGGTTTAGGAGAATTAGAAATATTTGATTTTAACTATTAAAAAATAATATAAAGTAATTTTTAAATTTGATTTTTATTTTTTTAAAAAGATAATTTTAATTATAATTTATTCCTTTAGATTTTTAAGATTTAAAAAAATTAATGGTGTTCATCGTTAGTGGTGTTCATCAATGTTCGTCGTCCGTTGGAGAATTTTCCCCGATCTGAATTAGTTAAAATACACTTTTTTATACAAAGATTAAAAAAAACTGCAGTTAATGAGACAATAATTCTCATGAATCCATATACCTTCATATATATGGCAACAAATTTAAGTAAAAATCTGCAGTTAATGAGACAACAATTTTCATTAATCCATATCTTCATATATGGCAACAAATTTAAGTAATACCAACTAATATAGTCATTATTCTCTGTAATCATATTTATTTCTCTAATAATCATTATTCTCTATAATTATCAAATACAATAACTGTGTTCAAGAAGTAAATGAAAAGAAAATCCAAATAAATCATAAACAAAATACCAAAAACAAAACTGTTCATATACGCACAAGTGAAGCATATTTAACAGCAAGTAAACACAGTTGCACCATTCACAGAAAATGCAGTGCCTCTTTGCATTCGTTTTCATCCTGTTGTTGCTTCATTCCGGTGTTTCCGAAGCTTCGGACTGTGAATCCGGTGCTGAAAATCAACCCAAGGTCGTGCGTACGATCTGGGTTGATCAATCCGGCAAAGGAGACTTCAGTTCTGTTCAAAAAGCTATTGATTCAATCCCTTCTAAAAACAATCAGTGGATACGTATCCATATTTCCCCAGGAACCTACAGGTACTACATAAACTCATGCCTGTAATTAAATATAACATGTATGTATGCATGCAGGGATGGACCGAGAGTACTAGTAAGAGTGTAAATGAATCGAGCTTGAACGAACAAGGCTCAGTCCATGTTCGTTTATTTATTTTTGAAGGCGTTCGTGTTCGGTTCGTGTCCTTTTAAATAATTACAATTAAAGTTGTATAGGAACTTGAAAACTTGACTCGACTCGAATTTTATAAACTCGATTCGAATAAAAAAATTTCAAATAAAGTTTGAGTTGTAAAATATGACGCGTCAACTCGAATAACTCGAAATTTTTTGACTCGACTCGATCAAAAACGCTCACCCCTACTCAAAATTATGTAATTATAGCATTAGTCCTAAAGCTCCTCAGACTTTGTAGTTTGTACTCCAAAGTTCACATTGTGTGCAATTTTTTTTATCTTCACCAATATTTAAAATGTAAAAAATAAAAGGAAAAGGGGAACTGAGTAAACGGACTTATATACGACTTGATAAAAGAGCTTGTTTGTGAACATAAACGAACCGAACACACATTTGTTCGTGTTCGTTCATTTATTAAACAAACATAAAAATTTTGTTCATACCCGTTTATTTAGCTTACAAACGGACAGTTCACAAACAGTTCGTCGAACACTTTGTTTATTTACACCCCTAAGTGCTGAAAAGGGCAGCCACACTCCTTAAAAATTTCAAATTCTCATATAATTAATTTACTTTCTATTTATTATCTAAGTTCGCACCTTCTACATTTCTAATATAATTATTCCTAACAATTTACACCCTGACATAAAATTATGCGTCTGCTCGTGTTAATGTATGTATGGGTTGATTGTTGTCTTGTGTTGTTGGTTTGGCTGCATGGAGAAAGTTACAATTCCTATTGACAAGCCTTGCATTTTCCTTGAAGGAACTCATAGCAAGTTAACCACTATTGAATGGAATGATCATAACGTTACCAGTGACAGTGCTACTTTTTCCTCATATCCTGATAACATTGTTGCAAGAGGCATTTCTTTCAAGGTATAAACTTGTTTTTGGTCCCTCTATCATGAAAAAATTTCAGATTTAGCCCCTCCACTTTTATAATAGCATTAGTTAGTCGTTATAGTTTAAAGTTAAAAAACTGATTCGAATTTTTACTAGACACCCCTTCCAACTTATCGTATTAATTCATCTTAACATTTTGAAAATTTAATATTTAGTCTTTTGAAATTTTTAAAACTTTAGTTTGGCGCCTACTAAATATATAAATTCTTATCACGATTCAAAATTTTAAAAAATTTAAGTAGATTCCCAAATTATGTTGTCAATATCCGCTCTTGTTACAACATTCAAAGATGAAGCTAGATGGCTAGCATGGAGCTTTGGTGGAATGGGAACATTTTAATTTTAGTCCCTCCCAAATGTTAATAATTCAATTTAACATTCTTAGCCCTTTTGCTAAATGGAAAAGTTGCATTCTTGCCCCTTCCTAAAAACTAATTATTTAATTTAATCCCTTTTCAAATGTTTCTTTTAGCTTTGATTGGTCCCTCAAAATTTTATAATTTTACCTCGATCCCCTTTAGACAAAGCTACTAGCTTCGTCCATAAGAGTTTAGAAGTCAATCTACTTGATGTTGGTCTGAAATATATGACAAATCTTCGGTATGAGCAGAATTTCTACAACATACCACCAGCAGTAGTCGATGGGAAGAACCCGGTGGTGCCAGCCGTAGCGGCAAGAATATATGGGGATAAATCGGCATTTTATTTCTGCGGCTTCTTCGGGTTGCAAGATACATTGTGGGACGTAGAAGGCCGCCATTACTTCTATGGTTGCTACATCGAAGGCGGTATAGATTTTATATTCGGCAGCGGCCAGTCCATCTACGAGGTATATATTTAAACAGTTCATGCATCCTTGTATGATCATTTATGGAGTTCATGTTGTGATATTTGTTGATTTAATGAGAAATTGAGACTGGATTTGGCATTGCTTTGTAATTCTGCAGAGGTGTCAGGTAAATCTCACGCTCGGAAAGTATGCACCGGAGTATCCCTACGGTTATATAACTGCACAGGGAAGGAACTCGTCGTATGATCCCAGCGGCTTTGTTTTCAAATCTTGTGAATTTACGGGGTCCGGTAAAACATACCTCGGAAGAGCATACGGGCCTTATTCTAGAGTGATTATATACAGGTCGGTGTTGTCGGATATGATTGTTCCCGCCGGTTGGGATGCTTGGGACTATGCTCATCACGAGTATGTAATTCGATTATCTCACTCCATACAATACTTTTTGAATGATTTAATCACAATGTTTTAAAGTTTAGGGACCGATTTAGAATCGAGATAACAGTATGAGGACGTTTAACGAATTAATCCCTCTTTTATTTGTATGGTTTTGCAGATATAATTTCATGTATGTAGAGCATGGTTGCATTGGAGCAGGAGCCGACACCTCTGGCCGAGTTCCTTGGATGACCAAACTCAGAACTGCTCAGCTCAATGAGTTTGTGAATTTATCATATATTGATAAAGATGGATGGATTGATAAACTGCCAATCAAAACCTAATTTTTGGGCATAACAACAATTGGGAACTTAAATTAAAGGGTTAAAGAATTTTGGATTTATTTTTTTTGTTGCCCTCCCGGTTCTCTAGAGCTTTTTCCTAACTAATCAGGATCGACTCGCGTTGCACACCTGGCTTTGGTGGGTGAGTCTCCCAGCATGAATTTTCTGCATACGCAAGGTCTCGAATTGAGTAATTTAGGCAATACCAAGCTACTTACCACTTGGACCAATATCTATTGGTAACTCTTCTTTTTAATTTCTCTCCGGCTCAGAAAGAATTGAGTTGGATTCCAATTTAGGATAGAAATTCTCCATCCGCCCCAATATGATATATTTGTATAAATATTATATTTAATATTTTCAGGATGGGTTGAGTTTACTCGAGGTTTAGAATTGATGGGATGTGATTAGAGATTTAGGTTTTTAACTTATAAACCCTAAATTCTAACTCTCAAACCTTAAATTCTAATCACAACCCTAAATTATAAACTCATAAACCTAAACCCCAAACCTCCCAACTCTAAATTCTAACCTTAAAACTAAGGCGCTTGTGAAAATTTTTTTATAAGGGTAAGAATTTTAATTTAGTTTATTTTATTCACAATATTATTATGTATAATTTTTAGATTCATGTTATCGTTTGAGCCCGAGTCATTACTCCTCAATAACCTCCAAACTCAGTCCAGGAATATACATACATGCACTTGATAAGAATAATATGATGATGGCATCCAGGGATGGAGGGACATGGGGCTCGGGAGAGGCCCATGCCCCCAACTCAAAAAAAATTATTTTTTATCTTTATAATGTAGAATTTTTTTAAAATAATAAATTATTTGTACATTTATTCCCTTCAGTTTTAAATATTTAAATTTACTTCAACCTTAAATTTTAAATCCGTTCTTAATGACATCATTATATCATCTATTAAAATGATAAGCTTCTGAACAGTCAAACTATCGGAATAATTATTAATATTATTTTAAGCTTTTTTTCGCTCGACAATAAAATAATTTTATTAAAAGAGACGATAAACCTCAAAATACCAGTACACCATGAGAAAACGAGAAATATTGTGTCCGAAATAACACCTAAACAAAGCAACTAAATCAAGCGTAACAAAACTCAATACAAGGAGATGTGTTAGAAACCGACATATGTCTTTGGATTTTATCACTCAAATCGTAATTTTATTTATTTATTTTAAACAATAATATTTAAATTTTATTAATTACCATAAAAATTGTAACTCCTCGTCCCGGTCTGGCCGGATGACCGGTCCGAGTGGGCCACACGGGGAAAACCGAAGCGAAACCCAAAGAGTTCCCCCTCGGTTAGCAACCCTATAATTTTTTTTATTTTAATCTTGTCACATTTGAACCCCAAACCACATTCAAACAGCCAAATTTTAATCTTGACTAAAGGCATCTTAATACCTATGGATTTTTCTCTTTAAAAAGGCCAAGAAGAATCAAACAGTGCAGTTTTAAGCAAAGGTTTCGAAACCTCCTCAAATGGTTTCGAAACTTAGACTGTCAATAAGGTCTGGAACCCAGATTTCTGCAAAGGTTTCGAAACCTTACCCATGGATTCGAAACCCTCTTCCATGGTTTCGAAACCTTCCTCAAAGGTTTCAAAACTTAGGCCGGCAGTGAGGTCTGGAATCCCAGATGTTGCAAAGGTTTCGAAACCTTCCTCAAAGGTTTCGAAACTTAAGCTGGCAGTAAGGTCTGGAAGCCCAGATTTCTGCAAAGGTTTCGAAACCTTACACATGGTTTCGAAACTATTGTGCAGGGGATCACTTACTGCTCAACTCTAATACTTCCTAGGGAGAAAGAACACTAAGATCATGCATAGAGATACATAAGAGCTTACGAAGGACCAAAGGCATGTATTAACACTCATAAGACTTGCACATGCTAACATTCAAGCAATCATACAATAGCCATAGGTAGCAATCAACATGAGTCAAGGCATTCAGACATGACATTCCAACAAAAGAGCAAATTCAGCATTTAAGGTCATACATGAAAGCTCAAGAGCCCAAATGACACAATTCAACACAAGAGGTTTGCACTCATACACAAGGCAACCTAAGCATCTAAAGCATGCCATCACACACCAACATTCATCATAGTATTACATGCCTTACAATCTAAAACATCAATATACCAATGAGTCATACAAGCTCATACAAACACACTCTTGCCACATTGCTTAACTACTACAAAATTAACAACCGTACTTGAGCCACAAACTTGGAAAGCCCTTCTTGCCTTGCTCCGAGCTCACACCACGCTAATGATCTGCATTGTTAAAAATTGAGAGCATAAGCTATAAGCTTAGTGAGGGTGCTCTAAAACGAAAAACATCAACAATGCGGAGTTCAAGCATGTAAATCCTAACCTCGCATACAACCTACAATTTCATATAATTGAGTAGACCTAGCTAGTCTTTCAAGTGGCATATATGGTTTCTCGATCCTACCAAGCTCAATTATCAATATCAACATCATATAGCAACACCATATATCACCAACATATATCATCATCACATATCTCAATGTATGAACAAGTTAATTGGCCACTTTAATTACCCCGATTGTGCGGATTTAAACCTCAACAACACATTACCTCGGTGGGATTACACTCATCACCGGACCTTGCATGTGCGGGATTCCACTCATCGCCACATGCCCTACGGATGGGATTCCACTCATCATCCCGTAGAAATGTATAAAAAGCTTCCGGTGGAATGTTACATCACCGTACTCCTCCTTGATGACTTAACGCCATCAAGGCCACGTACGTTTTGACTCAATTTGTGTGCACACTATCCTAATGATCGATCATTTACAACTGGTAATTATTTTAGTGCCAATTATCATAACCACATCATATATATATCATCAACCACATTCATGCTCAATCTCATAGATGCATATCAAGATAAACTTACATCCATCAACCACAATCATAATAGCATAGTTAAACAAGCATAAATGCATTTATGGATATCAATGGTTAAATCAACAACTTGAATTAACTATAAGTGGCCTACCAAGCACACTTCACACACTCCCACTACACATACTCGAACCAAACTTAAAACAAGTTGAAACCACTCACCGCCCTTCCTTAGCAATTCGAAACAATCTTCCTACGAACCCGAATTTGGTCCCAAAGCCTCTTCTGCGCTTCCTCTTGCTTCTAGCCAAACAAAACATATACATTACTTCCCAATTCAATGCTAAACTCAACCATCAACTTACTTTGCAAATACAACCCAAATTCCACAAATTCCCAAACCACATAATCTCTCAAAAATCTCAAATTTCGTGCTCCCATAAAGCCTTGCCGAAAACTCAATTTTCAAACATCCAAATGACTTCCAAAACATCCCAAATCACCCTCCTAACATAGGTAGACCATCAGCCCTTCAATTTCAACATTAAACCCACCAAAAACCCAAATTTTAATACCTTAAAATTTACCTCAAGAACATGCTACGAATTTTCACCCAAATTCAACCAATTTGATATATGTTACACATTTTCACATGATTAACTAAAGCCCTAACTCAATTTATCAAAACCAATTGGAAAACCCCTTAAAAATTCAAACTTTAATATAAACCCTAATTTCCAAAACCCCATATTTTTGAAATCTGAAAGACTAAGACAATGGTTGGATAGGGAATCAATAGGAGATTTAGAAAACATAATTACCTTTGAGAAACACCTTGAATTGAAGAGAATATTGAATGGAATAGTGCTTTAGGCTTGAAAGAGTTTTTGAAGAGAGGTTTGGGGGTTTAACGTTAGAAATAGATGTTGGGAGGAAGATGACAACTTTTGGTTTAAAGTTGTCTAGCTTTTAGAGACTTTAGGGTCAAATTACAACATAAGTCCCCCTTTTTACTAAAGCTCAATTAGGTCACTATTTAAGTCGAATTGATTAAATTAAGTTTTATTTGACTCGAACTATAAACCCGATTAACTCCTAGGCCCAAGACACGTGTGTTACAAAAATAAGGAAAATTCTACAACGTGCGACGAACATTGATGAACACCACTATCGATGAACACCATTAAATTAATTAATAAAGATTTAAAATTTTAAGGACCCATCATACAATTAATAATTATTTTTTAAAATTCAATTAAATTATTTTTTATATATATTAAAATTTTATTTTTTAATAATGGTAAACTATATATTTAGTACCTCACCTATTTTCGTATTTCTATTGAACCCTTATTATTTAAATATTATTTCAATTTGACCCTATTCTTTATAAAATAAATAATTTAACCCTTAACCTAAAACCCTAAATTATTAAAACTTAAACTCTTAAACTTATACCCTAAACCATATACCATTAAAAATGATTTCACCATCATCGATTCAATTCAATGTATTGTTGAATTCTCCTAAAAAATTTAATTAAATTATTTTGTATATATATATAATTAATTAAACTCGAATCTCCTAGAGTTAACATTGTCTCATTTGAGATGAGATGAATGGGGCCTTGTTGATGATGATGGCAAATGGGATATTCTCTTCTCTCGGAGATCTTCCACCCCCTGTTATCCAACACATTCTAAGTGTCAAATGCCCCATTCCCGATGATGTTAAGGATATTCTATGCTGGCGTTGGGGACCTCAACATAAATTTGAGATTAGTTCATCCTATTAATCCCTTATGGAGTCTCGATGGAGCACAACAGATTCTTCTTGGCACTCTATCTGGTACAGTGGTACCTGCGTGTGCCGCAACGTATACGCCTCTTCATTTGGTTAGCTTTCAAGGGTCGGTTAATGACCAATTTGGAAAGGCAGCGCAGGTATTTTGCTGCGGATTCCTCTTGTTCTACTTGCGGTGCGATTGCTGAATCTGGTTTACATGTCCTTAGGGACTGCCCTACCGCCCAAAATATTTGGCAAACGATTATTCCGTCAAGCTTGGTCACAATATTATTTTTTGTGCGATTGATTTTTTAAGAGTTTAAGTTTTAATAATTTAGGGTTTTAGGCTAAGGGTTAAATTATTTATTTTATAAAGAATAGGGTCAAATTGAAATAATATTTAAATAGTAAGGGTTCAATAGAAATACGAAAATAGGTGAGGTACTAAATATACAGTTTACCATTATTAAAAAATAAAATTTTAATATATATAAAAAATAATTTAATTGAATTTTAAAAAATAATTATTAATTGTATGATGGGTCCTTAAAATTTTAAATCTTTATTAATTAATTTAATGGTGTTCATCGGTGTTCATCGTTAGTGGTGTTCATCAGTGTTCGTCGCACGTGGTAGACTCATCCTAAAAATAATATAGAATATCTCAAAAAAAAATAAGTCCACTAAAAGTCTCTTGCAATGGTGCAAAGAAAAGTTGACACTTCCATCGAAATTAGCATATCAAAATCTATAAACTTTTTTAAATCTCTTTATCTCTACCCAAGCGTCTAGTTTTACGAGGTAAAAAAGAGTGGTGAGCGAACCAAACTATTAGGCAGGTTGCTCCGTAACTCAGGTCTGATTACATCGGCAACCAACCATCAACAGAGTGGGATCTATTTTTCTAAGACCACCGACATATCCATAGATTAGCGTCGTAAAGATCTCTATACGAGCACCAACCAACTGTTAAGGTATGCTGAAATCATTCCAAATGAACAGATGAAACGAACCACAAAAATCAAAGAAAAACATGTCACATGGACAGAGGACACATGTGGTTGACGACCAATACTAAGAGTGGTTGTCGACCACCAATCAAAGGAAGAAAATCAAAATTGCAGGCGGCAGAGATTTGAGAGAGAGCGGCTAATTTTTTATACAAAAAATTCAAATAAAGTTTGAATTATGAAATGAGACTCGAATAACTCAAAAGTTTTATTAGTAATTAGTGGATCGATTTTCAAGTTTGAATTGAGATTGTCAGCTCTGCCTCATATATGTATATCACATATGAAGAATATATATGTATATTATATATGGCTATATAAATTCGTTTAAATTGGAACTAATTAGTATCATAACATTAAAAATGGTTATAATTAAATTTGTACAAAAACTCGAACAACTCAACTCGACTCAACAGGATAAAATTTTTAATAAAATTTGAGTTATAAAATAAAACTCGTTAACTCGACTAACACAAAAAATTTAACTCGACTCAATTCAACCGAATACTCACCTCAAACTTTGTTAAATGATAACAATTGACATTACTGGATGTTGAATTTTTGTCCCCTTTTATTTAAGTTACAATAATAATACGTTGCAATCTGGATGTCTCCTCCACCAGCTTGCTTTAGCCGTAAGGCAATGCCATCAATTTTCCCTTTGATTCAAGACATGAACAGCTCCACATTTCTACTGTAACGTTCAACTACCAGAGTAACTGAAACTCAGACCGTGTCAAAAGTTGTCCGAAAGTCTGAGCTAATTTTTTATTGCTCCTCGTCTGTTTAAGATATCGATGTAACCGTAACAGCTACGGTTACAGTTATTTTGAATAATAAGAAAAGGGATGGATAAATACATCCTTCAGATGAGTTCATGCCTAAACAATAATCCAAAAACCAACATGTAAAAAGGCAATTTAAAAGATAAAATTCACATCAGAAATTCCATTAGCTTCTTCAATCCAAGGAAGATCGAGTTTTAGCTTGCCGTCGGACGACCACACGGGAGCTGCCTCAGCGCCGTTCACATAGCATATTTTGGAGCAACATTAGAATAGGCTAGGAAGTTCCCACCCCCTTTGATTTTGATCCTGGCTGCTGGGGCTGCTCCAGCCTCATTGTAGTCCACTTCTTGGATTGTGCCTCCGGAGTTAAACATGTTGGTAAGACCAATAGGGGCGAATTTGGCAGTCGGACCAAGGTATTTCAATGGAACTAAGCTGAAAATCTCGAATGAGGATGGTTGGATAGTGACTTGAATCGGATCAGATTTCGGTGTCACCAAGAGCAGGGTTTCTGCTTGGTCTAGGTAGACCACATACTCTTCAGCCTCACCCATAGCAGCAGCTTCCTTGCATTGGTCCCATTCAATATCGGTGACATGAACCGAACCGGAGACGGGCTTGTAGCACTGTGGATAGCCAATGATCCTCCGCAGGTTACCGTCCCATCCGGCTCCTTGGCAGTTGAAAGCTCCAATAACACCTCCATACTGCACAAACAGAGAATTTCAAAATCATACACATATATACAACCAAGTAACTTAATGTGCAAGTAAAGAAAAACATCCGACAACGACGGAGGTACCTTATTGAAGTTCCATAGCTTGAGGAGGGACTTGTTGTCGAATAAAGGGTTTGCGAAAAGGCAGTCTCTAGTCGGGAGGGCAAAGCGTCGGCACTTGGGGATGGTGCCATCAGGATACACAAGCTTCTTAATAAGGTCAAAATCATGGCCACCTAGAGAGTCACTGATGTAGACCGGTCCGCCACAAATTGCCCTGGATCCAGCATGGTATTTGGCACAAACATGGTCTGATTGGAACATGTCCCAATCTGGTTGTATGATCTCACCCATCCACAAACTGTTGTAAGCACAGTGGACCATATGAACACCTTGCAACCAGAACACTCCATTCGGATCCCCGTTCGGATCTTGGAACCAGAAATCATCACCTGTTGTGAAAAACAGTTAAAACCAAAACATGTTTCGGTACAGGTTGAGATCTGCTGTGTTTCTTACCTACTCTGCCCATGGATATCTGCTTTGTCCCCAAGAAGAAAAAGTCATTGGAATGTTGCATGCTGGAGATGATTCCGGTCCCTTTGAAGTTCTTCGATAATGATTTCGACAACCCATCATAGTAAGCCTTGGCTAGGTTAACCCTGCCTCCGTATTCTTCGGATACATATTCGAGAGTCTAAATCGGAAAACATAAACATATAGAATCATTACAATGTTGAATCAAACATACAATTTAGTACTAGTTTGAATTTTTAAAATTGCTTACCTGAATGACATCGACTTTGACTCCTGTAATACCCGATTTAGCGAGGTGCGAATGCATGGAGTCATAGAAGTCATCAGCTTGAGTTGGATGAACTAGTCCAATACCTCCTTCAACAATTTTATCCACGGCCAAATCCGGCATCGTCCCGTCAAGTCCCGGAGAGACATTGCAGGGAACAACTTTGCAATCAAGATGAGTTGCACCTGGTCTAACACCACCCCAAGCACCACAAAGAGCATGCCACACCCAAATGTCGTCTAAACCTTTGAACTGAGTTCTCAAATCCTTTGTAAACGCCTTCATGCCATAGTCATCACCGTTGCAGCCACAAGTTTCATGGTTTCCATTCGAAACACCGCTTCCTTCTCCTTTAAACATATCATCCAATTCCTGTTTCAGCTTGCTGATCTTGGCTTCGATTTTGGAAACATCGGTGGCACCGGATTGGAACGCTTTGTCACGAGCCTTGACAGCATGTTCAATTTCAAAGGCCTTTGTGATCAGCATCTTCGGCTTCCGCGGATCGAACGACAAGGCATTAGGACCAAAGAAAGAGCCTCCCTTGTAATTTCTAAACTTCTCACCCTCTTCAAATCTATAAAGCCTGGCAGTCGTCTGTTCCCCTCCGAGAACAAGGTTTTTCGCATCCTGGTTCGGATCATCGGTATCATTGTTCACACTTTGCCACCCATCATCGATGATGAGAAACCTCAGGTCGACACCGGCATCGGCAAACTCTTTCACGCCCTGCCATACACCAGCGGGTTCTACAGTTAAGTAAAACGCATCCCAAGTGCACCAACCGAACTAGTCAACAACAGAAGGAAGGCTCTTCTCTTCCAAGAGCTTGAACGTGTTCAAATGAACCCGAATAGCACTAAAAGCTTCTTTCATCAAGTTGAAAGGGTTTTCAGACACATGAACATAGGCTATTGAGTTGAAAAAACATGACTTGACTCCACTAGAGCCACTCTCGGCAAAGATCAAGACATGACCATCTTTGCCAGGCCTAAGCGCTGACCGGAAACCGCCTTCGATGATCGGTATGATCATGACATAGGACTTTATTTCAGGAACATCTAAGACAACCCATTGTGTTTCCATCTGCAAATCGGACCCTGAAGTCCCCACCCATTGTGTAGACCACCATGTTTTGAACCTAAAGATACTCAGAAAGTTCCGGTCAGTGAATCTACCTAGAGAATTCAATAGACTATCAGCTGGCTCGCCATTGGTGAACCCCAGGAAGCCACCTCTGTGAGCCAGAGCCTGGACTCGGTGAACCAGGGGAAGCGGTGCATCGGACTCCAAGGCGTTACAGACCGAGGAAAATGGTGTGAAGCTGACATTGCTGGGAACATCATGTAGTAAAGGAAAGCCATTGACACTCAACTTTCCATCACGCAACTCAAAGCATTTCTCTGAATTATCAGACCGGAGAAGATTGTTTTTTGGCGGTGACATGACAAAGCAAAGGGCTGGAAACTATGAAAAGAGTGATGAAACTTGAGTTTTGGATGTCTACGTGGGTAACAAGAGTCTGGCTTTATACACACAAAGGGACCACTTTTTGTTGGGAATCTGAATCCCCAAGAGATTTTAGTTAATGCAAATTAAGGCTAATTACACTCTGAAACGATTTTTTTCCCTCCAGGTTTTAAGGCTTTACCCTAATTAAATTAGACCGACTTGCGTCGTACACTTAATTTTAATTAATTAATTTTTCAGTAGAAATTTTCTATATATACAAAACTTCAAACTCAAAACCTACTTAAGCAATATCAAACTACTTATCACTTAAATCAACTCGTTAATATTGTGTTGTTTATGTATGTATAATGTATGTTAATCAATGCTAAAAAATAACTAGAAAGTTCTATAAGCACTTGAGAAGGAACTTTCTTGATCTCATTGGCCACTCAACTTATTTTGTTGAAGAAATTGATTCACAAGGAGATTTCTGGACGGATTTGTGGCCAACCTTAGTCTTGACTAAAGCCTAAAGCTAATCATCATAGTCGTCATTAATGGTTAACTAACAGAGTAGACATTAAACAAACAGTAAAAAGTGTACATCCCCTGAATTATTATTTTTATTAAAACTAATTTATTAAATATTTTTAGTTAAATTAAATGTTCGAATTTAGATATTGTAAAGGGAGTACATAAAAATTAAAAATTATTTTTTAATTAGTCGATTAAGAAATTAAATATTGATAGTTATATAAAAATAAAATAATTTTTTCTTGTATAATTGATGCCATCAAATATGGGGTAATTGAATGGGAAATAATTGGAAAGGGTGGGCAAGTGATCTCTCCCGAAGATTGTAGATTTTACGGCCAATTAGGTGCGCTTTAAATTAATTTTTCTTGCTTGTTTTCTTAGCTATCTTTTAAAATAATAATGTCAGATTTATTAATTAGTGTACTGATTAATAATACTTATATTATCTCATTTTGTATAAATTTAAATTATATTATATTATTTATTTATTTTTTATTTAGTAAATATTTTCGGCTTGGTCAAAATATAAAATTAATATAAACTAACGCCTTTTTCAATTTAATGTTCAATGAGTCTAACACGAATATGCCGAACTCAACTGACCAAGGCCAGTATCAGAAAAGGAAATATAACTTCCCAATTCATTAATAATAATAATAATAATAATAATTTCGCTTATGTTATTTTTCATAGGAAATTGGGTTTCAGCAACTTAATAAATATAAGAAATACTATATGAGACCATATTAAAAATGCTCATAAAAAATTGATTATTATATGTTTGTGTGTTTATTTTATGGATTAATATCTTATACATTGGCGGTGGAAACAGAGAGTTTCCACAAACGCCTTAGTTTTAGGGTATAAGGAGTTAGTTTAGAGTATAAGGGGTTAAAATTTAGGGATAGTTGTTTTAATTTAAGGTTTAGTGTTATAATTTAGGGTTTATAGGTTAAAACCTAAATCCTCACCATATTACCCTAAAAATTAAACCCTAACATATAAACCCTAAATTATAACCCTAAACCTTAAATTGAAACAACTATCCCTAAAATCTAACCACCTAAACCATATACCCTAAAACTAATGTGCTTGTGGAAACTTTTCGGTTCCACCGCCTGTGTATAGAATATTTATCCTTATTTTATTCATTTATAATATATTTACTAGTTTTTATGTTTTTTTAACCATCGATATTCAACTTATTAGTTGTCTAATTCGGATCGTGTTCTGCAAAGGATTATTATGGGAACAATCCTCACAACCTAACTTGCTCCATTCACAATACTAGAATTCGAACCTTTGATCTTGCTTAACAGATCTAGTGCATCATTCTGTTATACCAACTGATTGTTGGATATTATATTTGTATATTAGATTATTTTATATCTAAAAATAAAAAAATAACTTGTTCGTTAATATTTTTTAATTTTCTATGAATACAATTTAATTGAACTCTAGTGTTTGGCCTATTACTCGTAAATGTTCACACATAAGAATGACTTTCATTCGAGTCACGAAAATATATATTTGTTCAAACTCGTTTCATTTATTTCCGATAATTTTGATTTAATAATTGTAAATATGAAAGCTTTTATGGGCTCGATGCTTTGTGTCTGAAATTTTAGTAATAAAATGTCCCTTAGGTACCCCAATTTAAAGGCACTAACGGGCTTTAGTAAGTATAAAGTACCGATCTGACTTGGTGGTAGAGGCTGATGGCCCTAATAGTTTTACACCATATTTTAACCATTGAGTTAAAGTTAATTCATGATTGAAATCAAAGTTACTTTTCCATGTTTACACGACTGAAAAATAGGAAATATATAAGAAAAGTGTGTTCTAATCTCAACTATTAATTAACTTTGATAAATAGTGATTTTATCGGAGTGTAAGTGAATCCCTCCCGTGTATATTTGATGAATCATGTATACTTTTAAGGTCAATTTTGTTTTTGATTTGCTTTTTTTTTTATTGTCGGTTTAAAAAATTATTGTTTTTGTCACTTAGATTAGTTCTATTTCGGTTACTGTGACAATAGCTGAACTTAATGGTTGTTAGCCTCAATACCCATTTTTGCCCCGGTCAATTGCACCACGGTCATCGTGCACCCTGGTCGCCGACCATTTCTCACGCTTTGGTCACAACAACAGCCTTGTCCTGGCCTCCCTCGATCGCAATATTTCAATTTGGATGTAAAAATGATTTAGTATTTATGGATTATGGTTTAGGATTTAGGATTTGAGTTTATGATTTAATAAGTAGGGTTTGCGTTTATGGTTTAAATCTAAGGTTTATGGTGCAATATTTAGAGTTTAGATTTGGGGTGTGTGGTTTGTGGTTTAGTATTTAGGGTTTGATGTTTTATGGGTCGATGTTTATAATTTAGGGTTTAAGGTTGGAGTTTATAGTTCAATGTTTAGAGTTTAGGGTTTATGTGGAGAGAAAATAATAAAAAAAATGAAAATAGATAAAAATGAAAGAATTAAAAAGTGCATGGGTCAAATTACAGATTAATCAATTTTATTAACATGTCATATCATTTGTATTAAAGTGATTACAAGGTATCATTTATCCATATATATTTTTAACACTTTAACAATGCATACACCTTGCAGACAAAACGATTTAAACTCGGGTCTCCTAAGATGAACATCGTCCGTTTTTTTAATAAGACCACTTGTTGCGTCCATAACTAGGGGTGTTCATATCCGAGTACCCTAAATTTCGGGTACCTAAAAGTCGGTCCGTGACTCGGCATAAAAATCGAGTACCCATAATTCGGGTACCCGCGAAATTCGAGTACCCGGTTTACTTTTTTATTTTTTAAATCTATTTAAAAAAATACATAAGAAACACATAAAATTTTATGATATATATTTCAAACACAAAAATTATTGATTTGAGGTTAGTTTTAAGAGAGAAATATTTGGATATATATGTATATATATTAAAGTTTACCGACAAAAAAATATAAAAAATATTAATCTCGATCATGATTTTTCTTTCGACTCTCATATTGACAAATTAATATAAATATTTTTGAAAAATTGTAAACTTAAAAGTATATAATACAAGTATAAAAAGAAGTTAAGGATTTAAAATTAATTTAAAAAAATAAGAAACATAAAACAAAAATAGAATTTAAAATATAAAATATATAAATATTAAAATTAGCGGGTCGAGTCGGGTACCCGGTTATAAAAAATTCGGCCCTGACTCGACCCAACTACCCGGCCCAAAAAAATCAGGTACTTTAATATAAATACCAAGTGAATTTTATTCAGGTCAGCGGGTCGGGTAGTTCGGGACGGTTATTTTTGAACACCCCTATCCATAACATAAATATCTTTATAACATATCATTATTGCATATTTTAATTTTGTCACAAAGCAAAAACTTATTTAAACAAGGTTAGAAGTTTGAATCACGACGTTATGAATTGAGTAAATTAGAATAAGAGTGTTGTCTCATAACGATCATTTACAATACTCGATCTGAATTAGTTAAATAAATTGGATACAAATTTTTATACAAAGATTAAAAAAACTGCAGTTAATGAGACAATAATTTTCATGAATCCATATACCTTCATATATATGGCAACAAATTTAAGTAAAAAACTGCAATTAATGAGACAACAATTTTCATTAATCCATATCTTCATATATGGCAACAAATTTAAGTAATACCAACTAATATAGTCATTATTCACTGTAATCATATTTATTTCTCTAATAATCATTATTCTCTATAATTATCAAATACAATAACTGTGTTCAAGAAGTAAAGGAAAAGAAAATCCAAATTAATAAATTATAAACAAAATACCAAAAACAAAACTGTTCATATACGCACAAGTGAAGCATATTTAACAGCAAGTAAACACAGTTGCACCATTCACAGAAAATGCAGTGCCTCTTTGCATTCGTTTTCATCCTGTTGTTGCTTCATTCCGGTGTTTCCGAAGCTTCGGACTGTGAATCCGGTGCTGAAAATCAACCCAAGGTCGTGCGTACGATCTGGGTTGATCAATCCGGCAAAGGAGACTTCAGTTCTGTTCAAAAAGCTATTGATTCAATCCCTTCTAAAAACAATCAGTGGATACGTATCCATATTTCCCCAGGAACCTACAGGTACTACATAAACTCATGCCTGTAATTAAATATAACATGTATGTATGCACCAGGGATGGACCGAGAGAAGTACTGGTAAGAGTGTAAATAAATCGAGCAAGGCCCGGTTCGTGTTCGTTTATTTATTTTTAAAGGCGTTCATGTTCGGTTCGTGTTCGTTTAAATTTTCAATATCGTGTTCATGTTCGTTTGTTTAACGTTCGCGAACACGTTTGTTTAACGCTTACGAACATGTTCGTTTAAAACTAGGGGTGAGCAAAACTCGACTCGAAAAAACCGAAATTTCCGATTCGACTCAAGGCGAGAAAACTTGACTCGTTTTGACTCGACTCGAAATTACAAAAACTCAACTCGACTCAAAAAAATTCAAATAAAGTTTGAGTTGTATAATAGAAATTCGAATAACTCGAAATTTTTAGTAATTGGTGGATTGATTTTTAAGTTCGAGTCGAGTTCCTCAATTTTTCCTGATATATATATCAATATTAAAAAAATATGAAGAAATATATGCCACATATGAAAAAAATATAATGAAATATATATGCATATCTTATATGATTAGAGAAAGTCGTTTAAATTAGGATCAAAATGTACTATAAGATGATAAATAATTATAATTAAATTTGTATAGGAACTCGAAAACTCGACTCGACTCGAATTTCATAAACTCGATTCGAATAAAAAAATTTCAAATAAAGTTTGAGTTGTAAAATATGACGCGTCAACTCGAATAACTCAAAAAATTTTGACTCGACTCGATCGAAAACGCTCACCCCTACTCAAAATTATGTAATTATAGCACTAGTCCTCAAGCTCCTCAGACTTTGTAGTTTGTACTCCAAAGTTCACATTGCGTGCAATTTTTTTTATCTTCACCAATATTTAAAATGTCAAAAATAAAAGGAAAAGGGGAACTAGGTAAACGGACTTATATACGACTTGATAAAAGAGCTTGTTTGTGAACATAAACGAACCAAACACACATTTGTTTGTGTTTGTTCATTTATTAAACAAACATAAAAAATTTATCCATGCCCGTTTATTTAGCTTCACAAACGGACGGTTCACAAACAGTTTGTCAAACACTTTGTTCATTTACACCCCTAAGTGTTGGAAAGGGCAATCGCACTACCTAAAAATTTCAAATTCTTATATAGTTCATTTACTTTCTATTTATCATCTAACTTCGCACCTCCTATATTTTTAATATAACTATTTTTAATAATTCACACCCTGACTTAAAATCATGCATCCGTTCGTGTTAATGTATGTATGGGTTGATTGTTGTCTTGTGTTGTTGGTTTGGTTGCAGGGAGAAAGTTACAATTCCTATTGACAAGCCTTGCATTTTCCTTGAAGGAACTCATAGCAAGTTAACCACTATTGAATGGAATGATCATAACGTTACCAGTGACAGTGCTACTTTTTCCTCATATCCTGATAACATTGTTGCAAGAGGCATTTCTTTCAAGGTATAAACTTGTTTTTGGTCCCTCTATCATGAACAAATTTCAGATTTAGCCCCTCCACTTTTATAATAGCATTAGTTAGTCGTTATAGTTTAAAGTTAAAAAACTGATTCGAATTTTTACTAGACACCCCTTCCAACTTATCGTATTAATTCATCTTAACATTTTGAAAATTTAATATTTAGTCTTTTGAAATTTTTAAAACTTTAGTTTGGCGCCTACTAATTATATAAATTCTTATCACGATTCAAAATTTTAAAAAATTTAAGTAGATTCCCAAATTATGTTGTCAATATCCGCTCTTGTTACAACATTCAAAGATGAAGCTAGATGGCAAGCATGGGCCTTGGTGGAATAGGAACAGTTTATTTTTAGTCCCTCCCAAATGTTAATAATTCAATTTAACATTCTTAGCCCTTTTGCTAAATGGAAAAGTTGCATTCTTGCCCCTTCCTAAAAACTAATTATTTAATTTAATCCCTTTTCAAATGTTTCTTTTAGCTTTGATTGGTCCCTCAAACTTTTATAATTTTACCTCGACCCCCTTTAGACAAAGCTACTAGCTTCGTCCATAAGAGTTTAGAAGTCAATCTACTTGATGTTGGTCTGAAATATATGACAAATCTTCGGTATGAGCAGATTTTCTACAACATACCACCAGCAGTAGTCGATGGGAAGAACCCGGTGGTGCCAGCCGTAGCGGCAAGAATATATGGGGATAAATCGGCGTTTTATTTCTGCGGCTTCTTCGGGTTGCAAGATACATTGTGGGATGTAGAAGGCCGCCATTACTTCTACGGTTGCTACATCGAAGGCGGTATAGATTTTATATTCGGCAGCGGCCAGTCCATCTACGAGGTATATATTTAAACAGTTCATGCATCCTTGTATGATCATTTATGGAGTTCATGTTGTGATATTTGATGATTTAATGAGAAATTGAGACTGGATTTGGCATTGCTTTGTAATTCTGCAGAGGTGTCAGGTAAATCTCACGCTCGGAAAGTATGCACCGGAGTATCCTTACGGTTATATAACTGCACAGGGAAGGAACTCGTCGTATGATCCCAGCGGCTTTGTTTTCAAATCTTGTGAATTTACGGGGTCCGGTAAAACATACCTCGGAAGAGCATACGGGCCTTATTCTAGAGTGATTATATACAGGTCGGTGTTGTCGGATATGATTGTTCCCGCCGGTTGGGATGCTTGGGACTATGCTCATCACGAGTATGTAATTCGATTATCTCACTCCATACAATACTTTTTGAATGATTTAATCACAATGTTTTAAAGTTTAGGGACCGATTTAGAATCGAGATAACAGTATGAGGACGTTTAACGAATTAATCCCTCTTTTATTTGTGTGGTTTTGCAGATATAATTTCATGTATGTAGAGCATGGTTGCATTGGAGCAGGAGCCGACACCTCTGGCCGAGTTCCTTGGATGACCAAACTCAGAACTGCTCAGCTCAATGAGTTTGTGAATTTATCATATATTGATAAAGATGGATGGATTGATAAACTGCCAATCAAAACCTAATTTTTGGGCATAACAACAATTGGGAACTTAAATTAAAGGGTTAAAGAACTTCAGATTTATTTTTTGCTGCCCTCCCGGTTATCTAGAGTTTTTTCCTGACTAATCAGGATCGACTCGCGTTGCACACTTAGCTTTAGTGGTGAGTCTTCCAGCATGGATTTTCTGCATACACAAAATCTCGAATTAAGTAATTTAGGCAATACCAAGCTACTTACCACTTGGACCAATATCTATCGGTAACTTTTTTTTTAATTTCTCTCATGCTCTGAAAGAATTGATTTAGATTCCAATTGTAAACTCATAAACCCTAAATTTTAACTCCCAAACCTTAAAATCTAATCACAACCCTAGATTATAAACTCATAAACTTAAACCCCAAACCTGCAAACTCTAAATTATAACTCTTAAAACTAAGGTGCTTGTAGAAACTTATTTTGAAACAGTATGTGTATAAAAAAAATTAAATAATGTATCATTGTATTTTCCATTTCAATTTAGACATTAAACAAAAGGTGCAGTTAATGAGAATAATTTCCATTAATCATAAATACGTTCATATATGGCAACAAATTTATTTCTGTTCACTGGTGGGAACTTTCATGTGTTCTACTTCTACCAGATACCATCTTTATTTCTCTATTTCTCAAATACAGTAACTGTATTGAAAAAACACAGTTGCAGCATTCACAGAAAATGCAGTGCCTCTTTGCAATCGTTTTCATCCTGTTGCTGCTTCGTTCCGGTGTTTCCGAAGCTTCGGACTGTGAATCCGGTGCTGAAAATCAACCTAAGGTCGCACGTACAATCTGGGTTGATCAATCTGGGAAAGGAGACTTCACTTCTGTTCAAAAAGCTATTGATTCAATCCCTTCTTACAACAATAAGTGGATACGTATCTATATTTCCCCAGGAATCTACAGGTATGTATTCATGCATGCAGAGATGGATCGAGAGGATGCTGCAGAAGGCAGTTGTATCCTTAAGAATTCCAAACTCTCATATAATTTCTAACACTTTGCACCCGTGACATAAAATCTTTCGTCCGTCTCTGTATGTATGAGTTTTGTCTTGTGATTGGTGGTTTTGTTGCAGGGAGAAAGTTACAATTCCTTTCGACAAGCCTTGCATTTTGCTTGAAGGAACACATAGCAGTTTAACCAGTATTGAATGGAATGATTATAACGAAACCAGTGAGAGTGCTACTTTTTCCTCTTTTCCTGATAACATTGTTGCAAAAGCCATTTCTTTCAAGGTATAATGTTGTTTTGGTTCAATTTATGGGTTTGGTCCCTCTACCATGCACAAATTTGAGATTTATCCCCTTTTATATCCGATCCATTTTTATAATATCATTAGTTAGTCGACAAGTAGTTTTAGTGAAAAAGCAGATGATGTTATCTTAGGAGACCTAAGTTCAAATCGCTTTGTTTACATAATATATGCATTGTCAAAGAGTTAAAAATATGTATGAACATATACTATCTTTTACTTTTATAAAGACACTTCTTCCAACTTTAATTTGACCTCTACAAAACTTAAAAATTCTTATTATAATTTCAAATATTGAATATTTTAAATTAAATCGTCTTTTAAAACTTATCATTAAGTCTCAATTTTTTTTTTTAAAAAAAACATTAAAACTAAACTCTTCAAAAAATTTGAAAATTTTAAATAACCCCTTACTCTGTGTTGTCAAGATCCATGTTTACACCATTTAGAGCTGAAGCTAGATGGCAAGCATGGGACCTTGGTTGAATAGGAACATTTTATTTTTAGTCCCTCACAAATATTAATAGTTCAATTTAACCTTTTTAGCCGTTTGACTAGAAGTAAAAGTTGCATTGTTGCCCCTTCCTAGAAAACATTTATTTATTTTAATCCCTTTTAAAATAATTTTTTAGCTTTGATTGGTCCCTCAAAATTTTATAATTTTACCTCGATCCCCTTTAGACAAAGCTATTAGCTTCGTCCATAAGAGTTCAGAAGTTAAACCTACTTGATGTTTGTCTGAAATATATGACAAATCTTGGGTATGAGCAGAATTTCTACAACATACCACCAGCAGTAGTCGATGGGAACAACCCGGTGGTGCCAGCCGTAGCGGCGAGAATATATGGGGACAAATCGGCGTTTTATAACTGTGGTTTCTTTGGCTTGCAAGATACATTGTGGGACGTAGAAGGCCGCCATTACTTCCACGGTTGCTATATCGAAGGCGGTATAGATTTTATATTCGGCAGCGGGCAATCGATCTACGAGGTGTGTATATATATATATATATCTAACAGTTCATGCATCCTTACAAGGTCATTCATGAGTTCATGCTGTGATATTTGTTGATTTCATGAGAAATTGAGACAGGGTTTTGCATTGGTTTGTAATTTTGCAGAGCTGTGCAGTAAATCTCACGTTGGGAAAGTATGCACCGGAGTATCCCTATGGTTTTATAACAGCACAGGGAAGGAATTCATCGAGTGATCCCAGCGGCTTTGTGTTTAAAACTTGTGCTTTTTTAGGTTCCGGTGAAACATACCTCGGAAGAGCATACGGGCCTTATTCTAGAGTGATTATATACAGGTCGGTGTTGTCGGATATGATTGTTCCCGCCGGCTGGGATGCTTGGGACTATGCTCATCACGAGTATGTAATTCGATTATCTCACTCCGTATACCAAGTTTTCTCTTATTACTTTAAGAATTCAAGCGCAACGTTTTAAAATTTAGGGATCAATTTAGAATCTAAATGATAGTACGAGGACTCATTTTGCATATTATGTTTGCAGGGGAAATTTCATGTATGTAGAGCATGGTTGCAGGGGAGCAGGGGCCAACACTTCTGGGCGAGTTCCTTGGATGACGCAACTCAGTGCTTATCAGCTCAGTGAGTTTGTGAATTTATCATATATTGATAAAGATGGATGGATTGATAAACTGCCAATCCAGCCCTAGTTTTGGGAATTAACAACATTTAGAAACTTGAATCAAAGGGTTAAAGAATTGGAAATATTTTGTACTTTTTTTTTAATTTCTCTCCAGCTTGGTTCAATCCGACTCGGTCCAAGTTCGAACTAATCCATACATTTTAATTTTTTTAATTTAAAGATAATATATATTATAAATATTTTACACACATGCGAACAAACAAAATGAGCCGAGCTGAATTGGTACGACAAATTTCAAGTGACCAGCTCAAACCATGAACAAAAGGTGTCATTAAATTATACACACTGCTACAAAGGAAGTGTCTGTAAATTTGAGATTTCTTCAAACCTAGTGTTTTCGGGATGAGTTCTATCGTCGTGAAGAACAAGCAACTTTAGGGTGCCGGATTCTCTTAACCACGCAGCAACGACGGGGCCTGTTGATATGAATCTGCCTAAATTACACTTAGCAAGCTGAAAGGGTGCACCCATGCCGGCCAGGAGTGCCTCCACGGCTCGCTTTAGGGCACCATCACCAACTACTTTGCTATGCTTGCCCCAACCTGTCAAAATGCTGGACGAAGGAAGCGGATGTTTATTTTTTGGAACGAGATTGTACAAGGAACGTGTTAACCGAAACGGATTTGTTTACCTTAAGAGTTTTGGCAATTCATGGCCTTCGAAAACAATAGAACGTATGTTTAGCAACCACGCATGCACCATTGCTTGAGCAGCACCAGAGGACATAAGATGCAAATCTAAGCAAGAATTTGACCATACGTTTTCCCATACTTGTCGGCGTTTCCCTTCAAGCACAACCAGTTGGGCTCCCCATTTCTGTAAAGTAACATTTTAACAATGTCAAGCTTTTCAATTATGAAGATAGGAAGCACCAGGCATCGTAGTGAAACACGAGAGAGAGAGAAGCGTGTCAAAGTAGAGAATCAACTTAATTACGAAAGCTAACCTGACCAAAGTGCCACAGCATGTCAGTCAAGGCATTATAAAAGGCAGAAGCGGTTGAAGTGTCCATCAACTTCACTTCGTCGAATAGGGATTGAGCTTGGACCCAAAGATTCTCCCTATAACCCAAGAGAAGCCCGTGGGCAACACCATAGACCTGATTATCAAACAGCCGGAGCTCTTCCAACAACATTGAAGCATCCTCGAAGGAATCACAGCGGCTGCATCCGATCCAATACACAGAAATGATCATCCACGTTTTCTTAGATAAAGATTGGTTAAAATGTATATTGACAAATAAAGTCCAACTATTTGCAAATCAGATAAACATTGCCACATCAAGTAAATTCCGGGGCCTGAAGTACAATGTATCACTCATGCATTACCACAAGCAAAGGCATTTCTACATCGAGACTGACCTTAGGAAGAATCAAATCAACTAGCCGATACGCAGCTAAGGAATGTTAAACACAAGTACGACATAAACAAAACAAACCTTGAAAATCTAGTTCTAAGTCACCGCATCAAATAAAAGAAAGAAGCACATGCATAAAGTTTTCTATCTCAGTGGAGCTATAAAGAAACAAGAGTTTGGTACTGTTATACCAAAGTCCACATTTTCCACCAAACAGGATACAGAAAGCAAATGCCGTCAGAGGAAAGGTAATAACAATACCTGCAAGCATTTAAGATAGCCGAAAAGGTGACAACATTTGGTTTAATTTCTAACTGATGCATCTTCTGGAAAACTCCCAAGATGCACAAGATTTCCTGCTTGCCTCCACAACCTTTCTTTGCTTGACCTCCTTTCTCAGCTGCCAGCTGCCCAAAAAATTTTACGATCCGGTTATTCTCCCCATCTGTACCATTGGCTTCAACACCACGCTCGATGACCAAAGAAGAGGTGCCAGTTTTCAACTCACTGATCTCACCAGCATCAAACACACATTTTGAAGTTACGGGCCGCCCAAAAGCATCAATGATAGAATTGTAGGTAACAACATTAGGCCTAATCCCTTCTTTTGTCATCTCATCAAGCAAGGATAGAGCAGATTCAACCAACCCATTCTTGCACAAAGCATCAATTAATGCACTATATAGCACAACATCGGCCTTCAGTCCCGCTCGCTTAAACTCTCTAAACACACCCATTGCCTCCTCGTATAAACCCCCCTTTGAATACACATCAATTACAGTGGAGTAAGTCAATAAATTAGGTGACACCCTTTGTGCTTTCATCTCATCAAACAGTCTTCTAACTTCATCATACTTCCCTTGTTTCCCATATCCACCCAAAAGAGCATTGTAAGTTACAACATCCTTCCTGATCCCCGAACCCTCCATCTCCCTGCAAATATCTAAAGCCTCCTCAAACCTACCGAGCTTTGCATAAATAGAAAGCAAAGTATTATAAGAAACTCGATCCAAACCAATACCCAGAAATTTCATTTCATTAAACAAACTGAGTGCATCATCAAATCGACCACCCTTGGCATACCCGTCAATCATAGTACTATATGTAACAACATTAGGCAAAATATTTTTCGTAGTCATTTCTGCCATAATCTCGAAAGCCAAATCCATTTGACCACCTTTGCAAACCGCATCCAAAAGAGTATTGTAAGTGAAAATATCTCGATCGATCCCTCTATTAACCATCTCACTAAACAAATTCATTGCTGACTCCCATAGACTCCCTCTACTACAGACGGAAAGCAACGAATTAAAAGTTATTCGATCTGGTTGCACCCCACTACTTAACATCTCATCAAAAATTTCCACAACCCTTTTGAACTCTACTCCTCCCTTCCCACAAGCATCGATCACGGCGTTATAAGTAACAGAATTCGGCTTCAACCCGTAGTTTTTCATAGAATCGAAAACCCTTATAGCCTCGTTATAATACCCATTTCTACCATAAGCACTAATTAAAGCTGAGAAAGCATAAACAGTTTTTCCATAACCCTCCCTTAGTGCAGTCTCGAAAATATCATTGGCAAGTTCAAATTTCCCTAATCTACCAAGAATACTAATCATGGCACTAGCTAATTTCCCTTGTTCATTTCTCCTCCTCTCTCTTCCTACAGCAAATTGAAAACACTTAATTGCTTTTTCATACTCACCCCTGTTCCCAAGCTCCCGGAGCAAGAAATTGTAGTCATCAGAGCTGCAAAGCTTCGACTCGAACGAGACTAGAACGCTTTCGAGGCCGGCTTGGCCATTATGCAAGGCGAGTTGAAGGACTTCTTCAGCTACAGGACTGTGGCGGGCGTTGATGGTGGTCTTAGGCCGGCCCAAATGCATTTTCGAGACGAACCTAGTCGACCGACGGACAGAGAAATCAGGGGCGAGAGAAGGGATAGGGGTAGGCGTCTGGGAGATGGGGGCACGGGTAGAGGATGCGGCGGCGGCGGCGGCACCGACGGCGGTGGTGTGTTTCGCAGCATTGGAAGGTGAAGTAAGTGGCTTGGAGAAGAACTTTTGGGGTTGAGGCTGGTTCCGGTGGTTGTGGTGGTGATTACGGTGGTTTTTGAATTGGTTTTGTGGGTAATGATGGTTTTGATGAGGTTTTGCTGTGGTTGTGATCGAACAATGCGGCGGCGTTGACGCCATCCTAATATTAGAGGCAGGTGGCGGCGGAACACGGCACGGGGAGTGAGAAACAGAAGCTAAAAAGGGTTTTTTGTAGGTTTTGAAAACATGAAGAAGATTGGATTGTTAGGATTTGGTGAGATTGTTAAGATAAGAGAGTGAGAAAGAAAGTTTAGGTTTTTTTTTCTCTTAAAGCTAAAAGATAAGAGAGAGAGAGAGAGAAGATTGAGCTGACTTGTTTTTTTGGGTAACTTTGTTTTTTCAGACATCAATATTACCATACACTCGTGTCACCACTGTTTACCCTTTACAATCTAATACTTGGTCTAATTACATTTTTAGTCTCTTTACTATAATTAAATTTCAAATTTAATCCACCTATTTTAATTAGACAAAATAATCTCTCTATTTTATGATGTAAAAATTTAAAATTTAAAAATACATAAACTAAATATGATGAAACTAGAACATTTGAATTATATCCAGGACTCATACATGATAAAATGAAGGGTAAACAACACTAAATTATTTTTGTTTTTCTGTTTTGGTCATCAAACAAACTATTATATTTGGTAAAATTATTATTAACGTTACATTTTTTTCTATATGATCACCCGCCATTAAAAAAACTAAAAAAAATAATAATTTGGTTACCAAAATAGAAAAGCGAGAATAGTTTAGTGACTAATAGTTAGGGGTGTGCATAATTAACCGTAATCGGTATAACCGTTACATTTTACATGTTAATTAACCGAACCGTTAAGGTCAAACGGTTTCGGTTAACCAAACCGCTAAAAATGATGGTTAATGGTTAACCTATTAATATTAAACTTTAATGAGTCATATTTCATTTTAGAGTAAGTTGGCAAAGACCTTGGGTGAATTGGTCATAAAGTTAACTTTTGTGGCTTGTGATACTAACCATGAAAGTTTTATTTACCTTATGTTTGTTTTATGCTAGTTAAAGATTTGTCTTAATACTTTGATGGTGTATTGCTATGTGTTGAACGCTGTTAAAACTTAGAATTTTAAACTAAATATGTAATTTGTTGAAACTTTGTAGTATGTATATATTTTTTTAATTATGAACTTAGTGTTTAGAATTTTTATTTAACCATTTTTATGAACATTTTAATATAATATTTATAAAAATATAGTTTTATTATTCTCAAAAGAAGTAATGAACATGTGGAAAAAATTGTAATAGGTTACATGTTAACTTGTAACCGAACCGTCGGTTAACTGTATCTTAACGGTTAAATTATGATTAGCTAAATTTAATAACCGCTATAACGGTTAATCGACAGATTAGGCTAAACGGTACGATTAATCGACCATTAACACCCCTACTAATAATATTGTTTACCCTAAAATGAATTTAAAAAAAATATTTTCCTTAATAAAACATAAAGTTTGACAAAATAATTAAAAGGAGTTGTACTGCTATTTTAAACATTTACAAGTACAAATTACAATGAAACTGGGCGATATACGCACCGAACTTACTGTTGTTAAACGCGGCATTGTTTCATTAATCAGTTAACGAATGTAATCCGAAAAGAACTTCAAAAAACAAGCAACAAAATCCGAAAACACCCATTTCAATAACGAAATTCCTTGCTCGACAATGGTTCGGGTCCTCCTGCTAGCGTTCTTGGCCTTGGGGTTGAGGCTAACCGGACGAGTCAGCTCGCACGAGGAGCATGGAGAGTGGAGTTGTGAGTCAAACTCGGAGAACCAAGTCCAGGCGGATTTTAGACCCGGACTCATCACCCTCGACGGCCGCGCCAATGATTGGAAAAAAAAGAAGCTTATTGAATCAAATGCTTCATGATACTATTATCCATGACATTCCGAATCGGTTTAGTTCGTTTTTTCCGGTGCTAGTTTTAGTTTCCATGGAGCATTTTGTAGCTGAACATGTTAAAAAGTTAAAACCTTGTGCCTGTGATGAACTTAGTTGTTGCACTTCAATGCAGGGACAGTGCCAAATGCCCGTCTGTAGCTCTCATGTTTCGAATCGGCGACTATGCCTACCTATTATCTTACTTTGGTGCTCTTTGTTAGCTTCTGAAAGTTGAGAAAGTTTTACTGTGGTGCAAGATGGGTGGCTGTAAAGAACAAAGGGGACCTAGCACCAACAAGACTTGCAAGGGCCATGAGGTTGACATTATGCACTTCTAGATCGGAAATGCTATACCCGGAAGGCTTTACGGTGGCGATCCTGTTGAAACTAGAAGTTAGAAGTTTGTTAGATAGGCAGTTAGTTTGTTATAATTCTAGTTAGCATCCTTTGTAAGTATAAATATGTACTGTGTAAATTAAAGTTAATCAATGAGAATGAAATATTCATTTCACCATTTTTAACATGGTATCAGTTTCAGTCGGGTTCTAAGCCCATTTTTTTCCTTTCCATTCCGGTCTTCTGGCCCATTTTTCTTTTTTGGGTCTTTGGTAATCCTTTACCCTAATTTCCTTTGGTGTTTGATGCCTATACCACCGCTTTTCTTTTTTCCCTAATTTTCATTCTCTGCTTTCTTTTTCCCGTTTGCCTTAATTCTTCGTTTTTGCCGTTCGCATGGCTACTCCTACGCAACCACCACGCCGGCGTCCGATTCGTCGGATTCAACTACTATCGACTTCAATCATCCCCTCTATTTGCATCCTTCCAACACACCAGGCTCGTTGCTTATCTCTCACCAGTTAACCGGCGTCGATACCTACAATGTTTGGAGTAGGTCGATGCGGATCGCTCTCCTTGCCAAGAACAAACTGGCATTCATCGATGGCGATCGTTCTCGTGAGGATTATCCGTCGGCATTGTGTTCCCAGTGGGATCGTTGCAACGCACTGGTTCTCTCTTGGTTGCTTAACACCGTCAGCAAGGAGTTGTCTGCCAGAGTTGTTTTTGCGTCTAATGCGGCTCTCGTTTGGAATGATCTTAAGGAGCGCTTTGATAAGGTCGACGGTTCCAGGATCTTCTTTCTCCATCGCCAGATCTCTTTGTTATCTCAAGGTGATTCTTCTGTATCCTTTTATTTTACACGATTAAAGCTATTGTGGGATGAATACGCTTCTCTTGTACCTTTTTCGTCTTGCGATTGCGATGCTTCTCAACGGAATCTGAAACATGTTCATCAACAACGACTTTTTCAGTTTTTGAATGGGTTAAATGATACTCATGTTGCGATTCGTAGTCAATTGCTTCTTATGCAGCCTTTGCCGATGGTCAATCAGGCCTATTCCATGGTGGTACAAGAGGAGTCGCAGCGTCTTCATTTGTCTGGTGTTTCTCCAGTTTCGGACTCTGTGGCCATGTTTTCTAGTGCTTCTGTTGGTTCGACTTCTCGTCAGCGTTTTTTGAATTCTTGTGATCACTGTGGAGTCAAAGGCCATAAGCGCGATCAGTGTTATCGTCTTATTGGCTTTCCACCTGACTACAAATTTGGTCGCAAGAGAAATGCTCCTGCCACATCGACTGCCTTGAATGTCGTTTCTGACTCTGTCGGTTGCTAAGGGTGTTCCTGCTGATTCTGGTGTCTCGGTTCCACCTGTTGTTTCTGATGCGTCGGTGGTTCCCACTTTCACTCCTGATCAATATCGTCAGATCCTAGATCTGTTGCATCAGCCGTCTGTTAATATGGCAGGTAGTGGTGGTAAGGTTTCTTAAATTTTGGATTCTGGTGCTTCTAATCATGTTTTATCTGATTTTAAGTTTCTGGTTAATCTTATTGCTTGTTCTCATCGTCTGGTTCATCTTCCAAATGGTCATACAGCTTCGATTACTCATTTGGGTTCTTTCTTTTTTTGATTCAGTTCATTTTCTTTCAAAGGTTCTTTATGTGCCAAATTTTCATCATAATCTTTTACCTGTTTCTCGGTTAGTCACAGACTTGAATTGTGTGGTTATCTTCTATTCTAATTTTTGTCTGTTGCAGGATCTCTCCAATGGACAGATCAAGGGATTGGTAAGGCTATTGGAGGCCTTTATGTTCTTGATACTGTTTTGCATCCTGGTTTGTCTGTTTCATCTTTGCCTTCTAATTCTGTTTCTACATTTTGTAATGTTGTTCATTCCTTGAATAATAATTCTGTTTGGCATGCTCGATTGGGGCATGTCTCTGCTGTTAAAATGACTCAAATGCCTTATTTTTCTTCATTACGAATTACTTCTGATTGTTTTCATAATTGTTCTATTTGTCCTAAGGCTCGACAGACTCGATTGCCTTTTCCTATTAGTGTTTCTAGGGCCACTAAACCTTTTGAGCTGATTCATCTAGATTTGTGGGGTTCATATAGGGTCTCTACTCATCATGGTTATCGTTTCTTCCTTACTATTATTGATGATCATACTCGAATGACCTGGATTTACTTGTTTCGTCTTAAATCTGATGCTGCTTTACATCTTAAGAATTTTTTTAGCTATGTTCAAACACATTTTTCTGCCAAAATTCATGTCATTAGAAGTGACAATGGTTCTGAATTTTTTAATTCAGATTGTTCAACTTTGTTTAATTCTAATGGCATTCTTCATCAAAGTTCTTGCGTTCATACACCACAACAAAATGGTGTGGCTGAACGCAAGCATAGGCATATTCTAGAGGTAGTTCGTGCTCTCAAATTTCATTCTAATGTTCCTTTAAAATTCTGGGGTGAATGTGTTCAGACTGCCTGTCACATTATCAATCGTATTCCTTCTTCAGTTTTATCTTCTAAATCTCCATTTGAAGTTTTGTTTAAGAAATCTCCTGATCTTTCTTATTTTCGGGTTTTTGGTTGTTTTTGTTTTGCAACTACTCCCAAAACTTCTGATAAGTTTGCATCTAGAGCTATTCCCTCTGTTTTTCTCGGATACTCATCTACTCAAAAAGGTTATGTTCTATTCAATTTGGCAGATAAGTGTTTTTTTGTTAATAGGGATGTTAAATTCTTTGAAGATGTTTTTCCTTTTCACTCTCCTATTCCATCATCTTCTCTTTTCTTTTCTTTTTCTTCTTCTTCTTTTGATGATGATTTTCTTTGTTCACCTCCTACTTCTGCAAGTACTCCTATTCTCACTGACAATTCTTCTATTCATTCTTCTGCAAGTAATCCAGTTGTTCTTGATATTTCCTCTGCAAGTAATTCTTCTACTCATTCATCTGAACATAATCCTGATGTTCTTGAGACTGCTTTGCCCACTAATTCTGCTCCTATTTCTAATCCTGATATCTCTAATCTATCTGATTTGTCTTATGTTCCTCACTTTTCTGTTCCTGAGGAGCCTCGTAAGTCTTCTCGTGTGTCACGGCAGCCATGATGGTTAAAGGACTTTGTTTGCCCCTCTCGTCCTTCTATTTCTTTTGCTTCTTCTAATTTCTCTTACTCTCATTTACCTCTTTCTACTCAAGTGTTTCTTTCTTCTACATTTGTTCTTGAGCCTTCTTCTTTTTCTGAGGTTGCTAAAGATCCAACATGGGTTCAAGCAATGAAGGTTGAGATCCAGGCCTTACAGTCTAATAATACATGGTCTGTGGTTCCATTACCAGCTGGGAAATCCACCATTGGTTGTAAGTGGGTATATCGGATCAAGTACCATGCTTCTGGTGAAGTTGAGCGTTATAAGGCTCGTCTGGTGGCCAAGGGGTATAATCAACAGTATGGTATTGATTTTTTAGATACTTTTTCCCCTGTTGCAAAGATGGTGACTGTTCGAACTACTCTTGCTCTTGCTTCTTCTTTCCAGTGGTCTATTTTTCAAATGGATGTTCACAATGCCTTTCTTCAGGGTGATCTCCACGAGGAAGTGTTCATGGATATGCCTGAGGGTTTTTGCAGCCAGGGGGAGAAGATGGTTTGTCGGCTGCAAAAGTCATTGTATGGACTTAAGCAAGCCTCGAGACAGTGGAATTTGAAGTTAACAGAAGCACTGTCACTTGCTGGGTATGTTCAAAGTAAGATGGATTATTCATTATTCACAAAGAGACAAGGGGATAAAATTGTGATATTGTTGGTATATGTGGATGACTTTTTGATAACTGGAAAAGATAACAAGTTGATCTTGGAATTGAAAGAATCTTTGAATCAAAATTTTAAGATGAAAGACCTTGGTACTTTGAAGTTTTTCCTTGGAATTGAAGTGTTGAGAACCAAGGAAGGAATACTTCTAAATCAAAGGAAGTATGCCTTAGAATTAATTAATGATGTTGGCTTAGGAGGAGCTAAGCATGCATTGACTCCTTTGGAACAAAATCAGAAGTTGACATCCATTGAGTTTGATGAAAGCTTCAAAGGAGATCTTAAAGATGAGTTGTTAACAGATAAAGTTATTTTTCAGAGGCTGATAGGAAGACTAATATATCTGACTCATACACGACCATATATAACGTTTGTTGTGCATCATCTTAACCAGTTTATGCAGAATCCTAAAGTCTCTCTCATATGGAAGCAGCATTAAAAGTAATAAGATATGTTAAAAGGGATCCTGAAAAGGGATTATTCTTTAAGGCAAAAGGAGATTGTAAAATTAAAGCCTTTTGTGATGCAGATTGGGCAGTTTGTCCAATGTCAAGACGTTCGGTTACAAGTTTTTGTATTAAGATTGGAGATGCACTTGTCTCTTGGAAATCGAAGAAACAAAGCACCATTGCAAGGTCATCAGCAGAGGCAGAATATAGAAGTATGGTCATGACAGCTTTTGAAATAGTATGGATACAAGGGCTTCTTGAAGATCTTGGAGTAAAGAAGACTAATCCAGCTTTGCTATATTGTAATAATAAAGCAGCATTACAGATCGCAGCGAACCCTGTCTATCACGAACGTACAAAGCACATTGAGATAGATTGTCACTTTGTACGTGAGAAAATACAAGAAAGTCTTATCAAAACAGATTTTCTGTCTACAACAGAGCAGGTTGCAGATATTATGACTAAAAGCCTCAGTTCGCAGCAGCATGATAAACTGATTTCCAAGCTAGGGATGAAGAACATCTTTCTTCCTCTAGCTTGAGGGGGACTGTTGAAACTAGAAGTTAGAAGTTTGTTAGATAGGCAGTTAGTTTGTTATAATTTTAGTTAGCATCCTTTGTAAGTATAAATATGTATTGTGTAAATTGAAGTTAATCGATGAGAATGAAATATTCATTTCACCATTTTTAACAGATCCGATAGATGAAAGAAATGGAAATGGAGGTGACAGGTAATGTAGTACAACATAAATTTGTAGTACAAAAGCATGGATCGTTTACATGTTATATAATGGATCATGTGCAGAAATTTCGGCTCTCACGTCCAATGTTAACCATATGATATCACACAGTGGAACATGTTAGATATTTTTACCTTGCAACAGCATGACACGAGTAACTTCTCGGTTTTGATTGCAGGATGTTCGGTTCACAATTGATGGATCGATCAAGATGTCTGTTGCATTCTGGTATCCGGTCGATTGGAATCCGTGGGTTGGATCTGGACATTATACAATCAACTGTGATTGGGTGCCGTTGAATATTGCTTCAGGCGGTTCTATGCTAACCGAGTCTGCACCAAGCAGTGCTTGGGACACGACCAGCGCCCTCACCCTTTTGTTCTCGGTAGCAGCTTTCTGTATAGCCATATTTGTAGCATATCATCAGGTTCCTGGACACAACAGAATCTCATTTACACCAATAGAAAATCTGTAGATAGTTTATAAAAGGGTCTGCCATTTTAGAATTCATCGAGTTTCAGCTTGCCCTACATGTCGGAGATTGTACTATTTCTCGACTTGTACGGCTTAGGTTGGGTTTGTAGTCTTAACAATCACCACACTCCTTGTACCTATTGAAACAACTCAATTATTGTAGTTACTGGTAATACTAGATCAAAGCTGGGCACTAGAAATCTTGGAATTGTTTTGTTATGTCTAGTCTAGTCTAGTCTAGCAGTAAAACAACCGTGAGAAATGACCAATCCAAATAATTGAAGGTCGGAACATGGGAACTGCATCGGATGATGGCATTAGTCGGGGCAAACAGTTACTAGCAAATCCTGAAGCTCTTGGCTTAGTTCGATACCGTCTTCCTCCAACCTTCGGCGCATGTCAGGAGCCACTTTACCAGCAGCTATATAAGTTTTTAGCAATGAATGGTAGGCTCGGGAATCGAGAGAGCCGCTACCTTTCAGAATCTTGCAGAATTCCTCAGCAGCATCAACATCACCTTCATTCATGAAGTAATCAAAAAATGCAGTCGTAGTTTGAGGCCATGGCCTCCAATCACGGTTCTCAGAAACTGCAGCTTCCATATGCTTCAGAGCCAAGTCAAAACGAAGTTTCTTTAAGAAGTAAACCATGAAACGTTCCCGAGCCATAACAAAAGGATCTTCACTTCTCTTCATAGCCCTATCCAATACAAGTTCAGCTTCCTCGAGCATGTCCTCTGATAGATAACAACTAATCATTCTAGTAGCCAACCTCATATCATACAGAGAGCAACTAGACTCCCAATCTTCGAAGCATTTCTTCAACCCCTCAAAATCCTTTAGTTTAGCAAGCGCCTGAATCATAATATGATAGCTCGTGTTGGGAACGGTGGGGAAGGCTCGTTTCATAGCTTCCCACACGCGATAAACCTCAGCACGATTCGAAATACCAGCATACAAGCTAATCAGAAAATGGTAAGCCTCGCGCTTACGAGGCATCTTATCTCTCTCTAGCTTCTTAAGAAATGCCTCAGCTTTCTCAAACTGGCCAGCCTTGACATAAATCGAAGCAAGAGTAGTATATGTTGTCCAAATAGTATTTTCTTCAACATCATTGGACAACTCCTCCACAACTCTCTCTACTCCTTCCATGTCGTTTAAATCGGCGCAACTCTGCATCAATAAAATGTAAGTGAAACAACTCCGCGAAATGTTTCGGCGCACGAATTCATCGGCAAGTCGAGGCAACTTCTCAGGTTGTCCCAATTTCAAATACAAACCCATGAGATTGTTTAAAGGCAAACAGCTGTCAATGAGGTTGAATTCATCCATTTGCTTAAACAGAGCAAATGCCTCATCTTTCATAAGATTATTGCAATAGGAATTCAAAAGAGCACATGAAGTATATTTATTCTGGGCAAGGGGTGGAAGGGATTTAAAGTAATCTTTGGCTGCACCTATTCCATTGGCTTTTGCTATAAGATCTAAACGTACGGCATTATCCCCGTCGGAAAATTGCATGTTCTTCCTCTCCATCCAATCCATTATCTACATAGAATAATCAATAATCATAAACAAATTAAGAATTGGGAAAAAATGAATGATAGAAATTTGATGAAGGGTAAAATGGGAAGAAAGGGCGTACCTCAAGGGAGTGCTGGTAACGACCGTAATTGCGAAGTCCTTTAACGCAGCGCTTCAGTTCATCTTTTCTGATCATTTTCTCCTCCATTTCGTAATCGTTCAACACCTCTGATACTGTCCTTCCGGTGGCTCTTAAAGCCGATAGTCTTGAAAACAGCGTACGTCTCGTTGGAGCTGCCACCTCCACCGCCGTCTGCGTCGCCTTCGCGGTGGTCGACGGGCTTAACTTCTGTGCCAGCCATTTCCCTCCAGAAATCAGACGGCTAAAGCTCATTTCCCTCTCTCTTTCTGTCCTTTTTTTTTAGTGTCAGCCTATCAGCCGCCTGATGTTTGTTCGAATAAATAACCTATTGGGTTGGTCACAACATAAATAAAGCTTGAGGTAAAGGATGAAAATCATCCGCCTCAAAGTATGCCCTCATTTGTGCCCCACGAGTTTAAGGTTTGGGGTTTAAGGTTGGGGCTTATGGTTAAGGTGTAGGAAATTAGGGGCAGTATATATCTTTTTAGAGTTTAGGGTTTGGGGTTTAGGATATGAAAATTAAGGTTATGGGGCAAGATTTAATTTTTAAGTATTTTTAAACAGGGACATAGAAGGAGACATGGTTAGGGGTAGGAGATTTTTTTTTGAATATGCTGGTGTGATGCAAGGGTAGCATCTGTTCAACTTTCTTAGTCTTTTCAAAGACGGCACACACAGCATGGTATTACTGGTGCTCGAACCCGGGTCCCAAGGGATGATATACATCAACCTTTGCCACCAGGACACAAGGGGATGAGCTAGGGGCAGGAGATTTTTACCCCGAGGTAAACTAGTTTGTGTCACTAAACTTTAACTTTTAGAGAAAACTACACCGGTGGTCCCCAAACTATTACCATTTTCCTATTTTGGTCCACAAACTATGTTTTTCGGCAAAATCGTCCCTTCTGTTACATAGTTCTTTTGTTTTAGTCCCCGGCGTTAAATAGCTAACGGTTTTGCTGACGTGACATTTTTTTAAGAGGAGAGAGAAATGATTAAAAAATATTTAAAAAATGTCACGTCAGCAAAACCGTTAGCTATTTAACGTTGGGGGACCAAAACAGGAGAACTATGTAACAGAAGGGACGGTTTTGCCGAAAAACATAGTTTAGGGACCAAAATAGGAAAACGATAATAATTTGGGGACCACCTGTGTAGTTTTCCCTAACTTTTATATCAAACATATCACTAAATTATAAAATAATACTATTATAGCACTAAATTTTGTTTTTTGCTATTATTGTACCACTGAACTTTGTCTTTTTGCTACTATTATGTCACTCGGCCGTTAAACTATAACGAGCATGTTAAATGTAAAATGATGTCGTTTTGATTATAGCTGCTTTGATGACTAAGTTAAGCTATAAACGACGGCGTTTTGTTAGAAAAATTTAAATAAACATTGCATTTAGAGAGGCTCGAACTAAAAACATCGATGATAAAAAGTCAAGAGCAAACCACTAACTAACTTAAAGACTTGATATAATCCTAACGAAAATAGTATATAAATAGTTTATAATTTTATAATATTTTTAATATAATTTTATAAATATATTAACTTTGTAAATAAATATTATTTATAATTTATATTACAAAATTAAAATGTTATTTCTAATATATAGAACTAAACTTCAAACCCTAAACCATACATGTAACAAACCCTAAACATATATAATTAAATAAGAAATCCCAAATTTCAAACCCTAAATATATATAACTAAATCTTAAATCCTAAAACCCCAAATATAATTTATAATTTATATTACAAATCATAATATATATATTATAAATAATATTTTAATTTTAAGGTTTTGGGTTAGGATTTAGTTATATATATTTAGGGTTTGGGATTTCAAATTTAATCATATATATTTAGAGTTTAGGGTTTGTAGTTTAGTTAGTTATATGTATAGTTTAAGGTTTAGGGGTTGAGATTTAGGATTTAGTTATATATATTTATGCTTTAGGGTTTAGGATTTCAGATTTAATTATATATATTTAGGGTTTGTAGTTTAGTTAGTTACATGTATGGTTTAGGGTTTGAGGTTTTAAGGTTTAGTTGTATATATTATAAATAATATTTTAGTTTTTTAATATAAATTATAAATAAAATTTATATAAGTTAATATATTCATAAAATTATATTATAAACATTATAAAATTATATCATGAGATAAATAAAATTAAGTTCAACTGCAGTATAATTTATATATTATTTTCATTAAGATTATATCAAGTTTCTAAGTTGGCTTGGTAGTTTGGTGTAAATTTTTCATCCTAGAGGTTCTTGGTTTGAGCTTTTTCAAATACATTTTTTCTTAATTTTTTTCTAACAAAACATCGTCGTTTTGGCCTATTTTAAGCATCAAAGCAGCTATACCAAAACGACACCGTTTTGCATTTAACGGTCTGTTACAGTTTAACGGTCGAGTGATATTTCGTGTAGTTTACCAAAGTTCAGTGGTATAATAGCATCATTTTATAGTTCATTGGTATATTCGATACAAAGGTTAAAGTTTAGTGGTATTTCGTGTAGTTTACCCTAAAACTAATTTTGATAGATTACATCGACTGTCATTTTTATTTGTATTTTACTTTTCTAACCATCGAATTTGAAAAGGTTACGATTCGATCATTTGTATCACTCATTTATTATAAGGCAGTAAACGAATCGAACGTTCAGCAAATCGTTCGACTGAAAGTTCATTTACATCCGTGAACGTTCGATAATCCTTTGTTTATGTTCGTTTAAATTTATTCACATATGTGCATTTATATTTATTATTTTTCATGACAAAAGTATTGTATTTCCATGTAGCTTATTTACAATTTATGCATATTTTTTTCGTACTCAAACAAATTAATTTTGATGTTGCAACTTATTATTTCCATGTGGTTATTATTATTGTTGTGGTTTATGCTCATTTACGTTCGTTTGTGTTTTTTTTTTACGTTCATTTATTGTTTTAACGAGCGAACAAGAACAAGCTACATTTCTTAACGAACGAAGATGAACAAAAAATTATGTTCGCTAAGTTGTTCATTTTTGCCAGTTTATCCGATTAGAATTAAATGAATGAACATGAACATAAGTTTGTGTTCACTTGGTTCGTTTATAAGCCTTAACGCCCAAAATTTGAAGAAAAAAATTATTTTTAACCCTTACTTTTTTTTTAATCTCTTTTAATATATAATGACTAAAAATTTTTAAAATTTATTTTATTTGCTATCAAAATTTTAATTTTTTAAAAAATTATTATTCAAAATTTAATGTCAAAATCCGCTCATACAAACCGTCTCCAACTCTGGTTCCATCTACATGAGAAAAGTGCTACACGGTAGATTTTTGTGTGTGTTTGATTTTGCGGTGGTAGAATTAATTTCGGATCATCGTGATGCCTAAGATAAGCTAAAACAACGTCGTTTTGTTAGAAAAATTTAAGTAAACACTGCATTTAGAGAGGCTAGAACAAAAAACCTCAAGGATAAAAAGCTTAAAGCAAACCATCAAGCCAACTTAAAGACTTAATATAATTTTAACGAAAATAGTATATAATTTTATAATATTTATAATATAATTTTATAAATATATTAGCTTTATAAATAAATATTATTTATAATTTATATTACAAAACTAAAATGTTATTTATACTATATAGAACTAAACCTTAAACCATATATATATATATAATTAAATAAAAAATTTCAAACTCCAAACCCTAAATATATATAGCTATGTTATTCTGGTGCCTAGCAGTTTGAAACTCGCGAGTCATGTGGCAGTCAAGGTGGTTCCTAAAGATTTAGTGTGGGAGAGAAACAAGCACATAAAGATCACGTTGATGAGAATGCTGGGGGAGTGTGACATCTACGGAACAAAGTTTATCGAAAATTAAAATTGTGGCGAGAAAGAGTCATTATCAGTTGAGCAGGAACATAATGGTGCGATAAGAGAATAAGGATCCTAATAAGGAAAATTCTATTGATGTGGGTGAATGGATAAGAAAGATGTCTAATGGGTTAAATGGAAGTGGCTCATGTAGTACTGCGAATCTATTGCCTTCGTCGTCACCAGTAGTGGAGGTATGGAAGAGGTGCAGTGGCGTGATAATACGGTCTTTGACGATAAGGGAGAAATGAGTAAAGTGGTACCTGTTCCTTTCTTGTTATATTTTTAATGCTTAAAGCCCTTTTTTGGAACGTTCAGGGAGCTTTAGTCCCTGATTTTAATCAGTATTTAAAGCTTATTGTTAAGTCGCAGGATCCTAACATTGTAGCCTTGATGGAGACACGTGTGAGTGGAAGGAAAGTTGATGCTTTTATAGGCAGGCATGGTTTTTCTTATTCGTATCGTGTTGAAGCTTGTGGATTTTCAGGAAGTATTTGGATTATGTGGAAGGAGAATGTGAAGGTGGATGTTATTGCGGTGTCAAACCAATTTATCCACTCTATTTGTGAGGATAAGCAATCAAGAAAGTCTTGTTTGTTGATTGTTGTTTATGGAAGTCTGGATATTCGTCGCCGTAACAATCTTTAGGGTCAATTGCTCGCGTTGCAACCTTTAACGAATATGCCTTGGGTTTGGGGGGGCGATTTTAATGTCATTCCCTGTCTAGGGGATCTAATGGGGGTTCTAACAGGAGAGATGGTATATGCAGAAAGTTTGGGAACTTCCTAGACGTAGTTGGTTTGCATACTTTAGAGTTTCAGGGGCCTCGGCTTATATGGAAGAGAGGAACCTTACACCAAAGACTCGACCGGTGTGTGAGCAATGACGCATGGTGTGATGCTTGGCCAATGTTGAGTGTGTACCATTTAGCTCGTATTGGCTCTGATCATCGCCCAATCCTTTTAATGAGATCTTCGTCTAAAAATCAGCGGACTCCAACACCTTTCAAATATATTGCAGCCTAGCAGGAGGATCCGAGATTTGTGGAAATGTTGAAGAACACTTGGCAGCCGAAATCCTATATCGAGACTAATTTAATGAATTTTACAAAGGCAACGAGCTTGTGGAATCGAGAGACTTTTGGCAACATTGGTAGAAAGAAAGTGCGTTTGTTGGCGCGTATACAAGGCATTGAGAAGAAAGCTGAGTTTTCTACTAATGACCACCTATTGGAGCTTGAAAAGGAGTTTAAAAAGGAATTAGATACAGTTCTTGCTCAGGAGGAAAGCCTATGGTTTCAAAGATCGCGAACTCAATGGATTCGAGATGGCGATCGTAATACCTGATATTATCATTGCGCTACCAAGATTAGACAACATCACCAGAAGATTAAGATGATAAAGCTCATCGGTGGGAGTTGGTGTGATGATATAAAGTCGATGAAGAATGGTGCAGTAGGCTTCTTCCAAACTCTCTTCACTACTTCGGGGACAGTTTTACCCTATTGGTAGATCCGTAACCATTTTGCACCTTTATCTGATGTTGAGAAAAATTGGTTGATTGCGCATGTCACGGAGGAAGAGGTACGCCGTACGCAATGCGATTTTTGACATGGATCCTTTAAAGGCCCCGAGGATTGATTGGTTCATGCAATGTTCTATCAACAAAATTGAGATGTGGTTAAGGAAAGTGTAATTGCGTTTGTCCGTGAATGCTTTGCTATGCAGAAGGTACGAGCCGATGTTAATAGGATTGTGTTGGTCTTGATTCCCAAACTGGCATCGCCAGAGTACTTTTCACAATTTAGGCCAATTAGCCTCTACCCGGTAATTTACAAGTCGTTGACAAAGGTTATCGCTAATCGGTTAAAGTCGTTACTCCCAAATTTGATCTCCCCTTCACAAGCGAGCTTTGTACCATGAAGAGATATTATGGATAATATAATCTTAGTGCAAGAAGGTTTTCACTCTATGCACAATAAGTGTGGGCGCAAGGGATGGATGGCCTTGATGATAGATCTGGAGAAAGCTTATAACCAGCTCGAATAAAGCTTCATCGCGTATACTCTAGGGGATGTTGGTTTGTCAGATGACTTTATTAATTTGGTTATGGGTTGTATTATATCGGTCACAACACATATTGCATGGAATGGGGAATTGACTGAGAGTTTTTAGCCAACATGTGGTATTCAGCAAGGAGATCTGATGTACAACATATTTGTTCTTTGTATGGAACGACTCTCTCAAGCAATAAATGTGGAGATTGAAAATGGCAGATGGTCAGAGATGTAATCACTAATTTTGTCCGGGGTAGACCCGTCTTTTATTTTTATAAGTAATGGGCTTTTTCATATGTTGTCACTATCTAAATAAAAATATATGTGTTGTGGGCTTTGTTTAACTTAAATTAGTTTATATATGTATGTTATACTATATTATAAAGACCCAAAATATTAGTATATTATATTAATATCCTTTATATCATGTTATTATAACTATGTTTACATTCGATTATTATTATTATTATTATTATTATTATTATTATTATTATTATTATTATTATTATTAAAGGACATTTTTCTTAAAATTCAAATTTCTCAATTTTATCCTTCCCAAAAGATGTTTTTTTTATTTAAAATTTTTCAATTTTATCCCTCCAAAGGATGTTTTCCTCAAAACACAAGTTTCTCAATTTTATCTTCCCAAAGGACGTTTTTCTTAAAATTTAAAATTTCTCAATTTTATCCTTCCAAATGGATGTTTTCCTCAAAACACAAACTTCTCAATTTTATTCCTTCCAAAAGGATGTTTTTCTTGAAATTCAAATTCCTCAATTTTATTCCTTCTAAAGGATATTTTTCTCAATTGTATTCCTTCCTAAAGAATGTCTTTCTCAAAATTCGAAATCCTCAACTTTATTCCTTCCAAAAGGATATTTCCCTCAAAATTCAAATTTTCTAATTTTATCCCCTTTAGAATGTTTTTTTTATAAAAAATTCAGGTTTCCTGGTTAGAAAAAGAGAAGAGAAAAAAAGAAAAAGGGGAAAAAAGAGAGAAAGAAAAGAGAAGGAAAGAGAAAAAAGAAGAAAAAAAGAAAAAAAGAAGAGGAAAGAAAAAGAAGAAAAAGAAGAAAAGAAAAGAAGAAAAATGAGACTCACAGCTTCAGGGTATCAAAGCGAATGAGGCAGATACTCAAAGCTTAAGGATTTCAGGCGAAGGATTTTAGACCCGCCACGTCAGAATTTCAGAGCGAATGAGACAGATACTCAAAGCTCAAGGATTCTAGGCGAAGAATTTCAGACTCGCCACGTCAGAATTTCAGAGCAAAAGAGGCAGATACTCATAGCTCAGGACTTCGGGCGGAGGATTGCAGACTCGCCACATCATATTTTCCAAGCAAGAGAGGCAGATACTCATAGCTCAAGGCGAATAATTTCAGACGCACCATAATCGAGACTTCCGAGCAAAAGAGATAGATACTCGTAGCTCAAGGCGAATAATTTCAGACGCACCATAATCGAGACTTCCGAGCAAAAGAGATAGATACTCGTAGCTCAAGATTTCAGACGAAGGTTTCAGATTCACCATATCCGACTTTCCGAGCAATTGATGCAGATACTCATAGCTCAAGGTTTTCAGAGTGAAGGAGGCAGATACTCAAAGCTCGAGGATTTCAGGCATAGGATTTCGAATTCTCCATGTTAAGGTTTTCAGAGCGTAGGAGGCAGATACTCAAAGCTCGAAGACTTCGAGGCACAAGGGGCAAATGCTCATAGCTCCGACTATCGAGGAGGAATGAGGGTGAATAGTTCTATATAGGAAGAACTCGCAACCCAGAACCTTCAAACAGGGAAGTGGGACAAAATTAGTGCTTATGGTCTTTGCTTTATTCTTGTTCCACAAGTATAAGCAAATAGGGGCAGCTGTAATCACTAATTTTGTCCGGGGTAGACCCGTCTTTTATTTTTATAAGTAATGAACTTTTTCATATGTTGTCACTATCTAAATAAAAATATATGGGTGTTGTGGGCTTTGTTTAACTTAAATTATTTTATATATGTATGTTATAATATTTTATAAACCCCTAAAATATTAGTATATTATATTAATATCCTTTATATCTTGTTATTATTACTATGTTTACATTCGATTATTATTATTATTATTATTATTATTATTATTATTATTATTATCATTGTCATTATTAATATTATCATTATTACTATTATCCTTATTATTATTATTAAAACAAATCTGGAAACCCCAAAAAATTAATTAATTAGAAGCCCAATTTAAATAAATAAATTATTAGCCCATTAACATTAAATAATTAGAGCCTAGAGTCCATTTACATAAAACCCAAATAATACATATTATACATGGCCCGATTTGGGCCCAACCTAACCAAAACCCTAATCGTATCTTTTACTTGTGCGCAACCGCATATGGACCGTCAAATCAAGGGCAGTTGATCGAACGATCCAGAAGATCCCTGATTGAGGAAGCCCTAAATCACATCCTTGTTCCCTAGCGCCACATGATCTCAACCGTCAGATCAGGAATACATCGAACGGTTGAGATCGAATCCAACGTGCGTACGGACCACGCCCAACTCTCCAACTTCGGCGCGCACGATCCTTGGTCCCTGTAGTTTTGAGATGTGTTACAATTTCGTCCATGTTTTGATTTTGATCAAATTTGGAGCGGTTTAATTTCCCTTTTAGCCCCTGAATTACAGATCGAGTTTTAATTTGGTCCTTTTCGCAGTTTTTATTTTTATTTTTCACATATCTTTTAATTTTGCCACTGTTTTATTTAAATTCTTCAATTTTAGCCATGCTTTTGTTTTTTGTTATGCATGTGGAATGTATGATTATTTGTGATTGTGTGTTTTTGCTTGATATTGTAAGTTGTATGTTGGCATGTACGGGAAATTATGTTATGTGTGATTAAGGCTTTGTTTAATAATAAATTGTATGTTGTGGTTTTGTATGTGGTTTGAGCTTTACACGTTTTTATAATATAAAGTTTGCATGACTTAAATGTATAATTAAGGTTTTAAATAAAATATGGCATAATATAACTTTTGGAATCCCTAATGTAATTTAATGTTTTAATGGAACGTTTTTAACATAATGTATGGTTTCGTATAAGGATCCGTTTTTATGAGAAATGCAACAAAACAACAATATGTTTTTTTTTTGTAAAATGTATATGCATGTGTCATGGGCTTTCTTAAAACATGTTGGTAAATAGATGGCATGTTAATTTGGCTTTGATAATGTGGTTTGCTTTAGTATCCTTTTAGTTTGGGCTTTGGGCCTTTGTAACACTCGGGTTTGGGGGTCGGGTGAAAATAATATTTAAATAATATTATTGAGTTTCAATTTTTATAATTAAAATAATAAAATATTATTTGGGCTTGATATTTCCAAAAAAAAAACATTTTATGTTGGACCAAAATTGATTTGAAACTCATTTTCCCTTGGATTTTAGAATTGATGAAATTCTCATTTCATTAATGGCAAATCTGTAAATAAATGGACTTTCAAATTTAAAGTCCCTTTTCACTAAAATGAGCCTTTGTCATCTTCTTTCTCATTTCTCCCTTTTCATTTTTACACGACAAGAGAGCTCTCTCTTCACCAAGTTACTATTCCATCACCTATCATCCTCATCTTTGGCGCTTTTCAAAAGGTAACTACATTTTTGACTTGGCCTTGCCATCATCTACATTTTGGTACCATTAGTTTTAATTAAAACTATGTATTTTGCAATTTGGGTTTTCAAAGTTCTTGTCAAAAGGTTGAAGCTTTATTGTCCTTTAACAAAGCTTTTGATTATTTGTTGTTAGATACGTTGTTTATGAACCATAAGGTCCAATATATGTGAATTTTAAAGTGTTTTATTAAGATTCATGGATTTGGGTTTTGATGGGGTTTTTGAAGGGTTTATAGGATAGTTTGGGTGTGTTTAATGTAGGAAATTGAGGGCTGATGTTAGTATGATAGTTAGGGGTCGTTTTGGAAGCATTTAAGAGTGTTAAAGAGGTTGAAATCTTGAGTTTTGGATTGGGTTTAAGGGCTGCTCGAGTTTGAAGTTTTGGGGTTGTTCTTGGCTTGAAAATCATGAGTTTTATGTGTGAGTAATGTTTCGGGTTTGCTACATTGTTGTGTGAACTGATTTGAGGTTGTTTGAACGTGTTGAAATGATTAGAGGCAAGAAATTATGTTGGTGAAGCATCGGAAACGAATTCGGAATCGTTGGAAGCTTGATCGGCTAGTGTGTTGAGCTCAGAATAGTCGGTGAGTGGTTAAATGTTTTTAATTGATTTTTGAGTATTGGATCAAGCATGTGGACTAGGTTGGGCTTGGTAGACCCGCCTAGAGTTGGGATTAGAGTGGTAGCCTAATCCCAAGCTTTAGTTAGAGACCTTGGTTAAACTATATTTATTGATATGCCTCATGTTTAATTATGTTTATGGTGGCTATGTATAATGTGTTATACATGTATGTTGAGGCATGATTGTGATGCATTGTGATATGCATGTGGATTGTTCATGATGGTGATCATGGTGAGTACGTGCTAAGCACGGAAGATGTTATGAAATGATGTTGTGGATTGTGTTTAATATTAGCACTAGTATGCTTGGGTACAAATGATCGATCATTAGGATGTTTAGTATGCACACGTGAGTCAAATGCGCGCGTGGTCTTGGTGATGGTAGTCATCAAGATAGAGTACGGGTTCACCCGGAAAACCTTTTTATATATATATGTTAGTCGGTGATGAGTGTAATCCCATCAACGGGGCGTGAGGATGAGTGGAATCCCCTCCGTGTGAACGGTGATGAGTGTAATCCCACCATAAGGTAATGGTTGTTGTGGGATGTGAGTTCCAACGTGTTATCCGTGTATTCGAGTCATAGCTAGGTGGCAATATGAGATTATATGTGTGCCATTATGGATTATTATATGTGCTTACATATGATGTGGTTATGGACTTGATGAGCATGACATAATATTGAATATATGTTCATGCATCATGTACATTTTGGCTTATGTAGATCGAAGGTAAGATCATGCATTCTACCTTGGTTGTGCTCGTGCTTGGACCCTGCATTGTCGAGGTTTGTTTTAATGAGCTTACCCTCACTAAGCTTTATGCTTACGCTCTCTTTTGTTCGACAACGCGGATCTGTAGTTCGTGGGTTGCTAGTGCAAGAAGGGGGCCTCCAAGTGTGCTAGTTAGGCTTTTGAATCTATCAAGTATGGATTTTAAGTTAATGATGTAATGGTCAAGCAATGGGGACTTTTGTGTTTGATGTTAGTTTGCTTAGGAGCATGTTAGACTCCTTTATGTGTTATGTTGGTTTGGCTTTTGATTGCCTTGTCTTGCTTGTAAACCATGTTTAAATTGTCTATCTTGAATGTCTAAGTGTTTGACCTTGTTGAAGTATGTTATCTTGAATGCTATGTATGGATGTTTGAGATGATGTTTGATGATTCCTTTAATGCATGGTCTTGATATGTTTGGAGTGTTAAGCATGCTTGTAGACGTTTGATTTGCCTTGTAGTTGTTGTATGTGTGTTAAGAGAGGTTTTAGTGGGGTTTAGGGACATCCTTGTGCCATAAACCAGCTAAAACCAATCTGCAGACAGAGGGCGTTTCGAAACGGTTGGTCCCGTTTCGGTACGGTCCCTTTGTTTCAGGCCAGGCGTTTCGGTACGCTAGGGGGCCGTTTCGATACAATTTTTCTACTGGAAATATGAGAATTTGACGATAAATTAACGTATCGAAACGAGCTTCAGTGTTTCGAAACGGCCTTCGTATCGTTGACCACGAGAAGTTGACCGTTGAGGTCGTTCGATACGGGCCAGCCCTGTTTCAAAACGGTCTCATCGGGTTGACTTTGGCCAGTTGACCTAGTCAAGGCGTATCGGAACACCCTATGGGCGTTCCGATACAGCCTGCTGTATAAGAATAAAATGGGCTGTTTTAAGTGGGTTGTTGTCTGTTTACCTCAATGTTTCTTCCACTATTTCTTTTCTCACATAGGGTTTAATGTCTCATCTAGATAAGATAATAATAATGAAAAAGTTTTTCCTGGGTCGGTAACCGAAGTGGAGCCTTAACGGGTTTCGCCTCGGTAACCCCGTGTAGCCCACTCGGATCGGTCAAGCGTCCGGACCAGGACGAGGGGGTTACACTTGTTGGTATCAGAGCCTAAGGTTTCCGAGACCTTGGGCAGGTAAGTGAGGTAAGTTAAGTTCTTGTATTGAATTGCACGGTGTTTGCTTGCTTGTCATGTATGCTTGATGTATGTTGCTTGATCGTATATGTATGATTGTTGAAGCATGTTGTGTAGAGTCCCATTGCTTCTATTACATCGGAAAAAGGATTTTTAAGTGAGGGAACATACTTGAGCCACTTGGAACCCTTGCCTTGCTAACCCTATCTTTTGTGCTTTCTTGTTGTTGTTGTAGTTGTTGTTTGTGAGCACGTATGTCGAGGCCTAGAGGTAGACCGAGGATGGTTCGTCAAGAACCTCGGGTTGCGGCTCCTGTTAATGAGCCGGTGGTTGGAGTTGAGGCTCATGTAGGAGAGCTTGCTGCTGGAGTTGGAGCCCCTCCACCACCTCCACTACCACCACCTCCTCAGCCTGGAGTAAGAGGTGAGGCTGGAGCTGAGGGAGAGGGACCTCAGGTTAGCCAAGGTGGCTAAGGTCCTGCTGGAATAGATATGGCTCCGCTTATACAAGCTATAGCGGGAGTGTTTCAGGCCGTAGTTGCCGGAGCTCAGGCTGCAGCTCAGCCTAGAGGTGATGATACTAGTTTACCGTTGGAGAGGCTACGTAGCCTAGGGGCTGAAGAGTTCAGAGGATCTACACCATAGAGATCTGAGTTGTGGTTAGAGAAGACGATCCGTATTCTAGCTCAGATGGGTTGTGTGGGTGCTCCCAAATTGGGTTGTGTGATTTCTCTACTTCAGGGTGATGCCTGCACCTGGTGGGTCACCATTACTACTGGGGTTCCTGAGGCTGAGATTGGTTGGGATTTCTTTGAGTATGCCTTCCGGAAGAGGTACTTGGGACCGAGATATCTTGATGAAAAGAAGCGAGAGTTTATGGCTCTTGTTTAGGGAGATGCTTCAGTGATTGACTACGAGATCCGTTTTGTCCGTTTGAGTCAGTATGCTCCGGAGTTGGTTCCTACTGAGAGGGACCGTTGTAACCGTTTCAGATATGGGCTTCATGAGGAAGTTAAGAGATACACCTTAGCTTCAGACTATTCAGATTTTAATGTATTGGTTGCTAGAGCCAAGGACATAGAGCATAGCTTGGGGCTGACCAAGCGTTCAAGAGGATCTAGTTCTGGAAAGAGACATAACAACTTTGACCGTGGTGATGCCAAGAAGCATCGGGGTGGCGGACATAATTTTAACCATAGGCGTGGCGGTGGCCACCATGGTATAGGCCACCAGGGCCATAAAGCTGGAGGGCGTTTGCCCGAGTGTACACGTTGTGGGAGACAACATTCTAGAGAGTGTTGGGGTAACTTCCATGCTTGTTGGAACTGTGGTTCGAGGGACCACTTTAGGAGGGAGTGTCCGCATCAGGCGGCACATGCACCAAACATAGCACAGGCTCCTGCGAGAGCGATAGATTATCAGAGAGGCCGTGGGCGCGGTCGTGGCTACTTCCAGCCTAGAGCTGATGCACCTAGGATAGATGCTGAGAGGAACCTTGCTCATGTTGTGGCAGTACAGCCAGAGGCAGGTGGACCAGCGAGAGTCTATGCTTAGAGAGAGGCCGAGAACGACACGAATGTGATAGCAGGTAATTTTGAGTTACAGTCTATGTCTTTGCTTTCTTTGGTTGATTCGGGTTCTACGCATTCCTACATTTTGAGTGAGCATGCAAAGAAGTTAGATATACCTGTTGAGATCTTAGATGTAGGTATGCATGTGACTAGTTCCTTTGGTGAGACAGTTGTAGTTAGACGATGTATAAGAGGTGTCCTGTAACACCCCCAACCCAGGCTGAGAGTCGGGAGCGTTACCGGAACAGAAAAGGCGGACAAACGGAACATATCAGACAACAACGGAAGCATTTCGGAAAACAAGATATCATTTTAATCAGTATTTCATATTAATGCGCACGCGGAAGATGGGCTAACAAAAACTTTTCTTAACTTCTTATGATCATTCAAAATCTTAGACACAATTTCTATTAATCTTGATACCAAATTACAAGCCAATTTAAAACTTTTATTATCATTATCGAATTACTATTACAATTAGATCATAATGTCGAATACTTAATTATTCAATTCCATGCCATTCGAAAACTTAATTAAATAGTCTATGTGATTTTCGAATTAATCCAAATTACCAGTAATTAATCAATTCAATTTTCATGCAACACATAATAGATTTCAATTCCATGGCATTCGATTTCCTTTACTTAGAACCTTACAAAATATCATGATTTATATGCCCCTAAACATGTCAAGCTATCGACTATGGACAACAAAAAGAATCGACACAACCACTAGCTTGACTTACATTTTTTATACAAAAAAAAAATAATGAGGCTATCTACTTAAATACAAAACATGATTCTAGCCTCCTAACCAAGCATCACGGAGCATATAATTTCAAACACCATTTCAAACTTAAGTTACGACCAAACACAACAAAACGAATCCTTAAACAGACTTCAAAGCCATCATCTAGGAGTCTAAAGATAAGACTTAGATCATACATATTTTAGAACTTGGGAACTTGATCCAAACGAATGCTAGCTTTAAGGTCCGAGCGATCCTGCTAAGGTTGGGAAGAAGAAAAACAACGGAGCGATAAGTACAAATAGTACTTAGCGAGGTAATGCTAAATCTAATTCATTCTTTAACTTTAATGTGATCAGGCATTGAGTTTACTTAGCTAGATTTATTAACAATCAAATTGCACCCAACTAAGCTCATGTAAAAATTCATACGCATAACATCATTCATATCACATGCTCGATTACATAACATACCATAATGATTTATCATATGGTTGCATATAATTCAATCAATAACATAATTCAATTCAATTTCAGCATACTCAATCTCATGCTTAACAATTGAATTAATCAAGATCTCATGCTAATCCATACATAGCATTTTTAACTTATCAAAACGAAATCACAATTTCATCATAGGCATGTCATTCGAATGATCTCAAAATATCATCCAAAAATCAGAATTTTCCAATTCTTAATTCCATGAATTCGAATAGGGTCATTACCCAATTTTCACATAATCGAACTTATAAGCAATTCATATGCTTCATATCATAATCGGAAGGACCAATGTCCACATATCATAACATTTCATATCACATCATATCATGCTAAGTCACACAATCAATTTATCCACTTCATAAGCTATATTTAACTTAGCAAGTTCCATTTAATTCATGTAAATCATATCACGTTATAATTCATTTCATTACTTTTTATTTAATTTCATTGCCCAAGGTAGAATAGTCGTATCAGATATTCAAGCCATCGGAAGGGTAAAATGTAACGCTTATAGTTGCTCGAAGCAACATCAAGGGATGCCCATAGCATCATGTGTCTCGAACAGCAATCAAGAACACATATCTTATAATCAAGAGTACACAAAGTACTATCAAAGATTGCACAAAGCAATATCAAACGGTGAGCTCAGACTCTAGGCATGCCGTACTTATCCAAAACTTCTAATCGACCGAGGGAGTATTCTTGTTAATTAATTAATTCGTTATTTCATTTAACATATACATTTTTCAGAATTCACTTTGCATGCTCATTCGATCATAACATCATGCATGGCAGCAACTTCATACATACATAATCACATGCATTTTTAAGCATAACATAAATATACCATAGGGCAGTCCACATACTCATTTTATCAAGTATCATCAAGAATCCAATTCATGCATATTCATCATACAATTAATCACATGGGCAGTCCACATTTGCGCATATCCACATTATCAAAATCCAAATCGAACATATAATTCATGGCAATTAACATCATATAAAGTAGCCCACATATTGCACACAATCAAATATTAATCACAAGTTTCAAATCATGCATCTAATTTCCTTTTTATCTCCTTCCCTTACTAAACACATTACCAAATATCAATTAGTCCAATTTCATGCATAGAAATCATAAATTACAAATAATAAAGTGGTTCGAACACTAGTCCCTACCCTAATACAAAATTACACTCACGAATTACACTCACGAATCCTTAAGCTTGATCTCGAATTGAGATGCCTTTGTTTCTTCCCTTCGAGTGATCGATCCTAGCTTCCTCCAAAGTTTCTTCGCAATTTCGATCTTAATTCTCAACATAAAACGAATACACACTATATTAGGAAGCAACTCAATCATAATTACTTCTCAATTTTAAGCATGAACTCATATTTTCAAATCTGACTTTTCATTAAACTAGTTGGAGGACTAGTTAGCGTTTAGGTCATATCTTTTTAATTACTAATCTAAAATTAACTTATCATATACCGTTGGAAAGGTATTTAACTCAATTTTACAGTCACGTGAACCTCATATTTTTATCTTATTCGAATCAGTACAGTTTATTGCTTAATTACACTCCTTTCGGTAAATCTGGGCAGCTTGTACTGTCCAACTTTAAAAATTCATATCTCTTAATTTACACACTGAAATTGAGTTCCATTTTCTCTCAATGATTCTAGACATATCAAAGTTTATACATTAAAAATTTCAGCTTGAAATATTTTATATTTAATTTTTGGTGAATTTCCAAAGTTACTGTTTTTAAGTTACATATCACTGGACATCTTTCTTAACTTATACTTTAACTTAAAATTCACCTAATCACATACTTAAATATAAAATTCATGGCATGACTTATACTATTCTTCCATGACATTTTACAGTCCATATTAATTTTTAATTTCAACAATCAAGTACTCCATTTTACTGATTTTCCAGATCAGTCCCTAATCTCCATAACTTTCGATTACATGTCCATTTTTAGTTCTAATCGAAATTTCATCTTTTTAACTCATTTTTCCAGCAACCGATAGTCATTTATAACAAAATATTCATTTCTTCACAACTTTCTCCTAGTGAGAATTTTTTGATTTTAATCCCTAAGTATAGAAATTTTCCCAAATATTCAAGACTTTACATTTTCTTTCAAAACAACCATCTTATGACTCTATTCATATTTTCTTAAGAAGTTTTCACATATTTCATTAGTTCATCTTGTTATTTCCTTCAAGATTCATATAGTTTCATATTCATACAAGTTTTAGGTTTGCATGCATGGTTTTTAACTAAACCGAATAGTTACAAGGAGTAAGAAACTTACTTTTTAATTTCTTGACAACACTAGCTATCTTCTTCAAATTCCTAGCTTAAATCTTCCACCATACAAGCAAAAATCTCACCATTTTAGCCCTCAAATTTCATACTTTTGAGCTTCTCTTTCCTCCCCATTTTTCTCTCTTCTTCACGGCAAAGGAGAAGAAAATGATGAAGGAAGACAAGCTTCCATAATCTAAGTGATTTGATGGCCTTAGCAATTACCTTAGTGCCCTTTTGTCTATGTCTTTTATCTTTATTTTACTAAGGGCAGCCCTAAGGACATTTTATTTTTAACATGCAAATTTCATTCTTTATAAACATTTTAATTTGGTCATCAATTTCCCTTGTTACATGCTTTCTTGAATTTTCTCATTTTCATCCGATTTTCTCAAGGAAATGTAATATTATTTAATTTCTTTTTATTCTTTTAATTTCACACTTTAGATCTTGTTATCACTAATTCAAATTCACTAATTTACCAATCGGCTAAATTCCTTGATCCAAAGCAAATTTTCTTTCTAATCCGAATTGGTGCACTAATTGCCCAATTAAGAACTTTAGGGACCAAATTGCATAATTCACAAATTTTGCAAACTCAATTGCTTCTAAGAATAAATAAATAATTTAATTTTACGGCTTTAAATTCTAGGACAGAAATGTGGGTGTTACATGTCCGCTGAAGATTCAGGGTCATGTGTTTCCCGTTGACATGATGGAGCTTCCATTTTATGGTTTTGATATTATTCTGGGTATGGACTGGTTAGTTGAGCACAGAGCTAGTGTAGACTTCGAGACGAAGAGAATTTCTTTGAAGCTTTCTGATGACTACGAGGTAGTAGTAGTAGTAGGCGAGAACATTAAGTTCTTGTCAAATGTTGTACCAGCTTTAGAGGCTCATAGGTTGATGGATTCCGGAGGTGGGGCTTACTTAGCTTATGTTATGAATCCGAATATGAGTGAGGCTAGACCGAAGGATATTAGAACAGTTTGTGATTTTCCGGATGTGTTTCCTGAAGAGTTACCAGGTTTGCCTCCTGACAGAGATGTTGAGTTTGTGATTGAGACTGTTTCAGGGTCTACTCCAGTTTCTATTGCTCCGTATCGTATGGCTCCAAAAGAGTTGAAGAGTCAGCTTCAGGAGTTGTTAGACCGTGGTTTTATTAGGCCCAGTAGTTCGCCTTAGGGTGCTCCTATGTTGTTTGTAAAGAAGAAAGATGGCAGTATGCGAATGTGCATTGACTACAGGCAGTTGAATCAGTTGACCGTGAAGAACAAGTATCCATTGCCTCGTATAGATGATTTGTTTGATCAGTTGAGTGGTGCTTCAGTGTTCTCGAAAATAGATTTGAGATTAGGGTACTATCAGTTGAAAGTAAAGGAGTGTGATGTTCCGAAGACAGCTTTTAGGACTAGATATGGTCACTATGAGTTCCTTGTGATGTCGTTTGGGCTCACGAATGCACCTGCAGCATTCATGGATATGATGAACAAAATTTTCAGAGACTATCTAGACCGGTTTGTAGTTGTTTTCATAGATGACATCCTTGTGTACTCAAGATCTGAAGAAGAGCATGATGAACACTTGAGACTTGTTTTACAGAGATTGATGAGCAATCAGTTGTATGCGAAGCTTAGTAAATGTGAGTTCTGGATTCGAGAAGTTGTGTTTCTTGGCCATGTTGTATCGGCTGAAGGTATCCGTGTCGATTCGATGAAGATTGAGGCTATTGTTGAGTGGAAACAACCTAAGTCTGTGACTGAGATTAGGAGTTTGCTAGGTTTAGCCGGATACTATAGGAGATTTGTTGATTGTTTCTCTAGAGTAGCTGCTCCTCTGCTGTTCTGGATGCTGCCATGATAGATATCTGTAAAAAGTGACCGAAATCAGCAGCATCTGTGCAATTTTATCTATTTGTGATGTAAATGCAAAACTTAACCTAAAATGCAGTTAAACATGCTTAAGTGTAGTAAAAATAAGGATAAATGAGGGGTAAAATATAGGACTTTTAGGCACTCAACAGATTAGCCGGTTACTATAGGAGATTTGTTGATGGTTTCTCTAGGGTAGCTGCTCCTTTGACTAAGTTGTTGCAAAAAGGAGTTAAGTTCGAGTGGTCCGATGCAAGACAGAAGGCCTTTGAGAAATTGAAGGAAGCTTTGACAAATGCTCCAGTGTTAGTGCAACCAGTTTCAGGTAAAGAATTTGTGATCTATAGTGATGCTTCCTACATAGGTTTAGGTTGTGTCCTGATGCAAGAAAGAAGAGTTGTTGCCTATGCTTCGAGACAGTTGAAAGTGCATGAGAAGAACTATCATACTCATGATATTGAGTTAGCCGTTGTTGTGTTTGCATTGAAGATTTGGCATCATTACTTGTATGGTGAGAAGTGTATAGTTTACACCGATCATAAGAGCTTGAAGTATTTGATGACACAGAGAGAGTTGAACTTGAGATAGAGAAGATGGCTTGAGCTGTTGAAAGATTATGATTTGACCATCGAGTACCATCCGGGTAAGGAAAATGTAGTAGTCGATGCTTTGAGTAGAAAAGTTGCAGTTGAGTTGCGAGCTATGTTTGCTAGATTGAGTGTATCCGGTGATGGTGGTTTGATCACAGAGTTGCAAGTGAAGTCTTCTTTGATTCAGTTGATTAGAGAAAAGCATATGCAAGATGTGTCTTTAGTTCCTCATGTTCAAGACATAGCCGAAGGTAGACCGACCGAGTACAGTTTCAGTAGTGAGAATGTGTTGTGTTTCAGAGACAGAGTTGTTGTACCTGAAGATGTTGAGTTGAGACGTATGATTCTGAGTGAAGCACATTTGAGTCCTTTTTCTATGCATCCGGGTAGTACTAAGATGTACCATGACTTGAAGAATGATTACATCTGGGTTGGTTTGAAGAAGGATGTAGTCGAGTATGTGAGACGTTGTATGGTTTGTCAGAGGGTGAAGGCAGAACATCAGGTTTCTTCAGGTTTGTTACAGCCTTTGAAGATTCCGGAATGGAAATGGGAGAGGATCACTATGGACTTCGTGTCGGGGTTGCCGTTGTCTCCTTCGAAGAAGAATTCTGTTTGGGTGATAGTGGATAGATTCACTAAGTGTGCTCACTTCTTAGCAGTGAACAGTACCGATTCTTTAGACAAGTTGGTGAATTTGTTCATTGGCGAGATTGTGAGACTTCATGGAGTTCCAAAGTCTATTGTTTCAGACAGAGATCCGAGATTTACTTCGAGGTTCTGGAGTTGTTTGCATAGTGCCTTAGGTAGCCGTTTGCATTTCAGTACTTCCTATCATCCGCAGTCAGATGGACAATCAGAGCGAGTGATACAGATATTAGAGGATATGCTCCGTTGTTGTGTGATTGACTTCCAGGGTTCTTGGGAGAAGCATTTGCCCTTAGTCGAGTTTGATTACAACAACAGTTACCAGGCTAGTATACAGATGGCTCCTTATGAGGCTTTGTATGGTAGACGATGTAGGACTCCGATTTGTTGGGCTGAAACGGGTCAAAGATTGTTACCTATGCCGGATTTGCTCAAGGGGACTACTGATAAAGTGAAGTTGATCTGTGACTGTTTGAAAGTAGCTTCCGATCGTCAGAAGTCTTATGCAGACTTGAAGAGAAAAAAAGATTGAGTTCTCCGTGGGTGAGAAAGTGTTTATGAAAGTATCTCCGTGGAAGAAGGTAATGAGATTTGGCCAGAAAGGCAAGTTGAGTTCGAGGTTTATAGGTCTGTATGAGATATTTGAGCGGATTGGGCCAGTAGCTTACCGTTTGAGATTGCCTTCTGAGTTAGAGAAGATCCATGATGTCTTTCATGTGTCGATGCTTAGGAGATATAGATCAGATCCATCTCATGTTATGCATGTTGAGGAGATAGAACTGAATCCGAATTTGTCTTATAATGAAGAGCATGTTGAGATACTTTCTTCTGATAGCAAGGTGTTGCGTGGCAAGACCATAGAGTTGGTCAAGGTGTTGTGGAGACATAGAGGTGTGGAAGAGGCCACATGGGAGATGAAAGCTGATATGCTTGAGCAGTTTCCGTACTTGTTTCCGTCAGGTAATTTCGGGGACGAAATTCCTTAAGTGGGGGAGAGTTGTAACACCCGGGTTTGGGGGTCGGGTGAAAATAATACTTAAATAATATTATTGAGTTTTGATTTTTATAATTAAAATAATAAAATATTATTTGGGCTTCATATTTCCAAAACAAACATTTTATGTTGGACCAAAATTGATTTGAAACTCATTTTCCCATGGATTTTAGAATTGATGAAATTGCCATTTCATTAATGGCAAATCTGTAAATAAATGGACTTTCAAATTTAAAGCCCATTTTCACTAAAATGAGCCTTTTTCATCTTCTTCCTCATTTCCCTCTTTTCATTTTTACACGACAAGAGAGCTCTCTCTTCACCAAGTTACTATTCCATCACCTAGCATCCTCATCTTTGGTGCTTTTCAAAAAGTAACTACATTTTTTACTTGGCCTTGCCATCCTCTACATTTTGGTACCATTAGTTTTAATTAAAACTATGTATTTTGCAACTTGGGTTTTCAAAGTTCTTGTCAAAAGGTTGAAGCTTTATTGTCCTTTAACAAAGCTTTTGATTATTTGTTGTTAGATACGTTGTTTATGAACCATAAGGTCCAATATATGTGAATTTTAAAGTGTTTTATTAAGATTCATGGATTTGGGTTTTGATGGGGTTTTTGAAGGGTTTATAGGATAGTTTGGGTGTGTTTAATGTTGGAAATTGAGGGTTGATGTTAGTATGATAGTTAGGGGTCGTTTTGGAAGCATTTAAGAGTGTTAAAGAGGTTGAAATCTTGAGTTTTGGATTGGGTTTAAGGGCTGCTCGAGTTTGAAGTTTTGGGGTTGTTCTTGGCTTGAAAATCATGAGTTTTATGTGTGAGTAATGTTCCGGGTTTGCTACATTGTTGTGTGAACTGATTTGAGGTTGTTTGAACGTGTTAAAATGATTAGAGGCAAGAAATTGTGTTGGTGAAGCATCGGAAACGAATTCGGAATCGTTGGAAGCTTGATCGGCTAGTGTGTTGAGCTCAGAATAGTCGGTGAGTGGTTAAATGTTTTTAATTGGTTTTTGAGTATTGGTTCAAGCATGTGAACTAGGTCGGGCTTGGTAGACCCACCTAGAGTTGGGATTAGAGTGGTAGCCTAATCCCAAGCTTTAGTTAGAGACCTTGGTTGAACTCTATTTGTTGATATGCCTCATGTTTAATTGTGTTTATTGTGGCTATGTATAATGTGTTATACATGTATGTTGAGGCATGGTTGTGATGCATTGTGATATGCATGTGGATTATTCATGATGGTGATCATGGTGAGTACGTGCTAAGCACGGAAGATGTTATGAAATGATGTTGTGGATTGTGTTTAATATTGGCACTAGTATGCTTGGGTACAAATGATCGATCATTAGGATGTTTAGTGTGCACACGTGAGTCAAATGCGTGCGTGGTCTTGGTGATGGTAGTCATCAAGATGGAGTACGGGTTCGCTCGAAAAACCTTCTTATATATATATGTTAGTCAGTGATGAGTGTAATCCCATTGACGGGGCGTGAGGATGAGTGAAATCCCCTCCGCGTGAACGATGATGAGTGTAATCCCACCGTAAGGTAATGGTTGTTGTGGGATGTGAGTTCCAACGTGTTATCCGTGTATTCGAGTCATAGCTAGGTGCCAATATAAGATTATATGTGTGCCATTATGGATTATTATATGTTCTTACATATGATATGGTTATGGACTTGATGAGCATGGCATGGTATTGAATATATGTTCGTGCATCATGTACATTTTGGCTCATGTGGATCGAAGGTAAGATCATGCATTCTACCTTGGTTGTGCTCGTGCTTGGACCCTGCATTGTCGAGGTTTGTTTTAATGAGCTTACCCTCACTAAGTTTTATGCTTACGCTCTCTTTTGTTTGACAATGCAGATCCATAGTTCGTGGGTTGCTAGTGCAAGAAGGGGCCCTCCAAGTGTGCTAGTTGGGCTTTTGAATCTATCAAGTATGGATTTTATGTTAATGGTGTATTGGTCAAGCAATGGGGACTTTTGTGGTTGATCTTGGTTTACTTAAGAGCATGTTAGACTCCTTTATGTGTTATGTTGGTTTGGCTTTTGATTGCCTTGTCTTGCTTGTAAACCATGTTTAAATTGTCTATCTTGAATGTCTAAGTGTTTGACCTTGTTGAAGTATGTTATCTTGAATGCTATGTATAGATGTTTGAGATGATGTTTGATGATTCCTTTAATGTATGGTCTTGATATGTTTAGAGTGTTAAGCATGCTTGTAGACGTTTGATTTGCCTTGTAGTTGTTGTATGTGTGTTAAGAGAGGTTTTAGTGGGGTTTAGGGACATCCTTGTGCCATAAACCAGCTAAAACCAATCTGCAGACAGAGGGCGTTTCGAAACGGTTGGTCCCGTTTCGGTACGGTCCCTTTGTTTTGGGCCAGGCGTTTCGGTACGCTGGGGGCCGTTTCGATACAATTTTGCTACTGGAAATCTAAGAATTTGATGATAAATTGACGTATCGAAACGGGCTTTAGTGTTTCGGAACGGCCTTCGTATCATTGACCACGAGAAGTTGACAGTTGAGGTCGTTCGATACGGGCCACCCCTGTTTCGAAACGGTCTCATCGGGTTAACTTTGGCCAGTTGACCTAGTCAAGGCGTATCGAAACACCCTATGGGCGTTCCGATACGACCTGCTGTATAAGAATAAAATAGGCTGTTTTAAGTGGGTTGTTGTCTGTTTACCTTAATGTTTCTTCCGCTGTTGCTTTTCTCACATAGGGTTTAATGTCTCATCTAGATAAGATAATAATAATGAAAAAGTTTTTCCTGGGTTGGTAACCGAAGTGGAGCCTTAACGGGTTTCGCCTCGGTTATCCCCGTGTAGCCCACTCGGATCGGTCAAGCGTTCGAACCGGGACGAGGGGGTTACAGCCCCAGGGCTTTAGGTGGCTAGAGTTAGGTTCTTGGTCTTGCTTAGCTTAGGTGGGCTTGGGCTAGTTAATTTAGTCCTTTTGGTGCTTAGTTTAATCAATTTATTTGTTTTGAATCGTGTGCCCGCCTCATAGGGGCACGATTCGTACAATTAGGTCGGTTTAGGTTTAATGCTTATTAAGTTTAGGGATTTAACCAGTTTAATTAGCTTAAATTCATCCTTGCCTTATTAGGATAGATATTAAGCCCATTAAATCGGTTAAGCCATTCTTAATCTTTTTTTAGATAAAATTAACATTAAATTTATATGGGTAAAACCAAGATAATTCATAATTTATTAGGGTCTTCTAGTTTTTAGGATTTAAATGATTTAGGGTAATATTAGAATTTCCTAATCTAATTAGATCACTAATCGGTCTCCCATAATTTGAGCCTTTTAGATAAGGCATTGGGTGGGCTTTTCAAGTTTTTCTGTGACATGCATCTTATACTTGTCATTCATGAAATCGTTAATTATTTGGCATGTCAATTAATTAATTTAAAACAAACAAGGGAGAGGTATCTATTAACCCCGATATGTGTGTCAAAATAGTCCAAGCTTAATGGATGTCAACCAAATATTTGGGTTAATTCTCACCGTCTCTAGGTAAGTAATAATTAAAAATGGAAATATCATGCCATCATCCCTTTTCTACTTGCATCATGCATAAAGGTGGCATACGGGGTCTGAACCCTAAACTAACACGACAATCAGACTTATATGATGTCTGTTTAGTCTATGGTCCGGTGTACCGTCATCCTTTTTAATTAAATGCTCAGTTAATTCCAAAGCCACGATTTGATAAAGCTCGTACCATTTAAGTTAAATTTTCACTTAAGAACATCTAATTAAATTCACTTTAGATTTTAAGTAATTTCTATCGATTAAAGGAAACAAGTAATTTGGTACTGATTTCCAGGCGTGATGGGGGTGTTAACCCTTCCCCACACATAACCAACTCTTGAACCCTTTTTAAATTGAATCTCTGGTTTTGTGGTGTCCGGCCTACCTTAGTGGCCGGTGGCGACTCCAAATTTTCTACCAATTTCCAAAACTCGAATTTTTAGAAGAAAATCCCCTCTTAAACAAATCTCTTTCAAAGAGTGGACACCTAAAAGTTTTTTCACAAAACATTATCACAGAAGATTAGGCTGAATCAGAATGGCCCTGGAATTTCTCACCTTTTCTTCGCCGACGACATTGTGTTGTTCGTAGAGGCGACAATTCATCAAATGCAAATTATACGCCAGGTTCTTGATTCGTTTTGTGCATCGTCGGGTCATAAGGTTAGTAAGCCTAAAACCAACATTTACTTTTCAAAGAATACTTCCGGGGATGTACGTGTTGCAATTGTTAATGGATTTGGTTTTAATGAAGTTGTGGACTTGGGCAAATACCTTGCCATACCTCTTTTACATAGCCGGGTTACGAAGGCTACGTATAGTTCTTTGATTGAGAAGGTCCGGGATCAACTAGCTTCAAGGCCGACGAAGTCCCTTTCCTTTGCTGGTCGAGTTACTTTGGATAAGTCCGTGTTGCAAGCTATTCCAAGCTATACTATGCAAGCGACATGGCTACCTAAAAATGTCTGTATGGAGATGGAAAAACTTATTCGGGGATTCATTTGGGGAAGTACTACGGATCATAAGGGTGTTAACCTTGTGTGTTGGGAAGATGTACAATCTCCAATTGCCGATGGTGGTCTTGGGTTAAGAAATTTAGAGTGTGACAATCAAAATTTTCTTATGAAGTTGGGTTATCAGATTCTTACGGATGAGAATAAACTGTGGGTTAGGATGGTGCGTGCTAAATATAAAGTGGAAGGTATTTTGCCTATAAGTATAATATCTTGTAATTGCTCTCGTTTATGGTCTGGAATTTGCCGTGTTTGGGACAATGTTATTGAAGGCATGGGGTGGATAGTTCGCGATGGTTGTATGGTCGATTTCTGGTATGATGATTGGTTAGATAAATCGGGTCCTCTTTTTCAATTTTATCGGCAGGATGGCCAACCAACACCATGCCCGGTGGTTTCCTATGTTAATATTCATGGTTCTTGGGATGTTAATGCTCTTAATGCGGTTTTACCTGAGGCACATGTTCACTGAATAATGGCTGTGTACCCGTCACAACACCTTGGTCCAGACCGCTTAGGTTGGAAGGACAATAAAAGAAGGATATTTTCGGTGAAATCAGCTTATGCCCGGTTTTTAGGAAATATTGTGGTACAGGGAACCAATTTGTGGAAATCTATATGGCACTTACCGATTCCACAACGCATTCGAGCCTTTTTTTGGCTTGCCGCACGTGGCTATTTGCTCACCAACATGCAACGGTTGCGGCACCATATGACCAATGATGCGAGTTGCTCCTTTTGCAGGTATGGAAGTGATGATGTAATCCATGTGCTTCGAGATTGCACCATTTCGCGAGGTGTGTAGAGGCAAATTGTTAATGAGCGGGCCTACATCAACTTTTACACATTGCCGCTGCAGGACTGGCTTATTGCAAACATTAGAAGTGATGATCTTTTGTTGGTGTAACACCTAATTGGGGTATTTTATTTTCTATTCTTTGCTGGAAAATTTGGCAGCGTAGGAATAAGATACTCTTTGATCCGGATTTTGTTGAGCATGAGGATATGGTTATTGCTATTAAACTCTATATGTATTGAAGTATGAAGGAAGAGAAAATGATTTTATTCAACTAAACTTGGTGTTTACAAGATACAAAGTTGAACTTATATAGATTATACAATAACCGGTTTAAACTAACAAACCCTAATAACAAAAATAACTGACTAAGGCTGTTATTAGCTGTAACAGCCCCCCCCCCCCTCAAGCTGGAGGTTGGTGAATGTTCAGCAAGCCCAGCTTGAAAACAAAATCATTGAACAAGGAACTCGGAAGAGCCTTGGTGAATATATCAGCAAGTTGGTTAATGGATCGAATATGAAAAAGCTTTAGAAACCCAGCAGCAACCTTCTCCCTTATGAAATGACAATCCACTTCAATGTGTTTGCTACGTTCATGGAAAACTTGATTCGATGCAAGATGAACAGCTGATTGGTTGTCACAAAATAATGAAGTTTGAGAAACCGTGATCCCAAAGGAGGAAAGAAGAGCAGCAAGCCAAGTGAGTTCGCACGTTGCAGAGGCCATCGCTCGATATTCTACTTCACAAGAGGACCTACTTACAGTATGTTGTTTCTTGGATTTCCAAGAGATGAGAATATCACCTAAATGTGTACAATAACCTGTAGTGGATCGTCGAGTATCAGGACATGAACCATAGTGAGCATCTACAAAAGCACGCAGATGAAGATTGTTGTTTTTAGAGAAGAACAATCCTTGTCCAGGGGATTTTTTAATGTAGGATAAAAGATGATGAACAGCTTGTAAATGAGGTTGGCGTGGAGAGGAAACAAACTGACTTAGAAGATGGACAGTAAAGGTGATATCTGGACGCGTATGTGTGAGATATAACGGTCGTCCAACAAGCCTTCTGTATATCTGTGGATTAGATAATAATTCCCCTTCATGAATACTTAACTTGTGTGAAGCAATAAGAGGAGTTTCAGCAGGCTTCTTCCCAAGACAGCCAATGTTCTCTAGGAGTTGCAAAGTGTAATGACGTTGAGAAAGGGAAATATCAGTGTTGTTCCTTGCAATCTCGAACCCAAGAAAATATTTCAATGGTCCTAAGATTTTAAGTTTAAAATGTTGCTGAAGAAAATCTTGCATAGCAGCTAGTAGATGTAAATTCTTTCCAGAAATGACCACATCATCCACGTATACAAGTAAAGCTATGAAATCATCACATGTGCCTTTGGTGAAAAGAGAGTGTTCTGAAGGAGATTGGGTAAAACCACACTTGAGAATTACTTGAGAGAAGGCATGAAACCATTGCCTAGAAGCCTGTTTAAGGCCATAAATCGACTTGCTCAACTTACAAACCAGGTTAGAAGACTCACCCAGATGCATGCAATTTGTTGTAGAAGTAGTTTTAAAATTGTATCCCAAAGGAAGCTTCATATAAACTTCTTCATCGAGCTGCCCATTGAAAAAAGCATTTTTGACATCCAATTGCAACAAATGTCAGTCATATGTAGCAGCTAAGGCAAGTAAGAGCTTGAAAGAAGTCATTTTTGCAACAGGTGAGAAGGTATCTGTGTAATCGACTCCTTCAATTTGAGTGAAACCTTTGGCAACTAAACGAGCCTTGAATCTATCTACTATGCCATCAGCCTTATACTTTTCTCTATAAACCCATTTGTAATCAATAGGTTGTTTGCCTTCAAGGAGAGGAACAACTGTCCATGTATTTAAATCCTCCATTACTTGTAATTCATCCTGCATAGCTTGCCTCCATTCAGGATATTTGACAGCCTGGTGATAGTATGTAGGCTCATACACAAAAGATACATTATTGATAAAAGTAGCATAGTTGTCTGAAAGTTGACAAGAAGAGACATAATGCTGAATGGGATAAAGACAATCATATGCATTATTGCACTGATAATGTTGTAAATAGGATAGCTTTTGAGAAACACGAGAAGACTTTCGAACCAACTCTGCATGTGGAACAGAAACTGCACATTGTGGTTCATGAATAATTTCCTGAGAGATACTCGTTGAAGTAGTCCTAGGAATATTCTCCTGAAGTGTCACATGTTGATCAGCAGGAAGATTTTCATTGAGAATAGGTTGAGAAACCTCAGGAATGTCATGAGTGACCCCAGTATTAGGAGAATTGAGGCTTGTGTCAGAAGGATTGTTAAGAGATGTGGGAGGAGAACATGTGTCATGCTCAATGCCATTTTCATTAGAAACCTGAGGAGTGAGCTGAGTAAAAGATGAAGTCAAGTTATCAGCAGAAACATGAGGTAAGGAAACATTTGGAAAATGATCAATTAAAGAACCTGTAGGTGTTGCCACTGTGTGAAAAGGATAGACAGATTCATGAAACACCACATCTCTCGAAATAACAATTTTCCTAGTGGAAATAATGAAGATTTTGTAACCCTTTACTCCATGAACATAACCAAGAAGAACACCATGTAAAGCACGAGGTAAAAATTTGTCACGTTTGGATTTAAGAGTGGAGACAAAACATAAACATCCAAAATTTCTTAGGTGATTATAAGTGGGTACCTTGTGAAACAAAAGTTCATAATGTGATTTGTTATCTAAAAAAATGGAAGGAAGCCTATTAATAACATATGTGGCAGTAAGCAAATAATCTCCCCCAAAAATGAATAGGTAGCTTAGACTGGAAGTAAAAGGCACGAGCAACAGATAACAAATGCTGATGCTTTCTTTCAACCCCAGCATTTTGCTGGGGTGTTTCCATACAAGAAAACTGATGAAGGATGCCAAGAGAATTAAACAAATATGTGAATTTTAGTTCAGGAGCATTATCAGACCTGAAATTTTTTAATTCGAAACCAAATTGTCTTTTAACCTTTTGTATAAAAGCAGGAACAATAGTAGAAACCTCAGACTTTTATTGCATTAAATAGGTCCATGTACAACGAGTGCAGTCATCAACAATGGTTAAAAAATATCTCTTATTATCATAAGTTGGACACTTTTAAGGCCCCCAAATATCACAATGAATTAGCTCGAAAGGCTGAATAGAATGAGAAGAAGAATTTGGAAAAGACAGTCTATGTTGTTTAGCCATGGGACAAACATAACATGGATCACTATTCTTATTTACATCACAATTAGGTAACACATCTTTCAGCAAATGCAAAACACGAGTGCTAGGATGCCCTAGTCTAACGTGCCAGGAAACAAATACAACATTACTGGAAGAAGAATTATGAACAAGAGCATGCTTATCAGTAGACAAATGAAGAAGATAAAGCCCTTGAAGAAGATCAGCTTTCCCAATCGTGTTGTGAAGGTCCTGAATGATACAATGAGATTTATCAAATAACACAGTCAGATTAGAACATTTCACTAATTCACTAACATCAATTAAATTGAGCTTGAAATCAGGAACATACAAAACATTGGTTAAGATGAAATCAGGGGACAACTTTACTGTACCAGCATGTGTCACTTTAACAACAGTTGCATTAGGTAACATAACAAAACTATCAAAAATATGATTCAAAAATTCGAAAGCTTCTTTGGAACAACAAATGTGTCGAGAAGCTCCTGAATCTATAACCCAAATAAAACTATTATGAAAAGTAGCCAAGCTATTAATATAAGATAAAATCTTGCCTTGCATGGAAAGGTTGATCGAGGAAGAAGGAACATCCACAACCAAGGAGGAATTTTGTGAAGTTGTGTGCAACTGAGAAGTGAGCATCGCAATAAGTTGCTGACACTATTGACTAGTTAATCCACTATTGGTACTATCAATGTTGCCAGAGGAATCATTAGAGGACAAGCAAGTTCCTAAATCTGCAACAGCATGTGCTTGAGCAGTGGGAGCATTCTTTTGAGATCGAAAGGTATACCCTGGAGGATAACCATGTAACTTGAAGCACTTATCTTTTGTATGTCCTAACATGTGACAATGGGTACATTGCGGACGCGAACGCTTAGAATGCTGAGGAACATGCTTCTGAACAATAAACACAGGATTGGAGGAAACTTCAGATGCAACAGAAGAACTACTCAGGGAAATGGATATTTGATTTTCTTCTTGTAGAATCCAAGAAAAGACCTTTGAAATGGATGGGAAAGGATCCATGAGCAAGATTTGAGCACGAACATGAGCATACGACTCATTTAGACCCATCAAGAACTGCATAGTTTGCTCACGTTGTTGATCATTCAACATTTTTCGAACTCCTCCACAGGAACAAAGAGAACAAGAACATACACTCTTGACAGACATCAATTCATCCCATAAAATCTTGAGATTGGTATAATATGTGCTCACAGACATCGAACCCTAAGCCAATTCATTCAGCTTCTTCTTAAGATGGAAGATACGAGGACCATTCGTTTGTTGAAATCTTCCTTCAAGATCTTTCCATATCGCAGCTGCAGTGGAATGATAAAGCAAGCTTGCTACAATTTCCTTAGAAACAGAATTCAAGATCAAGAGTTAACAAGGTTGTTAGCTCTAGTCCAAGCATTGAATCGATCTAAAGTAGAAGCAGGGGCCGAGATCGAACCATCGACAAATCCCAGTTTATTCGTAGCAGACAATGCCATTAACATCGAGCGTTTCCAGGTGTTGTAATTGTCATTGGTTAAGGGTTGAGTCACCAAAACCATTCCTGGATTATCCGACTGATGAAGATAATAAGGGTTGTTACCCTCTTCAAACTGATCATTGAGATCAACCATGGCTGAAAAACCACTGAAACTTGAAAGCAGAAATAGAAACGTGCAAGCGAAAACACGAGAAGAAACTCAGAAATTGATTCTTGGAGAATCAAGAAACAAAAACCTCTGATACCATATTAAAGTATGAAGTATTGAAGTATGTGGAAGAGGTGGTTGCGGCCAATACTAGATCGTCGATTGTTGGGGTGAGCCAAAGAAGTGAGGCTCGACAACCACAACATTGGCAGTGTCCGCCTGCTCGACGGGTGAAAATCAACGTGGACGGGGCTGTGAATTTGAAGACAAGTACGGTTGCGATAGGAGGTGTTTGTCGATCGGAAACGGGAGACTGGTTGTTTGGTTTTAATAGGAAAATTGGGTGATGTTCGACTTTGAATATTGAACTTTGGGCAATCTTGGATGGTCTTAGTCAGGGGTGGCGGTGTGGTTTTCCATAGATTAAACTTGAGTCGGATAGTCGTGAAGCTGTTTTTTGTGTTGTGAATGGTTCAAAGTTAGGACCGCAAACGCTTTGGTGGTGGTGATTGAAGAGATGTTGCAACGAAAATGGGATGTTTCGGTGGAACATGTCAGCCGTGAATCCAATAGGATTGCAGATTGGCTTGCAAAGGATATGCGTGAGCAAGCGATATGCGAGAACTTTTTTGAGGAGCCGCCCGAAGGTGTGCAAAGTTTACTGGAATTTGATGTCATTTATGGTGGGAATCAACAGGCCGTGGGAATTGGTTAGAGGGTTGGTTGTTTCATTTCAAGTTTACGTGTTGTTTTGATTCTTGTTTGTTGTTACTGTGTTCATAATTTTGTAGCTCTACCACATGTACTCTTTTTCCTCCGTTAGGTGTAGGGAAGTTTTTTAACGAGGCATGTGGTAGGTGCTTTCTCCCTTATTAATCGAAAAGAAATCGTTTTCTATATAAAATTATATATTATATATTAAAACTATACGTTATATAAAAACTATATATTATATATTTAAAACAATATGTATAAACTGAGAAAGCTAACATAACTAAAGCCTAAAGGGCCAACATGAAATAAAACCAACTATATATATGGAACTATAATATATAAATATATAATGTACTATATAATGAATATATAATATACTATAGATAACATGCGAAATATACATATCGTATATATACACACATGTAACAAAATAACAACATATAAACTATATTAAATGCTCAAACAATAATAACAATATATATAAGGCATAATAACACAAATGTGGGACTAGAAATTAAGACATGTAAATACATAACAGAAATTAAAAAATGCATGATAAAAGAGCGATCTAAATACTAGAAAGGACCAAATTAAACAAAATCAAGAGCTTCAGGGATCAAAAAGGGATTAAACCGTTTGAGATCAGATTAAGCTCAAGAATAGACGAAAATGCAACATTTCGAAAACCACAAGGACCAGAAACATGATTGCAAAGCGCGGGATGGCCGCGGAGGAGATTGATTTGAGGCTGAATGGTTTAAAAGGTGATTAACCCATTTTTTAAAACTCGAAGCAATATAAAAAGGCCATTTCGGCCAACTAAACCCTTTTTTTGCCAAAACAAAGACTTCCAACTCCCCTCTTACCTAAACACTCTCCTAGGATTTACTTCATAGAGACCAATGCTCGCCGCCGCGTCGGCCGTCGTATGACGGCGACTGTCGACCCTAAACAAACCCCAAAAAAACCTCATTTCCTCTTTTAAAACCAAAAACCCAACTTAGATTTCCCAAAATTGTTGAAAACATATCTTGCCTTTAAAAGACCGAAACTGAAAGAGATAAAAAGCAATCTTTTCTTGAGACGGCGGTGGCCGTTTCCTCCCACTGTCGATTCACCTCTTTAGAAATCGAGAGGGCTCGAGGGTTATCATCAGAGAAGAAGAAACCAAAAAATTTCACGGCAGCCGAAGGGTCAAAACAGAAATGTAAGGGATGAAACCCTAATCTCTATTTATACATGTATTTGAAATGAGAGAAAGACGAAGGGGGTATACCTCTAAAGTTGAGAGGCTTCCTACTGTTTTCGCTCTATTCCTTTTGAAAATTGCTGACCGCTACAATTGGTTTGGTTCAGGCTTTTAAAGCCGAATATTACATGATTTAGAAAATGGAAAAAGAAAATGTCTAATTGCCTATTGGCTGCCTCCGGAAATTCTAATATCCTCTGTATTTTTGTGCATTCTCTGTAATGTTGGTGCGTTTCAGAATATGCTGGCTTGCCTCCTAATTTCCCCTAATTCATTTCTGCCTCTGACACTGTCCTTTTTGTTTTTGTTTGCATGCGATAATCGTCTGCGTGGAGGAGGGGACCAGCGAGATAGCACGAGGCGGCGAAATCTAGGTCGTTGGTGGAGATCGTATCAATGGCTGGGATGAATCACGAATGAACGGTTCAGATTCGTACCTCCAAAGCCACGTGGTTGGCATCCAACCGCCAGAAGTATCTAGAGAGTTGGTGCGTGGAGACCACTCACGCGTGGGGTATCCGAGCAGTCGCGCGTGAGGCGCGTGAGAAGCCGAAGAGCCACGCGTGGATCGAGCGCCTACGTCGGGGCAGATAAAGGGCTACTCCAACTTTAATCTAAGTCGTCCGATGTAATCTTGATCCAACGGTTGTGGATGCGCAGGAGCTGAACCGGTGTTCTCGTGGTGATCTGAACCGCCAGATCTGATCTAGATCTGATGGTAGAGATTGAGCGGCTGCCAAAATAGAAAGAGGGCATTAGGGTTTTGTTTATTTAGGGCATTAAGACTTGGGCCAAACGGGCCCTATGTAATATGTGTAGTTTTGGTTTTTAATATAAATAGACTGATAAATAAACTTGAGCTTTTATTTGACTATTATATATGTATTGGGCTTTATTTAATGTGGTTTATAATTTTTTGTTCCTTTTCTGATTTTAATTTAAATATAACACAAACATAATAATAATAATAATAATAATAATAATAATAATAATAATAATAGCATACGATAATATTAATGATAACTTATAATAATACCGCTAAGGATGACACGTGATGATAATATGAACAATATAAGATAATATATAGTAACAAAGTAATATACTAATAATATTTAAAGGTTTTTTCAATTGGATAACAACATAATAGAACATAATAATGCTATGATAGCAACACATATATACATCACTTAGTAATTTTTTGGGTCTTAATAAGAAATCTCATACATATATAATATAAACTAGTTAAAATTAAACAAAGTCCGTATCACATATTTTTTATTTATAGATAGTAGTAACATATAAAAAGCTTATTACTTATAAAAATAAAAACGGGTCTATCCCGGACAAAATTAGTGATTACATCATGTGGTTATTATTATTGGTGTGGTTTATACTCGTTTACGTTCATTTATCATTTTAACGAGCGAACAAGAACAAGCTACGTTCCTTAACAAACGAACATGAACAAGAAATTATGTTCGCTTAGTTGTTCATGTTCGTCAATTTGTCCGATTAGAATTAAATGAACATACGTTTGTGTTCTCTTGGTTCGTTTATAAGCCTTAACGCCCAAAATTTGAAGAAAAAAAATGTTTTTAACCCTTAGTTTTTTTTTAAATCTCTTTTAATATATAATGACTAATTTTTTTAGAATTTATTTTATTTGCTATCAAAATTTTAATTTTTAAAAATTATCATTAAAATTTAATGTCAAAATTCGCTCATACGAATCGTCCTCCAACTCTGGTTCCATCTAGGGGTGTGAAAAACTGACCCGACCTGGTAACCTGCCTGAAACCCGATCGAGTCAGAACCTGGTTTAACCCGAGAATTTAAAGACCGAACCCGACCTGCACCCGACCGAAGTGAACCCGAACCCGAATTTGACCTGTAACTGTAGAAACCGAACCCGAACTGCACCCGACCGAAGTGAACCCGAACCCGAAATTGACCTGTTACTGTAGTAACCGAACCCGACCTGCACCCGACCGAAACGAACCCGAACCCGAGACTAACCTGCCAGATAACCGATTTAACCCGACCTGTTTGGACCCGACCTGAAATGAACCTGACCTATTTTGAACCCGACCTGTTTTGAACCTGAACTGTTATTGACCTGAACTGTTATTGACCTGAACTGATATTAACCTGAACTAATACTATTATTTGATTTGCTAATAATGATAATTATCTGACATTTAAAGAAGTTATATTTAATGAATATAAAATAATGTCAAGTATTGAAAAATTATAAAATTAATAATAATTTCAAGTATTAATAAATTACTAACTTAACTTCAATTAAAAGATAAATTGAATTAATAATAATTCTAAGTATTAATAAATTGTATTTCTAATTAACTTGACTATTATTTTAAAATAACTTCAAAGATAAACTATTATACTTAATTAACTTAAGTGGAATGAATAACCATTATTAAATTAAAATTTTATGCTTAATCAAATTAAGTTAAATGAGTGAAAATTATTAAATTAAATCTATATTCTTAATTAAAATAAGATGACTTAAATTTTTTATTATAAGAATAAATTAATGCTAAATAATTAACTTGCATTCATTTTAATTTAAGTTAAGTTAGTTATTAAATTAACTTAACTTAACTTAAGATTAAAAATAAATTTAATTAACTTGCATTCATTTTAAGTTAAGTTAGTTATTAAATTAACTTAACTTGCATTCTGATAAACTACTTAATTACATAAGTTGAATGAATAACCATTATGAAATAATTTTTTTATACTTAATTAAAATTAGTTTGAATTAAGATTTGGGGTTTATGTTTAGGGTTTTAGGTTAATTTTAATTAATTTTTAGGTTTAATATATTATTTAATTAATTTAGGGCTTTTGGTTTTGTAATCACTAATTTTGTCCCTGTCTTTAATTTTATTTCTTTTATGATTTTCGGGCTTGTATTGGGCTAAAATAATAATAATTAAAAATAAAATAAAATAAGAGAGAAATTAAGAAAATTTAAAAAAAAAAGAAAAAATATATATTGTTATTAAGTCATTATCATTATATTACTTACTATTACTATCTATTATTATCACCCATATATAACTACCTTTTATTATTATAAATAAATAAACAGATAAATAAAAAGCCCAAATATATATTATTTAAATGTATTTACTCATATAGGACCCAAAATAAATAAATACAAAACCCAAATGCAGCCCAAATGCAAAGCCCGTAAACCTAACAAAAAGAAAACCCTAACATTAACCCTTTTCTTTTGCAGCCGCACCAATCTCGGCCGTCAGATTTGGGGAACGCATCAACGTCCCAGATTGCACCAGAGGACAAACCCTAGCAAGCCCTATCAGCCTCGCGCGCCGCATCAACGCGAACCCTTCGATCGAGTTGTATCGGACGGCCCAGATCCCTCCATTCCGGAAACCCGTGACCCCTCGCGCCACGCGCCTGACGCTTCACCAGCCCTTCACGCCTCTGACCACTTCCTCTCCGCGCCGTTTGTGTCCCTCCCGATCAGGCAATACCGGCAACAAAAAACCTCAGTCAGAAACTTTCAGATACCCAAAACGGAAAAGAAAAAAACAACAAATTCAGAAAACACAACAGCAAATTCAGAAGTCACATGCAAAGGCAACCAAAAACCGAGCAAGTCAACTCTTTTTCTTTCTGCAATTGTTGTAACATCCGGTTATAAAAACCGAACCAAAAACATTGTAAAAGGGGGATTTTTGGTTTTCCCCGGCAATTATCAGAAAAATCAATACGAAAAACATTTTTCCAGAGGTATTTTGTCTTCTAAATTTTTCATTGCATGCACGAAATAGAAGAGAAAAATAAAAAGAAAGGGAGAGGAGTTTTTATTTACCGTTATCTTTTGTAGCGGCCGTTCGTTCTCCCTTTTCTCCTGTCGTTCTCCTGCAATAAGCCCCAACCGGGGTGAGCCTTCGAGATCTCGAGGGAGACGAGGGAAGAAGAAAGTGGGAAACAAAAATTTTGTCTCTAAGTTCACATCGAATAAGGGACTGTTTTCTTCTTTCCTTCCATTTCAAAATTGATTTTTAGATTCCATAAATGAAAAACTCCCCTTTTTAATTATTTTATTACTTTATTCTCATAGCCATTATAGACCGTATTCCAATGTGCAAAGATGGTCTAGAGATCTGAACTGATAAGACTTATTTCCTTTTTATTTTTTTTATTATTTTATTTTGTTTCACCTTTAATTACTCATGTTTTAGGGTTTAATGCTTAGGGTTTAGAATTAGACATTAGGGGTTTAAACATTAAACCCTAATATTCAATCAATGAACCATAGTCCCTAACCCTAAACCCTAAACAATAACCACTACCCTCTAAACCATAAAACCCTAATATTTAATCTATAGCTCATAGTCCGTAATCCTAGATCGAGGGTTTAGTGGTTAGGGTTAATTACTCATGCTTTAGGGTTTAATGCTTTGGGTTTAGAATTAGACATTAGGGGTTTAAACTTTAAACCCTAATATTTAATCAATGAACCATAGCCCCTAACCCTAAACCATAAACAATAACCACTACCCTCTAAACCATAAAACCCTAATATTTAATCTATAGCTCATAGTCCGTAATCCTAGGTCGAGGGTTTAGTGGTTAGGGTTAATTACTCATGCTTTAGGGTTTAATGCTTAGGGTTTAGAATTAGACATTAGGGGTTTAAACCTTAAACCCTAATATTTAATCAATGAACCATAGCCCCTAACCCTAAACCATAAACAATAACCACTACCCTCTAAACCATAAAACCCTAATATTTAATCTATAGCTCATAGTCCGTAATCCTAGATCGAGGGTTTAGTGGTTAGGGTTAATTACTCATGCTTTAGGGTTTAATGCTTAGGGTTTAGAATTAGACATTAGGGGTTTAAACATTAAACCCTAATATTTAATCAATGAACCATAGTCCCTAACCCTAAACCCTAAACAATAACCACTACCCTCTAAACCATAAAACCCTAATATTTAATCAATGAACCATATTCCCTAACCCTAAACCCTAAACAATAACCACTACCCTCTAAACCATAAAACCTTAATATTTAATCTATAGCTCATAGTCCGTAATCCTAGATCGAGGGTTTAGTGGTTAGGGTTAATTACTTATGCTTTATGGTTTAATGCTTATGGTTTAGAATTAGACATTAGGGGTTTAAACCCTAAACCATAATATTTAATCAATGAACCATAGTCCCTAATCCTAAACTCTAAACCCTATACATTTAATTACAAATAATAATAATAATAATAATAGTAGTAGTAGTAGTAATAATAATAATAATCATAAAACTAATAATAATAATAAGCATAGTAAATATATAATAATAATAATAATTGTATTTAAGTATATAATAATAATAATAATAATAATAATAATAATAATAATAGTAGTAGTAGTAATAATAATAATAATAATATTACTAATCATAGTAATAATAATAATAATAACTAATAATAATAATAATAATAATAATAATAATAATAACTAATAATAATAATAAGCATAGTAAATATATAATAATAATAATAATAATAATTGTATTTAAGTATATAATAATAATAATAATAATAATAATATTAATAATAAACCCTAAACCCTAACCACTAAACCCTAAAACCTAAAACCTAAACGCTAAAAACAAAAACCATTAATCCATCAATATATATATATATATATTACATGTACGTATATACGTATCATTTTTGTATTAATTTAAGATTAGTAAACCCTAAACCCTAAACCTTAAACCATAAACCCTAAAAACCATAATCCATCAATATATAATTAATGTGGGCATGTTTGTATTAATTTAAGATTACTAAACCCTAAACACTAAACACTAAACCATAAACCCTAAACCTTAAACCCTAAAAACCATAATCCATCAATATATATATATATAATTAATGTAGGCATGTTTGTATTAATTTAAGATCATTAAACCCTAAACCTTAAACCATAAACCCTAAAAACCATAATCCATCAATATATATATAATTAATGTAGGCATGTTTGTATTAGTTTAAGATCACTAAACCCTAAACACTAAACCCTTAAACCCTAAACCCTAAAAACCATAATCAATCAATATATATATATAATTAATGTAGGCATGTTTGTATTAATTTAAGATCACTAAACCCTAAACACTAAACCCTTAAACCCTAAACCCTAAAAACCATAATCCATCAATATATATATATATATAATTAATGTAGGCATGTTTGTATTAATTTAAGATCATTAAACCCTAAACCCTAAACCCTAAAAACCATAATCCATCAATATATATATAATTAATGTAGGCATGTTTGTATTAATTTAAGATCAGTAAACCCTAAACCCTGAAACCATAATCCATCAATATATATAATCAATGTAGGTATGTTTGTATTAATTTAAGATCCCTAAACCCTAAACCCCAAACCCCAAACCCTAAACCCTAAACCCTAAAAATTAATCCAATAGTACCAACTATATATATATATCACATATACGTAATCCCCTAACCCTAAACCCCTAAACCATAAAAATAAAAATCATAATCCGTCAATATATATAATACACATAACACAATAAACCATAAACCCGAAGGAACCCGACCTGAAATGAACCCGACCTGAAACGAAAGCGACCTGAAATGAACCCGACCTGAAACAAAACCGACCTGAAAAGAACCCGACCTGAAATGAAACCGACCTGAAACGAACCCGACCTAAAACGAAACCGACCTGAAATGAACCCGACCTGAAACGAAACCGACCTGAAATGAACCCGACCTGAAACGAAACCGACCTGAAATGAACCCGACCTGAAACGAAACCGACCTGAAATCAGCCTGTCAATTAACCGTTTTGACCCAACCTGAAATGAACCGACCTGAAATGAACCCGACCCGAAATGAACCCGACCCGAAATGAACCCGAACCCGAACCGAATCGAGTCAAAACAAAAAATGACCCGAAATGACCTGTAACCGATTTGACCCGACCTGACAGAGCCCGACCTGAAACCCAACTGTTGACCTGTTTTTACATCCCTAGTTCCATCTACATAAGAAAGGGCTACGCGGTAGATAAAGTCGTTGGGTCATTTTCTTTTATCAATGTTTGGGTATTTCGTCTGTCTTGTTGTTTGCATGATCATGTCATGCTCTTTATATCAGGGATAAGGGTAAATATAGGATCTTTGAATCTTATTTTACCCCTTGTACGATTCAGAATCGTAAAATACCTTACATAGGACTTTAACAGTAAACTCGCCGCACTACTATGGCGAGTTCTAAAAAAATAATCTTTTTTATTTAAACTCGTCGTATCGCAGTGGCGAATTCAATTTTTTTTCTTTAATCCTGTTTAAATCATAATCAATTGGTTAACGAGGGACTAATTCTAACTCGTCGTATGGGTATGGCGAGTTTTGCATGGCCTAACGTCTTTCCAACGGTCTTTTCAAACGCCGTGACTGTGTGGAAGCTGAAACTCGTTGTGTATGTACGACGAGTTAGGTAAAGTTTTAGGGGGTTTTTAGTAAGTTTTAGGGTTATTTAACGTATAGAGGGTCGGTTTGAAATTTTGTTCGATTTGGGTCAGTAAATTATTTACATGTACGTTAATGGTAGTCAATGTTGTTAGAATAATTGAGGTAAATTTTATCTTCCTACCGTAACATGCTAAAAAAGATAATTTATGATGATTTGAACTAAACAACATTTCACATAAATAAAAGGAGGGTAAACTGCAACTGATACGTCTGAACTTAAGTTAAGTTCATCAATCAGTTGTTGTTGTTTTTCCTTGCGCCTATACATAAAAAGTTGTAGTGCATCAGCAGCTGTATCAGCATCCGGTGAAGAAAGCTGCAGTGCATCAGCAGCTGCGTCTGAATTTAAGTTAAGTTCAATGGTCATTGCGAGTGCGGACGGATGATGGATGTCGAATCCATCAAAAAATAGTACTTACATGTTCTTTGGATTTGTAGTAGTGGCAAGTAGGGTCGATCCCACAAAGAGCAGTTAAGAGATTAAGTTCACAAAACAATTAAAGTAAAAATGGGGGTTGTGTTTGATTTGAAGAAAGCAATTTAAGTAAAGAAAAATTCAATATAATTTAGAACTCTAGTCAAGGTAGAACTCGAAATATTAAATCAAGAACTAAGATCATATATTTCACAAAAGATAAATCAACATCAATCTCAAATAGCTTGGTTTTAGGTTAGATGAATACCACCAAATAACCCAATTTCTTCTAAGTTAGATAATCAATTAAATATCATTAAAAGATTAACTCTTATTATCAAGATTAAATTCCTAAATGCCACTAAAGAATTATAACCTATCAAATAGCAATAATGATCTTAAGAGACCCAAAGCGCATATTCTTCCTAAGCACGAACTCGTTAACTTATTAAGAACATGAATTCATACCTTTAGAAATCGAACTCGAATTTCCTTACCACTTCTATCAAATACCATTGAATTGGTTGTAGCATATATTTAACCAAACATACACATGAGGATGAAGCACAAAAGATATGAAAATATTTGAATAAAGATGAAGATAAATTGGGAACAAGAAATCTCACTAAAAACTTGAAATAATATCCTTGCAACTACACTTGACTAGAAAAGATGGGTTTAGCCACTCATGGTGGTCGGCGGCTACAAGAGAGGGGATAGGGTTTTGGCTAGATTCCGGTTATTTTCCCTTCTCATTATGATCTATATTTATAGGGAAAAATAAGGAGAAGATATTACATTAAATGCAACAACCCTAAACTACTCTAATTATGGCAAAAGTAAAAGTCCACTTGTAGTAGGATTGCTTGTCCTCCAAGTCAAAAAGTCTGTCATGCGCCATGCTCACGCCTTATTCCGCGAACGCTACTGGTTTTACGCGAAGGATTTTTCATAAATGCCAAAAATATGCTAAAACTCGTCTTTTACATATAAAACGTCATTAAGGCTAAAAAACACCTACAAAACCAAATAGGAACCGAATCAACGGTTTTAAGATAGATTAATGTGCTAAAACATAAGATTTAATATGTAAAAAATATGCAGAATAATGACTTACCATATACCCCACACTTAGATTATGCATATCCTCAAGCATATTAAATTTCAAAATCTAGGGTCCTTTTGGTAATGAAGAAAGGATAAGAGAAGTAATAAATCATGATTGCAAATTAGCACAAGCAAATAATATACCAAATAATTATCATATACCCTCACACTTATATTATGCTTGTTCTCGGATTGGCCTCTCTTCCTCTTCATTAACAATTGGATCATTAGGAGGTGGTGGTGCATTGTTATTGGGTGGATCATTGTTCACCACACCATTTCTTTGATTGGCTTGATTCATCTCTCAGTACCGCCTTTTTAACCTCCTTACGGTCCTCTCAATTTTTGGATCGTATGGTCACTCATCCACCACGGGATGGCTTCTGGTCATACACCCCTAAAAATAAAATAAAAACAAAACAAGTAAAAATTTAAAAACAATCAAATCTGCTGCAATCCCTGGAAACGGCGCCAAAAACTTGTAGACTCTTTTGAGAGTTGTGTAAAACGAATGCTTGCAAAATGGGCAAATTATATGTATTGGGAAAGTATAAAATAGTGCCAAGAGTTTTTTGCGTGCAAGTATACACGGTCTGCAAGTAATACAGCTTGGTAAGCTGAGTTATCGATCCCACAAAGATTGACTTGAATTCGATTGCTTAATAGTTACTTGCTTTGAAAGAAAAGGTGTTCGTTTTGAAGGTTGTTTTGAAACTAAAGAAAAGAAAAGAAAAATGAAGTAAAATGTTGGCAAGGAAGATGTCTTTAATGAATGATGAATGTTGGCAGGGAATGCCTGGTGTCAACGTGGCTCATTCCAGCCCTTGTTGGCAAAACTATCTTGGCATTGTTTGCCGAGCATATTTAACATTAGCAAAGCCTCTCTCGATGGTCATTGCCCTAAATTGGCCAAGTAAAAATCCATATATCTCTATAGGGTTTTCTTTTCTTAAACCAATTTGATTAAAACCAATCTATACTCTGAGGGGGTAGATATCACTTCCGAAGTAAGTTCATCTACTTGAACGACTTCTCTCGAAGCTTCTCTCCCAAGTATCCAGCAACTGATCGTTGTCTCCCAAGTCTATTAAGATATTGAGGAGCAATGGGCCAACTATGTCAGCTCTCGCTTTGCAGAGTATTTAGAAAAACAGTAATGTCAGCTATGGTTTAGCGTTACAGTTAAAAACAGTAAAGCATGCCAAATAGAAAAACTTTGCCGAAACAGATATTCAAGAACTAAGGCATAAAAGCAACGTTTAAACCAAACATCCCCCCACCAACTATGAAATTAGTTCATGGTGAGGGATTTAACCATCAAAACAATAATCGTTTTTAAATACATTATCATAAAATAAACTACAGAAAAACAACTTAAGCCAAGGAAATGGGCCGATGGGTCTCTCAATGCAGCCCTTCACGCCAGGCTCTCGACCAAGAGGTTGAATCACCCTTCCTAGTGCAGCCGATCGTCACTCACCAGTCACCCCAACGCCTCACTCAGATCACTCTAGGTCTTCATCTGATCACTCTCATCTTTTTTCGCTCTGTAATTACTTGATCGTTTGGTCTTTATATAGGCGTGTATGGGAAAGGATGGGAAAGGAATAAGAGATAGAGCTCTATCCGATCATTTTGATATCTTATCAGCTCGGTGTGATAGTTTATCAAGCTAGTGCTGACGTCATCATGTCGATGTTGCCTTGGCATCCAAGCTTGACACAACTTTGCCAATATCACTTGGCACCATCTTATCCGCTATTTTTTCAGAAGTTGATCCATTCGCGATCTTTTAGGAGCATGTTCCTTTCTTATTTTTTCGGGGTTCAACAATCTCTTGGCATTGCATCAAGTGCACTTCTCTGCCAACAAGTGTTTGGCACTATCTGGTCCTTCTGTGCCAACAACACTTGGCATTCTTCTTAGCAATCCTAATTGTGTTCCTAACTGTGTTGCTTTCTCGCGCCAAATCCTTTGCCAAACCTAAAAAATAACCACAAAAACAACTCTTCACCCTGGCATATACAAAAAACTAAACTCCTTATGCAAATGCATGATTCTAACAACCTAACGCAACTAATGTACCTAAAAACAAGCAAGAGTGTTGTAAAATTGGCATTAAAAACAATATTTTTGGAGAGGTAACACATACCCATACGACGAGTTTAGATTAATCCTCTGTTAATCACTTGATTACGATTTAAACATGATTAAAGAAAAAAAATTGAACTTGCCACTACGGGATGACGAGTTTGAATAAAAAAGATTATTTTTTTTGAAACTCGCCATGGTAGTGTCGAGTTCACTGTTAGGTTCATATGTCAGGCATTTTACGATTTTGGATCGTGCAAAGGGCAAAATAGGATTCAAAGATCCTATTTTTGCTCGTGTCCCCTTTATATCATACGTGTTATTCCTCAACCAATACAAAATGCATGCAATATATTATTTTAATTTAAAATATCATTAATAACAATGTATTTAGAACTATTTATATAAGAAAATGACACATATGTCAGTAAATTTTTTTGAACGATTTCTACCTAGAGAGAGGGTAAGGGGAATTTTGCTCTTATTAGGTCTTAAACTTACAACCTAAGAAAAAGAAAATGTCTCAACTAAGAATTTTAACCACCTACTCTAGAAATGATTGACCGTAAATTTTAAATTTATGTCACACTATCTTCCAAAGTTTTTATTCATGTGTCGTTATCAACATGATCCGGAGAGCGTGTTGTATTTGTAAATTTGGTGAGACAATTGGTCTAGTAGGATGAGAAACTAGATTCTTTAAGTAATGTCAGAAGTTCGAGTTCCGCCATTCTGTGGGTCTCTCATAATAGGCCTCTACAGAACGTGATTTAGATTAATCAACTAATAGACTGAATATAGTTGGTTAAATAAAAAAATATCATCTTTTGATATCGGTCGAATTAATAATCTTGATTATAATAATAGAAAGGCTTAAATATAACTTTGGTACCTAAACTATACACATTCTCCCAAGTTGGTACCTAAAGAATTTTTTCTCCCAAGTTGGTATTTGAACTGTACACTTTCTCCCAACGTGGTACCTAAAGAACTTTTCCTTCCAAGTTGATACCTAAACTTTAATTCCATCCACTATTTTAATACTTTTATTAACAGTTTTAGTCCCCAAAACTTATGTATTCAATCAATTTAGACATAATTCAAAATAATTCGATGAATTTAATAGTTCATATTTAAAAATTTCATCAATTTAATCATTTTTGTGAGAATATCAAATCAAGCGAGTCCATCGGATCAAAGCAACAATTGGATAACTGAATTCTATCAACAAGTTATGTTTAAACTTTTACTATACCAAGAAAGTAATATAATATTTCTAAGAGAAGAACAAACAATTTAGGTGAATAACACATAGTAAATTGATAGAATTTTTAAATATAGGGAGTTATATTTATTGAATTGTTTCAAATTAGGACCAAATTGATATAATGCATAAGTTTTGGTACCAACTTGGGACAAGGTGTCTAGTTCAGGTACCAACTTGGGAGCAAAAATTCTTTAGGTACCAAGTTAGAAGAAAGTGTATAGTTCAAGTACCAATATGGGAGAAAATTTTCTTTAGATACCAACTTGGAAGAATATATCTAGTTCAGGTACCAAATGTATATTTAAGCCTAATAGAAAATATCATTTGAAGTCGGCCGAATTAATAATTTCTATTATAATTTATAAGTTGATAAGAAACAGAACTTTTTATAAGATAAAAGATTATTGAAGTAAAATATAAGATTTATTGTCAATCAAAAATTAATTTTAACATCAAATTTATCAAATAAAAAAACATTAACTTCGAAATAAATCTTTTGATATTACCTCGCAGGTTCGATTGGCAAAAAAATATTTTTTATAATTTAAATATATGGCGTATTATCGGGCCTGACCCTGGGCAGGGACAACAAGGGCGCCCGCCTAGAGCCCACCGCTCAAGGAAGTTATACGTTTTTAATTTTATTCGAATTGTATTTATTTTTGATGGTCTATTTTTTAATACTCGTTATTAGGGGCCCAATTTTTTTCAATATTTGTTAATAGAGGTTTAATTTTTCTCAATATTTATTATAATGGGCATACTCTTAAAATTTAACTTTTTCTAATACTTGTTATTAGGGGCCCGATTTTTTTTAATATTTGTTGTTTTGGACATACTATTAAAATTCAATTTTTTGAATTTTTGTTATTAAGGACCAAATTTTCAATACTTGTTATTATGGACCTACTCTTAAAATTATTATTTTTCGTTGCTTGCTATTGGGGATAGAGATTTAAATAACGATATGCAACTATAACAACAATCGTTACATGACGATAGCGTCGTACCGACATCATTTGAAACTGCGATAGCCGCAACTGTTATGTCCACAATAGCGTATGTTATTAAGAGATTTCACAATCGCGATAATCACATTGACTGAAATAGCATCTATAATGTCTGCAACTACAATAAAAATTAACGCGATTGTAAATACAACCGCAACCACAATTTAAATTTCTAATTTGGGGTACATTTTTTATATTCGCCTTGTGCCACCAAAAGCCCAGGACCGACCTTTCGTATTATTTAAAGTTTACATGAGTTTACTAATTTTAAGATTCAAAGTTCAAACATTCAATTCGTGGGTTTAGACTATATGGATTTAGGTTATAGTGTCTAGAATTCAGGATTTAAAATTTTGAGTTTTAGATTAATTATAAAATTAGATTTTAAATTTTAAGGTTTAAATATAAAGAATTGGCTTAAACAAAAAAAATAAGTGCTTAAATTATCTCTTTTGAACTTTAGGTGACTAAAGTATTTTTTCTAAAATAGGTGTTTAAAGTTTATACCGTTACAATTTTAGGTGCCCGGTAGTTAACTACCGTTAAAAAATCTATTAACCAATCAATGCTTCACACGTGACAATAATTTGATTTTTTTAATATTTTGAAGAAAAAAACTAAATTTTTTTTCAAAAAATCTCAAAACTCTTCAATTTTTATAAAACAGTCCCCAAATCCCTAAAATTTTCCAAACCCAAACCCCAATCGCTTTCGCCATCAATCGCCGCCCATGAGCACACAATTCAATTGCCGAACTTAGTCGATCATTTCCCCCAACACAGTGTCGCCGGTAACAACGAATGTCGAACGCGGAATTAAGAAAAATATTTAAACTATAAAATTACTATTTCTTACCACTTTAAGTTTAACTTTTATCTAGGTTACGAAAAAAATATTTCGATCAATTAAACATTGACACGTCACAAAGAAAAATAATTTATAGACTAAAAGAAAGAAATCCTGGGAGATTTAAAAGCACCTATAAGGATTGTAATAGCTTACTAGGTCGTATAAAGGAAACTGTGTATATCAAAGTACAAAGTAAAAGTGTTCAAATGGATGACGTAAATAGGCACATTCGTGCAGTTTAAGGAATTCTTTAAGGGGATGGCTGCCCAAAGGCATGTATAGGACCATTGTTGCAGGTATTTTCTGTTTTCCTGGATAATAAAAAAACATAATTTATCTAAAAAACATAGTTTAAGTATTTATTTGATTAAAATATAGCTTAAGTATTTAAAATGATCACGAATAATATTATATATATATATTTTCTAATAAAAATACTTTGTACACTAAAATAAAAAAAAATGTAATTCAAAGACTATTTTTTTTTTGAAAAGTTGAAGGGCCTCGTTAAAAACCCCCACTAGACCTAGGTAGGGGGAAAAGAGTGCCCAATTTATTAATCTTACCAAAGTTACATCGAGTCCGAGTCATAAAGCTCAATACAATCTACCTTACATAGCCTGTTCAGCCAAATAATCAAACTACAAAAGCGTGACAACCATTACCCAATGTCGGCCTTGGCCAGAGCGTCCGCATGGGTGTTGCAATTGCGCGGGATCCATCTAACCACAATGCCATGCTCCTTTATAATGTTAGATAAAGCACCCACTTCGTTTAACAAGTATGTTGGAGGACTACTGGATTGATTAACCCAATCAACAATGGCTTTGCAATCGGTCTCGGCTATTAGTCTAAAGCTAGAGTGCCAGGGAGACGAGAGGAATTTGTCCAAACCTGTTTTTAGGGCCTGGAATTCCAGCAGCGACGGGGGACCACTAACGCAAGGATCGGAAAATTGAAACAAAATGTTGTTGCGATCAGCCCGCAGCAGACCTCCTACTCCCCCTTTACCGTTCTTGGCGTCCAGAGCCTCGTCCACGTTGAGTTTTACAAATCCTTTGGGATGAGAAGACCAGGAGATGGTCCTTGACGTATGAGGTTTGGCGAGCCAAGAGTTTAAAGCAAGCAGTGGATCAGCAAAGAGATAGTCAAAAGATAAAGGGCAATCCACGAACTTAGCTTTCAGCCAGGAGATTAGTCGAAACTTCGTCAGGAAAAAGAGTTGAGACCGATCCATAACCTTGTTATTAAAAATCATATCGTTTCGAAATAGCCATAAAGACCATATCACTGCAAAAGGGATTAGGGACCAAACCTTGCTGACTGATGGCTGGCACAAGCCAGACCAAGCTTCCATGAAGGCACCGATATCCTTGGGGAGAGCAACCGAAATGCCCAGCCATGCACAACATTTCATCCATATGTTCCAACTGATCGAACAAGTGAGGAAGAGGTGTTCTACCGTTTCCTGGTGGTTATGACAGAATGTGCATGAGTCGTTGGTAATGGAAGAGACCCCTCGTTTGGTTAGTTCAGATTTCACTGGGATGCGCTTCAAGGTAGTTAACCAAATGAACAATTCAACTTTCGGAGGCGCCATCCCAATCCAAACGAAGTTCTGCCAGAAATTAGCTTTTGAGATCAGACCACAAACCAGGCTTTTAGTGATTTAACTGAAAACGAACCATCGTTCGTTCCCAACCAACACACCCAATCCTGTTCTGCCTCTGTTGATTTGAAGTTGTTTAGACGGGACATGAACTCATCCCAGATTGGAATTTCTCGATCCAGCAAAGTTCTTCTAATGGGAATATGCCATACCCAAGAATGACCATTGCGGCAACAAAAGTCTTCGATACATCCAGTTTTGATCGAAGATAATGCAAAGATTCGGGGAAATGACATCCTAAGTGAAGATTCACCCAACCACACATCTTCCCAAAAAGATATCGACTTACCATTACCTACCTTTAGTGTCAAATTGGCTCGGATGCGAGAGCCGAGGTTGTCGTTACCCTGGAAAACCTTCATTATTCCATTCCAAATCCAGGAGTAGTTTCTGGAATTAGAATTGACAGGGATTAATCCCGTGGTGTTTTTAGGATTTTTTACACGCAATGACTTTTCTCCACAAGTTGTTGCCTTCATTCCCGTATCTCCATATCCATTTGCCTAAGAGGGCTTTATTTACCAAGTCTAAATTTGCTATTCCAAGACCCCCCTCATGAACAGATTTGCATACCAAGTCCCATCGGATCCAATGAATTTTGGAGTTTTCAGCATCGCCTCCCCAGAAAAATGAGGACATTAGTTTGTTCAATCGATTAGAGACCGAGGCAGGCATTCTAAATAGTGATAAGAAGTAAACCGGTAAGCAGGAGAGGACTGACTTGATCAGCGTTAGACGTCCTACGTAAGATAATAATTTCGGGATCCAGCCTTCTAATTTTTGGGAGAATTTGCGGATGACCGGTTCCCAAATAATAGCACTGTTGCGATTAACACCCAGGGGTAAACCCAAGTAAGTAGTAGGGAAGCGATCAACCAAGCATCCAACAGCGTTTGCCCAAGTCTGAAGAGAATTTTCACAAACATTAAGACCTAGTAACTTGCTTTTCTTAAGGTTGAGCTTAAGGCCTGAAGCCAATTCGAACACCCGGATGACCCTTTTAACGTTTCGCACTTGAGTTTCGGATGCCTCACAAAATATTAAAAGATCGTCGGCAAATTGCAAGTGGGATATTGGAATAACCTCATCCTTACGGCCGACCATGACTCCCGAAAACAGCCCCAATCGAACGGCTTTTGTCAACATCAAATTCAAAGCTTCGCCAACTAAATTGAATAGTAAAGGGGACAGAGAGCAACCTTGGCGTAAGCCTCTAGAAATAGCAAACGCAGCCATGGGAGAACCGTTAACCAAAACTGAGATTTTTGCCGTAGAGATGCATTTGAGGATCCACCCACACCATTTTTCACCAAAACCACATTTCTTAATCACAAATATTAAGAAGTCCCAACTAACAGTATCAAAGGCCTTTTGGAAATCAATTTTGAATGTTATGCCGCTTAGCCCCGATTTGAGAACAAAATCAATAGTCTCATTTGCGACTAAAGAACAATCCAATATCTGTCGGCTTGCTATGAAGGCGAACTGGGAGTCTCCGACTATGTCCCCAATGCAGAGCTTGAGCCTATTTGCTAGAACTTTCGAAAGGATTTTGTATAGCCCACTCACCAAGCTTATAGGGCGGAACTCATTTAGAGTTTCAGGATTGACCACCTTTGGAATGAGAGTCAAGAAGGAATGATTGATACCCGTATCCCAGCTTCTATTGTGAAAGAAATTGTCGAAAAATCTCATAATGTCTCCCTTTAATTGGTGCCAAAATTTCTGATAAAATTTCAGGTTGAATCCATCAGGACCTGGGGCGCGATTACCGTCCGAAGATGATAATGCAGCCCAAATCTCGCTTTCCGAAAAAGGAGTTTCCAGCAACCGAGCTTGATTATTACTTAAAGCCATGAAGTCCAGATTCATGTCCAGGAGGTCCAATGCCTTGTTATTGTTGTAGGAATTAGAGAAAAAGTGAAAGATGTGGTCTTTAATTACCATCGGATCTGACTCGAGATGATCACCAATTTTCAGATTTCGGATACTGTTGCTTCTTCTTCTTGCCGAAGCCATTAGGTGGAAGTAACGAGTATTCTTATCTTCTTCGGAAAACCACCGCAATCTGGACTTTTGAAGCCAAGCGCTCTCCTCTCTTCTATATAATTCCCAAAGTCTATTTCTTAATTCGATTAACCTCCTTGAGATGAGGATGTCATTGGGATCGACTTGTAAATTCCCTTTCAGGCGGGAGATTTCTCCTTCGAGGTTAGGAATTAATCTGCTGTAGTCTGCCGTCTCATTTTTCGACCAGTTCTTTATCGCCGATTTGGCAGTTTTAATAAGTTCTCCAATCTTGATTCTGGGATTGGATTCTTTGGCAGAGACTAAAGATTTCTTGACGACCTCATCGAACCTGTCCATATTGAACCAGAAGTTGAAGCATTTAAAAGGTTTTGCACCCTAGTTAAAAGCACTAGCAGCCCGGAGGATTGCGTTATGGTCCGAGATGGACTTATCAACTAGACTTTGTGACAAATCCGGAAAGGCACAGTCGAAGTCGGCATTAATCAGGAAACGGTCTAGTCGGACAAAAGTGGGGGGTCACGGTTGTTGCTCCAAGTGAATTTCCCCCCGCCATCGGTAAATCTTTCAAACCCGCATCAAAGATAAAATTCTGAAATTTCTCAATTGCCTGCCTATTAATCGAAAAACCAATTTTCTCAGAGATATCCAAGCAGAGATTAAAATCCCCTCCAATACACATAGGAAGTTGCCATTGTCTGATAAAATTTAGCAAATCACAGAGGAATTGTTCTTTCTCCGACTCAACGGATGGACCATAGACGTTAATGAAACAGCATTTTTGGTTAATGTGGAGACAGATGTCAATCAAAGCAATAAATCTATCCGTAGTGAAGCTATCTGATAGGAGAAACCAATTTGAATCCCAAAGAGATAGAATACCACCCAATGAACCAGTTGAGTGAGATACTGCGAATTTAATATCTGAGTTATGCCAAATTCTTCTGATAAATCTATCATCAATGGAGTTTAACTTAGTTTCCTGTATAAATACTAAATTAGGCCTCTGCCTTTGTATCAAGCCCCGAACCGCTCGAATCTTTTCATTTCTTCTAATCCCCCTAACGTTCCAAGAAACCACAGCAAAATTCATTGAGAAGAGTCTTGAAAATACTTGTGAACAGCCCTTTTAGACGCTCCTGAGGTCTCTTTCAAGTTCGCAAACTTTCTGAATGACTGCTTCTTCACCTCCGCGAAACGAAAAGCCCAGCATATTACTAACTTCGAACACGGCCTCAGCCTCTGTTTTATCCATTGAGTTAATATTGGAAATCCCCAAAATAAGAGCTTCATTGCCGGAACTGTTCGGCACATCTTCAAGAGAATCGTTAATCTTTCTTCTTAGAGATCTTCGAAAACTTGACCTGAAGAAGCCGTTCTGGGGAGAGACGCGACCATGAGCAGGAGAAATTCTAGCAAGATCTTCGACACTGTCCGGAACCACTTCTATTGAAGAACCTATTGCATTTCGGGGGGGTTGATTAGAAGATAGTTGAGCCTGAGACGTGTTGTAAACAGGGGGCACGTGTTGATTAGAGTCATTATCTGATGCAACCTGGCAATGCTCCTGACCCATTGGGTTGTTATAAACCGGATTAAGATCTGCATGGGAAGAGGCTCATGACCCAATATTGATTGCAGGGTCGCTGGGCACAGGCCCATTATTGACAATGACTGGGAAGGCCTGCTCCACAAGGTCAGCCGAAATAATAGCGGGGGTGGAATTAATGGGTTCAACTCCAGAGGAATCCACTTTATCGAAAGGTGGAGATTCATTAATTCTGTCATTTTGGGGAATCCAGTCGTCGTTTGTGGAGTTGGGGGCTTCCCTTGAGTCGTCGTCCGATTGGCAACCGGCCGGATCACGGGGGATGTGAGGATCAGGCCTGCCGTTCAGGCTGCCATCTCTTTTCGAGTTAACAGGATCATTAGGCCATATATCTGCGAAATTCTCATCTTCTTCTACACCATCAGACATAATGTGCTCATCGAACAATTTACCCACTTTGATCACGATTCGAAAGAAGAAGCCCATTGCTCTGACTGAAATGCTATCGGGGACAACCGAGGGACTTGGAATACGGATAATTAGACTAGCACGGTCTAGTCTATTCCTGGAAACAGTGGATTCTGTCGAACAAATGAACTCACCCCAAAGGTTACCAATCTTGGAAAAGAAATCGTTGTGCCAACATGATAGAGGAACCCCAAATAGACTGACTTGACAATAGTATTGAGGAATCCCATGGAGAAGGAGGGGAGCAATCTGCGAAAACCAGTAGCAAAGAGCTTCGTTTTGCTGTTCCCATGCTCGTACCATATCATCTACAGTGTTGAACATTATAATATAGGAGTCCTCCATCCATTTTATGATTCTTACCTGGATGCCATCGTTCTGAAGAGCTCTTTGGACAAAGTCTTGGTCGAATGATTCTTTTAATAAACATACCATACATCTTTTCATCCATTGATTGTCCGCTGATTGGAATTCGATCTCTCTGTGGAAGCCTCCCTCTGATTCGTCAGATAGAAATATGATGGGATGGTCAATGATATCCGAGCAACCTGAGCCCTGCCTGACCTTGTTCAAAAGAGCATCTTTAAAGGATTTTCCTTTTGTCACAAACGAAGGTGAACCCCATCGTATGTATCATAATCAAACTATAACCTAAAGCACATTATTGTGACTGACTAGTCGCTCTTGTCTTGTTATTGTATTTTCCTTTGATTATGCTTGATGATGAACGGCAAGAGTAACTGTCGGTATCAATCCTACCGCTACGGGTTATTTCATTATTTTCATTTTCTCTTTTTGATAAATATTATTTTCATTTTCATTATCTCAATTTATTACTAATAAAAATAATTTATTACTAATAGATTTAATTTATGAGTTGAGTTGAGATTATGAGTTTCGAATTTAAAATTTATTGTTGAAATTTAGAGTTTATAGTTTAAAGCTTAGAGTTTAAGATTTGAGTAAGAATTAGAGAGTTAGATTTTGTAAATAGAGTTTAAAAAGAATATATTGATAATATATCAAATGTTTACTTATATTAAAATATATATCTAGAATTTTTTTATGATCATAATTTTAATATATATTAGAAGGCTTGAGGGGTAATCTGTCCTTATTATAATTTCAATTCAACAATGTTACACTTATTTTTAATTTTATCAATTTAGTCCTCAAACTCATAAATTGCATTAATTTAGCCCTATAACTGTTGTTGACTAACGTAATCATTATCGTCGGTCGCACTTTACTATGTTAAACACTATGTCGTTAATTAATTTAGCATCTAGGTAGCATGTCTATATGTGATTTTCTTTAATAAATAAATGCTCTCAAATAAGACGACGACAAGTCAATGTTGACGTGATTGACGTAATTTTTTTATTTACAATCTACAATTTCTAAATATAATTAATTTTAAAACTCTTTATTTGTACTATCACGTCATCAAAATTAACCTATCATCATCGACATGTCAAGACAATTGGAGATAATGAGTGACATGAAAGCATATAACGACCCCTTGCATAGTATTTAACGACTCTGTCAATCAACGATAATCAAAGGGTGAAATTGATACGATTTAAAAACTCGATGACTAGATTGATGAAATTAGAAAGAAGAAATACCATTATTGATTTTGAAAGACTACGAGGACTAAATTGATGCAATTAAAATGGAGGGACAATATTACCCTTTTAAGTCATATTAGCCTTAAAATAAGGGTGGACATTCGATCGAATCATGTTAAAAAATTTGAGTTAGTCCAGTTGAATAGTCATATTTTATAACTCAAACTTTATTTGAAATTTTTTCGAGTCCATTCGACTTTATGAAATTCGAGTCTAGTCAAGTTGTTCGGGTTTTCATTCAAATTTAATTGTAAACATTTATAATGTTATGTTACTAGTTAATTTTCATTTAAACAATTTTCTATAACCATATATGATACACATATATTTCTTCATATTTTTCATAAAGTGGTATATATAATTTAAGTTTTAGATAGTGTAAGTGGATCTTATCCCATATATATGTATATATATCTTGCAAAATTGAAATATTCGATTGAAATATTCGACTTAAACTTGAAAATTGGTCCACTAATTATTAAAATTTTTGAATTATTCAAATTTTTATTTAAAAAATTTCTGAATCAACTTTATAAAATTACAAATCAAATCGAAATAAGTCAAATACTTTCGGTTCGAGTCGAATTCTATCCCCTGTAAATAAAAGAAGTATAGGTTTAGATTTGAGCGAACAAGACAAGAATGAAAAGAATAAAAAGTAATAAACGAATTAGTGAAGGAAAACAAAAAGGAATGTGCAAAATATTATTAAAGAAACAACCCCAAAACCAAAAGCTTTTCCGCTACTGATTAACTAAGAGAAAAGAAAGCCAATCCAACGGTATTTTCCAGTTCCACCAACAAAATTAACAATCAACCTCCTTTCTTCTCTGTTTCAATTTGTTTTTTTTTCAACGTTTGGGAACTCGAGTTTCTTTGTTTTTAGCTGAACTTCTTTGACTCGGGAACTCAGTAATGGCAATTTTGACTCCGAGTCATAGCGTGCGAGTTTTGATTCTCCTGATGTTATCTCCGCCGTTGGGTCCTCAGTTGGCCGTCGCAATTCGCAAATAAGTTTGTTATCGTTGTCTCCCTTTTTTTTTTCTTTTTATGTGATTGGAGTTTTTATGCTCAGTTGAAACTGTGATCTCGTCGTCGGTTTGTTGCGAAATCTGTCCAGATCTGACTTATCTCCGCTTACAATCAACGGCGTCGGCGATGTCAGTTTTTGCTCTTTCAAATCCCAATGGTAATTAATTTGCTTTAGCTTTTCCAGCTTATTTGATTTCTCTTGCCGTTACTGTGTAGAAATTTAACTGTACTCTATTTCTAAATTTTGTTGTAAAAATTAAGAAGTTAGAACAATGCTGAATCCTCATTTTTCTTTTAGTTTAGCTGAAGATTCGAATTAACTTCTGTTTATAGGTTTCGATTTTTTAAAATATTTTTCCGTATTTTGTTGCACAATTTGGAACCAGAGATATAAAAGGAAAAGTTTCAATTGACTCATATAAAGCACATATTTAGGTTTAGCTCGAAACTTAGTTTTACTTGAAGAGACTGTGAATTGCCTACTATTTTTTTTCCAATGCTATGTATGATGTATCACTGTGTTTTGGGTAAATATGGAGAAAAATAAGAACCTTTAAGATCGAGAGAGAAGGAATCATGTTGAATCTTTTCACAAAAACTATATATTAGCTGCATAGGTTTATGAAAGAATGAAGTTGATTATTTTCGCAGTGAAAGAGATAAGCTTGCATTTGAGTGTATTAGATTTACAATCTTGTACGGTCGGTCACGTTTGCGTTTCTCAATTTTATTTATTTTTGATTCTGTATGCGTTCTAGACATTGTTTTTTTATCGATATTATAGCTTTTGCTCCTTCGGTTAGTGAGTTTTAATTCTTAATATGACTTAACAGGAGCATTGGGAAATATCTGTTCGTTTTTGGTGAAAGTTGTAGTTGTTGTTAGTTGTGCTATTTTGGTCACCGGTGCCGATTTTCCGAATAATCTACTCCAAGCGCCTGCACGATCGCCCACTAGAGCACACGAGGGTGCACCAGCTGTTTCTGGTCTTCCCCTACCTTCCAATCTGCCATTGATTCATAGATCACACCGAAGATATTTTTCACCGCATAGTGCACCAACACTTATTGCACCAGCCCAACCTCCCCTTAATGGCCCACTTATAACTGCCCATCACCCTCCTACCAGCTCCCGCCTGTCAGAGCCATTGATGAAGAAGAGTGCCTCAGTGCCTCCTGGTGCAGACTTGCCAAATATTGCCCCTACACAGATCAGTCCTGGTGAAATTCCTACTGGCTTGGCTCAACCACCATTGTCTCCTGAAGTGTCCGGTAAGATGTTTTCTAAAACAATTTTTTATGAACTGTATTATATTTTCTTCTTTATGTTTTCATTACATACTTCCATGTAAGATGATAAAGAAAGAACTTATTTTCTAACTCATCTTTTTATACTGTGTATGAGATGCTTACATGGTATTTTCTCAATTGGCCAGATTGTTGCAAACCAAATTCAATTTTGAAACAAGGGAGTCATAGTTGCCATTGCGTGTATCCCATAAAGCTAGACCTTCTCCTTTTAAATGTCTCACAAAACCCAAATTGGCGTGTTTTTCTGGCCGAGCTAGCTTCTCAGCTTCAATTGTTGCCTACTCAAATTGACATTACAAATTTTTATTGGATCAGTTTATCAAGATTAAATATCTCCATGGATATTACTCCACATACAGGGATTGGTTTCTCTGCCAGTGATGCGTCTAAAATAAATGCTTCACTTGTGATGCATATCGTTCATTTTGACCCAGATGTAGTTGGAGGCTTCAAGGTCCTTAATTTTACATGGTTTGAGGCTCCCGCGCCTTCCCCAGGTAATTTATGATATGACCTAAATTCTTCTTGTATCTAGTGGCTTTGAAAAGCTATGTTTTTCTTGACTGGAAGTAGTTTTTACACACAATGGCTTCTTGAAAACTCGTAGTTTTTTTATTCTACTTTAATTATACTTATATATATACATATGCATATGACGGATGATGTTATCTTCTTTTATTTGTCCTGACAAAGCTCAGCATCTTGTTTACAGCTCCCGTTGTGGTTTCTGAACCTGTAGCTGCACCAGCACATAAATCCTCCAATTCTACATCACCAAGCCCTTCAAACAAGGGGGAGCATTCGGATTTGACTCTTGCCTTTGGTATTTCTGCTGGCTTACTGGTTTTTGCTATAATATCTGTTCTTATAATTTGTTCCTGTGCATTCCGTGGGGGAAAGGCAAAAGCATCTCCTCAAGAACCTGGTATGTTAAGCGCAATTTCATCAACTAGAAATTTAGCACATTCTCAGATATGTCGTGGATGCTTGTGGAATAATAGAACTTGTTTTTCTCTATCTTTTTCATGCAGGGTGACTGAAAATAAATTGTGTAACTGAATCTCACTATTTTGGCAAAAAGGGATTCAGAACCCTATAACATAAGCTGAACCAAAAAAAAACTAAAGATTAAGTTGTGTGATTTTGCATTTCTAGTTAAACTTTATAGGCTTATAAACACGAATGCAGATTGATTTTGCATTACTGTTTTTAATTCAGTCTTGCAGAGTGCTTAGGTTTTTCTTTTTCTTGCAGTAAAGCCAAGGACTACAGATGTTGTTGCACAAGCAGGGTCTCTTCCCCACCCAAGCAGTACACGGTTTCTACAATACGAAGAACTTAAAGAAGCAACAAACAACTTTGCACCTGCAAGCATACTAGGCGAGGGTGGGTTTGGCAGAGTTTTCAAGGGTGTTCTAAGTGATGGTACAGCTGTCGCGATCAAACGGGTTACCAGCGGAGGGACTCAAGGAGATAAAGAGTTTTTAGTTGAAGTTGAGATGCTTAGCAGGCTGCATCATCGTAATCTTGTGAAACTTGTAGGTTACTATAGCAGTCACGACTCTTCTCAAAACTTGCTTTGTTATGAGCTTGTTCCAAATGGGAGCTTGGAAGCCTGGCTCCACGGTAATTTGCCTCTCTAAATTTGAATCACTTGGCATCTCATTCAATGATGTTATCCTTTTATCTGAAGTCTCTTTTAATACGTGGTCGGTGGTACTGACTTTGATCCCATTTTACCTCAGGCCCCTCGGGAGTAAATTGTCCTCTGGACTGGGACACCAGAATGAAGATTGCACTCGATGCTGCAAGAGGACTAGCATACCTTCATGAGGACTCACAGCCATGTGTTATCCACAGAGATTTCAAAGCATCCAATATATTACTTGAGAACAACTTTCACGCTAAAGTCGCTGATTTTGGCCTTGCCAAACAAGCACCTGAAGGCAGAACAAATTACCTGTCTACTCGTGTAATGGGAACATTTGGGTTAGTTTCATGTACCACTCTTGTAAATCTTGCTTAGCTCTGTTGTTTTGATTGACACTAAGGTAGAATGGGATTTTATTTATAGGTATGTTGCTCCCGAGTATGCGATGACTGGACATCTACTGGTAAAAAGTGATGTTTATAGCTATGGAGTCGTATTGCTTGAGTTACTCACTGGAAAGACGCCCGTCGATATGTCGCAACCATCAGGACAGGAGAACCTTGTCACTTGGGTGAGTAATATAAGCCTGACTGTTGTTAATCGCTTGAGCTGCTAGATAACTTTGACCATAAGTTGGCTGTTCTGCTTTCAGGCGCGACCAATCCTGAGAGACAAGGATCGGTTAGAGGAGCTAGCTGATCCAAGGCTTGGAGGGAAGTACCCGAAGGAAGATTTCGTACGAGTTTGCACAATTGCAGCTGCTTGTGTTGCTCCGGAGGCAAGCCAAAGGCCCACAATGGGGGAAGTAGTACAGTCTTTAAAAATGGTGCAGCGTGTGACTGAATATCAGGATTCCCTGTTAACTGCTTCGAACAACCGGCCCAACCAGAGGCAGTCTTCTACTACTTTCGAGTCTGATGAGACATCATCAATGTTCTCTTCCGGTCATTTCTCCGGCCTAAGCGCTTTCGACAATGATAACATCTCAAGGACGGCGGTTCCCTCTGAAGATCTCCATGAAGGACGATGAACACTTTCGATGGACAAAAAGTGAACGTTGAGAAATTTTCTCGGTAGGAAACCATGGGATTCAAATTGGAAGTGTAGATTTTGTAAGTTCTATAGATGGGGAATGGGTTCTTCTTGTCCCAATTTGTTGTACCACTGTTAAATTTTCCCCTATGCAGTGGTGGATGAAATTTTGTAAATATGAACGATTGTAGCTTTTTTCCATTGGATTTGCATTCAAGGGTTTATAACTTTATATTTAACTTTTTTTAATAATGGTTTTGAAATTTATGCTTATTTTCTTTTATCTAAACTAATAATTAACTGCCACTGAGAAATCATTCACTTACAAACAAATTTAAAAGAATGGTTATCTTAATAAGGGTAATTAAACCTTAGTTTTAGGGTTTAAATATTTTGTTTGGGTCTAATGTTTAGGTGTTTTAGTGGACGTGCTTTGAATTAAGGGAGTATGGTTAGAATTTAGGTTTATAGGTTAAAATTTAAATTTCAAGCCATATTAACCTAAAAACTATATCGTAACCTCTAAACCTTAAATTATAATCATAAATTTTAAATTCTAAACCCCTACACTTAAACCACTAAAACCTAAACTAGGTTCATAAGCCCTAAAACTATGGCGTTTGCGGAAATTTTTTATTTCCACCATCATTGCATTAGATATTTTCCCTTTTAATAAATAATATTATTTTATAAAATGTTATATTTTCATACACAACTGTAAAATAAATTTATACAATCCTTCCTATTTAACTTGTACTTTCTAAAATCTGAATTCCTAAACTCTAAATCATATGGCATAAATCTTAAACTCTAAACTAAACCCCTAAACATTAAATTTAATAAACTCATGTATCATTTTTCCATATTATATAAAAAATACACAACGTTTTTGTTAAATCTAAACTCTAAATTAAACCCTTAAATTTGGCAATGTATCAAAAATTTATTGCACATAAGCTTCACAAATTTTAGTATACATAGTTATTTTACCAAATGTAAAGCTATAAATAGTTAATTTCTTGGGTTAAAAAATAAGTTAAATTATTCTTTTTCTGAAATTACGGACAGTTACTTTGGCTTCTTACGAATGCCATTAAAACAGTTAAATTAAACATTCACCATTAAAATACAAAATCAAATCTCAAAATCCGTAATCTGTTGTCTTCCTACCCAAAAATGGAAAAAGAAGAAGTGGCTGGGCTAGAATTTAGGTTTACGTTTGTATGGCAGAGAGAGTGGTATTTGCATGCAGCGTGAGCTTTATATCCCTCAGAATCTGTAACCTTGTTAACTTCCAAGAGAAGATGGAGATCAAGCATTTCATCCTCCTCATCTCCATCTTCTACCTCTTGCACGGCTCTTCTTCTACCAGACCTCCTACGCCCCAAGGTAGTAATAACAACTCACTCCAAACACCCCACGCCGCTTCACCCACACCCGAGTCTCCAGAGGGAAGTTCATCCATATCCGATGCGCTCTACCAAAGTTTATTCACAGCGGACGCGCCCGGCGAAAATTTATTGGCAGCGGACGCTCCCGAAGAAAGTTTTTTGACAGGGGACGCTCCCGACGAGAGTTCATTGACAGCGGACGCTCCCGACGAGAGTTCATTGACAGCGGACGCTCCCGACGAGAGTTTACCGACAGGGGACGCGCCCGACGAGAGTTTACCGACAGCGGACGCGCCCGACGAGAGTTTACCGACAGCGGACGCGCCCGACGAGAATTTACCGACAGCGGACGCGCCCGACGAGAGTTTACCGAAAGCGGACGCGCCCGACAAGAATTTACCGACAGCGGACGCGCCTGACGAGAGTTTATCGACACCCGATGCGCCCGACGGAAGTTCATGGACACCTGACGCGTCCAACGGAAGTTCATCGACGCCCAACGCTCCCGATGGAAGTTCATCGACACCCAACACTCCCGACCAGAGTTCATCGACACCCGACGCACCCGGCAATAGTTCATCTACACCCAACGCGCCCGACAGAAGTTCATCGACACCCGGCGCGCCCGATGAGAGTTCATCGACACCCGACGCACCTGACGGGAGTTCATCGACACCCGGCGCGCCCGATGAGAGTTCATCGACACCCGACGCACCTGACGGAAGTTCATCAACACCCGATGCGCCTGACGGAAGTTCATGGACACCCGACGCACCTGACGGGAGTTCATCGACACCCGATGCGCCTGACGCAAGTTCATCGACACCCGAGGGGCCTTACGGAAGTTCATCAACACCCGATGCGCCTGACGCAAGTTCATCGACACCCGATGCGCCTGACGGAAGTTCATCAACACCCGATGCGCCTGACGCAAGTTCATGGACACCCGAGGGGCCTTACGAAAGTACATCAACACCCGATTCGCCTGACGAAAGTTCATGGACACCCGAGGGGCCTTACGAAAGTTCATGGTCCGAACCACCGGAGGGGACACCCGTGTCACCCTACTTTGGTGCCGTAGATTTGACACCCGAAGCACCGGCTCCGTCGGTAACGTTCTCGTTTACCTTAATCCCCGGCAGCAGTAACCCTGAGCTGGAGAAAATCTGCAAAGACACCGAGCTGCCCATCGAGTGCATGAAAATCCTCTCCAAATTTATAAACGACAGCGTCCAGATCGATCCTCTGACGGTGGCGAAGGTCGGGATTCAAGTGTCGTCCAACATGTCGAGGCAAGCCATCGACACGGCCACCAAGTTCCAGGATGATCCGAAAGCCTCGAGAGGCTTGAAAGAGGCCCTCTCCGTATGCAGCGAAAACTACGACACCATTCCCGACGACAACGACGGTGCGCTCCAAGCCCTCGACCAGCACGACGCCAACGAGGCTACGATCAAGCTAAGCGCTTCACTGGCCAGCATGGAGACCTGTATCGATGCGAACAGGCAAATGCACAATCTGTCGCCGATGAGGGACATGGATGTAGAGCTTGAGACACTCATTCGCATCAACCTTAACATTGTTGCCGATATGGTCAAATTTTAGCCCAACGAGACGCGATTAAAAGTCGAGGAAAAAAAAAGATGTTTCTTCCTTACTTATGCTTGTTTTTTAATTCTAAACTATTATATTTCGGTTGAAGAAGGGATTGATTTCCATGTTTTATTTTCAACAATCAATCTTTTACTATATAAATATGTATGCGGAAATATGAGTTTCATTATTAATGAACAAATACTATTGATTTTATAATTGGGTTGTTAATGTGAAATACTTATATTAAATTCACTTTTTATGTTTGTATTTTGTGGTGCTTGATTAATTTATATTTCAATGCATTAAATTTAGCATATATTTTTTTAGGATGAAAATCGTCTACCCTTAATTATGCCTCCATTGGTGCCTTCGTTTTAAAATAGCTGGTTTAGGGTTTGAGGTTTGAGGTTGAGGCTTAAAGTTAGGGTGTAGGGAATTAGAGGTATGTTGTATTTTTTAGAGTTTACGATACGTAAATTAGGGTTAGGGCTTAAAATTTAATTTTTAGGTGTTTTTTAGTAGGGCATATAAGGAGGCATGATTAGGGGCAGAAAATTTTTACTCATTTTTTTAATAGTTTAAAGGTGATTATAATTAAGGTAATATATGTTTATTCTGTTTATAAAATTTTCAGCCTTTTGAGCGCGCACACCTTACAAACAAAACGTATTGAACTCGAGTCTCTTATAATGAATATCATCCTTTTTTGTATTGGACCACTCGTTGGGTTCAAAATTTAGCATATTCTCAAAACACAATGTTGTAATGTTGTTGTTGCTGACATTCAATCACTAATGGTCGTGTAGTTAAAACTAATAAAATTTAAAAATTTAATACTGGAATTGAAATTTTTTATAATTGAATGGTTAAAATACAAATAAACTAAAAATTGTGTGACTGACTGTATAAAAAAAAAACACAAGTAGGCCGTACTGCACGGACTCTAATCAGTCTGAAATTCAAACGGGTAAAATAAAAATTAGGCTTAAGTGACAAATGAGTGCCTAAACATGTGTTTAACGTTTTTAACGATACTTAAATAGGTGTCCGCCGTCAACGTCTGTTAATTTTTACCATTAAATGACACATGTCAGCTTCTTAAAATTCTAAAATTATATTTAAAAATAAATAAAAATAAATAGAAAATAAATATTTTCTTTATTTCACAAATTAGCCCAAAATTTGAAATCAACACCCAAATTCCGATTTGACTTGATTTCGTTGTCGATTGCCACAACATCCGTCACTGTACCATCACGAGCATTTACCCCATTATCTCATCGCCGAAAATCGACCGACGTAGTGCTAAACGCTAAAATCGTCGAAGGGTTCATTCGAATAATTCACGATGAACGACGACATAATGGGCGATGAATGGAGTCTGGGTCGTTCAGCAAGGGGAGAGTGCTTCAGTCCGTCGCCGAAAACGTGAACAGCACCGATGGCAGTGGCCGGATTTGGGGACTATTTTGGGATTATTTAAAAAATAGGATAATTTAAAATTTTTGATTTATTGGTTAAAAATAAAATAAAAAATATTTAATACTGCAACATGTCATGCTTTTATTGGTTAACATAAGTTTTTTTAACAGACAATCACGGTGAGCACTTATTTGAATCACTTTAAAAACGTTAGGCACCTATTTGGCGCGAAAAATACTTTAGGCACCTATCTGGAAAAAAATATACTTTGGGCACTTATTTGCCACCTAAGCCTAAAATTCATGTGAAAGCGTAACGAAGTCCCTCTATTATAGGAATATGCTTAAATTAGGTTCTTTTCTATTAAATAACTAGTCCTTGTTCATCTATGATTAAATAGATCAATTTAATCCTATAATCAACCTAAGATTTAAATAAAACTAATTTTAGTAGAGTTAATATTTTTTTTGGATGAATGTATAATTTTATTATCCAAATGAAGTAAAAAATTTGTTACCGTCGCAAAGTAAAAGAAACATAAGAAAAGGTTAGAATTCAACAATGGTGAGCGCGTACGGAACTTCAGTAGGAAACCCTAATGGTACTTCCGGCCTATTAGGAGACGGCATGCCAGTGGAGGGTCTATCGAAACTGCCTGGATGTGGGGAGACTCGGCGGGAGACGTCGCAGGTAATCCAAATTCCTCCTGCGCCGGTTCTGGAACGGGCGAGGGTTCCACTATCGTCTGTTGATAGTCGCGACTCTAAGAGGAGTTGTATGATGGATTCGAGGGACAGCGTGATGCATGATGGTTCGGTGAATGGGAATACTACAATGGATGTGGAATCGGGCGCTGCAGGTGAGGGGAGCGAACAACAGGCTGAGGGTGATGTTTGTAGTCAAGGTGCAACGGCTAAATCATCTTATGCAGCGATGGTTGCCAGGAAAACCACTGTTGCGGGTGGGGATAAAGCCAAGGTATCCAATGACGAGGTAGCCGTATTGGAGGTCGACGTTCGCGTCTTACGGGATGGTCCTTTTCCGGTAGTGCAATTTTCGGACAGAGTTCACGACTTGTTAGATCATAGCATGCGCAAGTCCGTTATTGTTAGATTGCTTGATAAGAAGATACCACGGGGCTCTCTTGAATCGTATAAAGGTTATGTCGCAACCTAAGGGGGATTTCCAACTAGTTGATATAGAGAATGAGTATTACGTGGTTCGCTTTGCGCTTGAGAGTGACTATGTGCGAGTTTTAACAGAAGGACCGTGGACGATATATGAAAGTTATTTGATGGTTCAGCCATGGAGTCGCTCTTTCTCTACGGCGGAAAGACATCCCTGAGAGGATTTAAATAGCGTTCGCGGTCGCGTTTTCGGTCGCGTCGCGGTTATTGCGGTTGCGGACATAACGGAAGCTATTGCGGTCATTGCGGGTGTCACGGTCGTGAATTTTTTTTTAAATGTGCACAACTTATATTAAAATATTATAATTATAATTATAATTATAAAGAGTCATTTTTAATGATATTTACAATATTTTCTAAACAAAAATAAACATAAATTAAAATGGATTAAAAAATATCTATTATAAATTATAATTGTGAGTTAGGAGATTAAATTTCTTACGATTTTATTAAAGATTTTTTTCATTAGCAAACTCAAAAATAATATATATATATATGTATATTTGTTCTAAGTCAATACCTTAATTAAAAAAGATCAAGGTAAATATCAAAAATAGGAAATTTAAATTATAATTATAAAAAATTTCCACCACTTATAAATGGATTTAATTGAAAGAAAATAAGACTTAGAGGCTCAATTGGAAGTTTTGTTATGGATTTGATGACTTAATTGAAAATGGAATAAAATAAAACATCTTAATTAAATTAAAAATCTGCCTTAAAGGACTAAATTATAAGAAAACTAAAACTTTTAAGTCTCTCTAAAAATGATTTAAAATTAGAACCCTTCTTCCCGCATTTACCCTTTTAATATTATACCATCGTCTTCAACCCGATTATCTTTTTTTCTCTCTGCAACTTTTTCCTCCTCCGCGGCCACCAGCCGCAATGGAGCTGAAAACGGGGATAGCGTCCCGCTATCATCGCGACAGCCGCTATCTCGTTATTTCGCGTCCGCGACAGCCCACTATCGTCGTGATTCCGTTACCCACCGTAATTTCCTTCGATTGCGGTTTCGGACGACGGCGCGACCGCAATTTCGCGGCCGCTATCGCGGTTGCGCTCCGCTATTTGAAACCCTTCCCTCGCATGTCATTGTCTGGGTTCGTTTACCAGGCCTTCTTTATAGGTACTACACAAAGGGGTTCTTTTCGGCACATTGCATGAACCATTGCGTCAATCCCGATACAGCAAACTGAATTCTGTTTCCCTCATCCGCCGGTTTTATTTGAGTGGATTAACTCGGTCAGATCAACTCGGACAGTGGGGGGTAAAGCACACTGCCTTAGGCGTGCAGATTGATCCTGGCGACCAGGCTGATAAGCAATCACGGGTGGAAAGTGTGTTGTCTCCGTCCGTTCAGAGACCGGGAACTTTGGCTACTGCTCCATCTGAGGGGGCAGCGAATATGGCCGTTGATAAAGTGAATGTTGCGCTACGAAAGTAGGTCAGTTGTTTCTTTTATTTTAATTTATAGTGGTTAATATTTTCATTTGGAATTGTCAGTGTTGGACAAAGGATAAAACCCTAGAAATCAGAAAAGGGAAAAGGGTTAATCTGAAAGAGAATGAAAAGAATGTGGGCTTTCAAGATAGATGAAATCCTGGGTCAGGTAACCCTTCTTTAATATAGCCCAATCTAAGCCTAACAGAAACGGTTATTATTTAACCGATCAGTTGAGCTTAGTTAGCGGGCCTAACGGAAACCAGTTAAAATAACCAGCTTGCATAACCATTAGCCATCTTCATCTATATACCAGACGGCCCATATAAAACTTAGCCCAAGTACACATGCATAGGCTAACATTCCCCCTGCTCCCCTTCACTGTTCTGTGATCGAATGAACACTCATCTTGCATCGAAACAGCTGAAAATAAGCTTTAGACAAAGGCTTGGTCAACCCATCCGCTGCTTGATGTTCAGCCGGAACATAATTGACTTGCACCCTCCGATCAGCAACTTTTTCTCGCACAAAATGAACGTCCAGTTCAACATGCTTTGAGCGAGAGTGAAACACAGGATTCGCGGACATAGCTACCGCACTTGTATTGTCGCACCACACTACAGGAACTGATGAACAACTAATGCCCATATCACGCAGCACTGTATCAACCCACATAATTTCAGAAACAGCATCAGCGACGCTCCTATATTCGGCCTCGGATGTTGATCTCGAAACAGACTTTTGCTTCTTAGAGCTCCATGCAACTAAGAAATTATCAACATAAACACAGTAACCAATTGTTGACCGTCGATCATCAGAACCATTAGCCCAATATGCATCGGAGAAAGCCACGATGTTCCCAACACCCAAGTCCGATGGAGAAAATAACAAACCGTAATCAAGTGTACCAACCAGGTACCGAAGAATCTGTTTTACGGCCTCAAGGTGTCCTTCACACGGTTTGTGCATGAACTGAGCAACACGGTTCACACTAAACGCTATGTCCGGTCTTGTATGACACACATATAAAAGAGCTCCAACGAGGCTACGATAAACATACGGGTCAGACAAGGGACTTCTAGCATCCTGACTTAGTTTAGTAGTTGACAGCATTGGAGTGGGTGAGGGTTTAGCTTGACACATCTTAGCTTTGGCCAACAACTCAAGAACAAACTTCTTTTGGCTTAGTAACAAAGAGTCACCTATCTTCAATGCATTAATGACAAGGAAAAATGAAAGCTCACCTAAATCTTTGAGAGAGAATTTTAGGTTGAGTTCCTGGATAATCGTTTCAACAACTTCATCCGATGACCCAGTGATGATGATATCATCCACATACACTAAGATGTATGTAATAGTAGAATCACGACTGCAGATAAACAACGAGGTGTCAGCAGCGGACTCCTTGAACCCGAGAGAAATGAGACAACTTCTCAATTTTGTGTACCAGTTGCGAGGGGCTTGTCGTAACCCGTACAGAGCCTTTTGAAGAAGACACACTAAATTGGATCCATCAGCAGCTTTCTCAACAAAACCAGGGGGTTGTTGCATAAAAATTTGTTCTTCTAACCCACCATTGAGGAATGCGTTGTTCACATCAACTTGACGCAACTTCCACTTTCGAGAAACAGCAACAAAAAGAAAAATGTTGAGGGTAAAGAAGCGAACTACTGGACTAAACGTATCACTAAAGTCTTGCCCTGGGACTTGAGAAAAGCCTTTGGCAACCAAACGTGCTTTGTATCGAGAGACGGAGCCATCAGAATTGTACTTAATACGAAAAAGCCATTTGCATCCTACAGTCTTCCGGCCTTCAGGCAACGGAACAAGTTTCCATGTACCATTCGACAGTAAAGCATTATATTCAGCCAACACAGCTTCCTTCCAAGCTGGGATTTGTAAAGCCTGCTCAATTGATTCGGGAACAACAGTAGCATCAAGACTAGCAGTGTAGATCTTAGGCTTAAATATCCCCAATTTACTCCTAGTAACCATGTGATGACCACCCAACCTAGACAAATCTGGTAGACTAGACTCAGAAGCAACACAACCAGAACTAAGAGGCAAACTAGAGTCATTACCAACATCATCAGACTCAACACGTAAACTGGATGAACCACCAGCATTGGACAACACAGCATTAGTAACACGAGTGCCAGGATCAGCAGTAACATCACACTCAGAAGTAATATGAACAACAAACTCACACCTAGAAACAGCAAGAAGAGGAGATTTATTAACAAAACAACCAGACTCAGTATGACAATCAGAGCCACCAGTTCCAGGCATAACAGAGATATCATTAGAAAAATGTAAATCAGTGACACCAACCACATCATCAGACTCCGTGCTACAACAAGGCATACCGGCATTAGCCATAGGATCAGTATCAACAACATTATCAACAACAGGAGCAACAGATTCAACAACATCAGGATGCACATATGGAATACCAGCAACATTATCATCAACATGATCAGCAGTAACAGTATTATTAACACCAGGTGCAACAGTAGTAACAACATCACGAGGCACACACGTAATACCAACAGACTCAGATGAACTTGAAACATCAGGTGCAAGAACTGACCTGGAGGGTAATGTGTTACCTTGGTTTGTAGAGCTAGCCCTACCACAAGCACGACTGTCCATAGCAACCAGTGAAGGCCCCTTAGGTGCCACTGCTGATGAAGAGGCAGAGGAGGCACCACCCTTGCCCATTTCTGCAAATGGAAAAACATTTTCGTCAAATACAACATGTCTAGAGATCACAATTTTTCCTTGAGACGTAAGGCACTTGTAGCCCTTATGCTGCATACTGTAGCCTAAGAAGGTGCACGGCTCCGATCGAAACTCAAGCTTGTGCTTCCGGAACGGTCGTAAATGAGGAAAACAGAGACACCCAAAGACACGAAGAAAAGTATAATCAGGTGTACAACCAAATAACTTCTCATAGGGACTGATATTACCAAGAACTCGAGTGGGTAATCTATTAATGAGATGAACTGCCGTGATGACAGCGTGAGACCAAAACTCAAGAGGCAAGGAAGCCTGACTCAGAAGGGTAAGGGCCATTTCTACAAGATGCCGATGTTTGCGTTCCACCACACCGTTCTGCTCCGAGGTGTGGGGGCACGTGACTCGATGTTTCACTCCAGACTCAGTAAGCAAAACAGACAAAGAGCGATACTCTCCCCCCAATCACTCTGAACCTCTCGAATTTCAGTACCAAACTGAGTACGAACCAGACTTGCAAACTGCTTATAAGCTTGAATAGCTTGAGACTTATTTCGAAGCAAATACAACCACGTATGCCTAGTACAAGCATCAACAAAGGCTACGTAATATAAAAAACCATCAGACTTTGGACAAGCAGGACCCCATAAATCTGTGTATACTAACTTAAAAGGTTCTGTGTATACAGTAGCAGAGTCATGAAATGGTAGCTTGTGACTTTTACCATTACGACAAGCAACACAAACGACATCTTTATTAATATTGGAATTAACAGACATGTTACAACCATGTAAAACCTTAGTCAGGACAGCATGGGCAGGATGCCCCAACCTACGATGCCATACATCAACCTCTTCTTGTTTACACATACGAACAGTAGACTGAACATTATTCACAGAAGGCACAGAATTATTAAAAACATACAAACCATCATTCTCACCACCACGCAACAGCTCAGCACTAGTGCACTCATCACGAACTACACAACCATCAGCGTGAAACTCAAAGTACACATCGTTGTCCTTAGCACACTTGGACACCGAAACAAGATTTTTAGTAATCTGCGGCACTAACAACAAATCATGTAAACGTAATTCACGGGAAGTAGTAAACAAAGCAGTAGACCCTATTTTATGAATATCTAGCCCCTTACCATCACCAACCAACAATTTACCTGGGCCCGTGAAGTCAGCACTCTGATGGACATTTGAAGGTTCAGCAGTGACATGGTGAGTAGCACCAGTGTCAGCAAACCACTGACCTCCAGTGCTTCCAGAACCGTGAGAAGTACTCCCATGGTTACATTGATGACAAACCGGGGACGCAGAACCAGCACCAGACACAGACACAGAGGAAGATTCAGGCACATACTCATTCAATGAACACAAATTGACAGCAGGAGAGGAATCTGACCGATACAGGCTAGCAGACACTCCAGCAAAGCTCTGATCGAATCGACGATAGCATCTATCCACCAAGTGGCCCATCTTCCCACACAGTTGACACTGGAACCGGTTACGACCACGGCCAAACCCACGACCAGATCCATTCCCAGCAGACGGCGCACCCTGTCGATACGAACGCTGACCAGATCCGCCACCACCAGCATTCGTAACAGTCGTAGCACCAGTCAAAGCAGACGGAGTCACCGCAGCAGTGTTAGCACTCATGAGAGGGCATTGTTCACGATCAAACAACCCTTGCTGAGCTTCAGCATCAATCAGAATCGTAGTGACCTTCTCTAGGGATAACACATCACGACTGGCCGTGATAACCGCCACGAACGGCTTGTAGTCAGCTGGTAAGCCCCCCAGAATAGTAGCGATATGCTCAACCTTCGAGACGGGACTACCACACGACGCTAGAGCGTCACAAAGCTCCTTAATCCGAGAGATGTACTACCGCATGGAGAGATCACCTTTGCGCACAGTCCGAAGACGGAAGTGCAAACTCATGACCGTCGTTGTAGACTGACTACTGAAAGATTCAAGGACCAGGGACCAGATCTCCGCCGTAGAAGTAGCACCGACAAAGTTTGTAAGGAGTTGAGGACTCATGGTGGAAAGAATCCAAGAGGACAACGCGCTATCTTGCGCAAGAAACTCCTTGTAATCATCGTTATCGCACTCAGATCCGTCGGCCTGACGAACTTTGGCCGGCGGAGCCTTTCGAGAACCCGTGAGAAACCCTTCGAGACGGTGACTGCGCACCGTGAGCAACACCTGTTGCTTCCACACCAGAAAGTTCGATTCATCCAGAAGTATGTTGATCCGCTTGTTCGCAAAGAAGCGACCACCGGATCGGACCGACGAATCACCATCGCCAGACGCCATATCTCCAACACGCACCATTGAAACAATCAGAGAAAGCAACGATCAACCGAAGAACCACCACAAACAGAGGTCAACAGAAACACATCCAAATAACAGAGCGGCGGAGCGGCGGCACCAGGATCAGACCACGACGAATGATACCATGTTGGACAAAGGATAAAACCCTAGAAATCAGAAAAGGGAAAAGGGTTAATCTGAAAGAGAATGAAAAGAATGTGGGCTTTCAAGATAGATGAAAGCCTGGGTCGGGTAACCCTTCTTTAATATAGCCCAATCTAAGCCTAACAGAAACAGTTATTATTTAACCGATCAGTTGAGCTTAGTTAGCGGGCCTAACTGAAACCAGTTAGAATAACCAGCTTGCATAACCATCAGCCATCTTCATCTATATACCAGACGGCCCATATAGAACTTAGCCCAAGTACACATCCATAGGCTAACAGTCAGGGTGCTACTAGCCCTGAGTTTCGGTGCCATTTTCGAGATTTTATGTGTTGTTTTCACCCTTCAGTGGTTGTAATGACGGAGCCACGTATTAGTGGGTTTAGGGTTGATAATGTCATTCAAAATTTGGGTTTTTCTCATTCTTTCCGGGTAGAAGCTCGCGGTTTTAGTGGTGGGATTTGGGTTCTTTGGAAGGACGGGTTTTTAATTGATGTTGTGCGATTTTCAAGTCAATTTGTGCACTCTCAGATTGAGGAAGCCGGTGCTGATGATATTTTATTATTTACTGCAGTTTATGCGAGCCCGTGTGTAACTAAACGTAAGCACTTATGGAGTGCGTTACTAGATTTAGATACGCTTGCTTATTAACCTTGGTTATTAGGCGGGGATTTTAATGCTATAGTGCGACCGGATGAAAGGACCGGTGGGTCTTTGTCTGCGTTGGGTACTAGTCAATTATTCTAGGACCTTATTTTTAAGGCAAGTCTTCTCGAGTTGCCTTTTTCGGGTCCGAAATTTACTTGGTGCCGAGGGGATTTGTTTCAGCGATTGGATATGTGTTTAATTAATGATGGTTGGTTTCAATGATATCTAGATTCCTATGTAGTGCATCTTAAACGTTTGGGGTCCGATCATTGTCATTTATTGATTCATTTGGGTGAGGCTGATTCTCCGGTTTCGAATCGACCTTTTCGGTTTCTTGTGGCCTGGCAGGTTCACACTAGCTTTCGACCATTATTGAAACATTGCTGGGATAATGATCTTGATGTTTTCACGAACATACATGTTCTAACGGCAGCTCTATTGGATTGGAATAAAAACGTGTTTGGGCATATTGGTAGAAGGAAGAATTCTCTTGTTCGAAGGATAAATGGCATTCAAAGGGCTTTGTGTTCTAGATTTTCTGAATCTCTTGTGGATCTTGAACGGAAACTCCACTATGAGATAGAAACGGTTCTGATGCAATAGGAGAGTATGTGGGATCAAAAAGCAAGGTGTCAATGGGCTCTTGATGGTGATCGTAATACGGCTTTCTTCCACGGATATGCTATGGCGCGATGTCATCGTAACACAATTCGGGCATTGCGCGATGATGTTGGTTCTTGGGTTTTTAATCCTAGTGTGTTGCAGTCCACGACAGTTGGTTTTTATAGCCGCCTTTTTCAGTCTAATGCCCAATCTGTGTTGCATAGTTATGCGACTAGGGGGAGTTTCGCTCTCTTCATCAGGAAGAATCAAACAAGTTGAGTAGGTTTATTATGGATGACGAGATTTGAGTAGCAATGTTTGATATGGGTCCGGTTCAAGCGCCAGGCCTTGACGGTTTTCAAGCAGTGTTTTATCAGAGGAATTGGGACATTGTGAGACCTAGTGTTTGTCGTTTTGTTCGTGAGTTCTATGATGGAAGAGTGGGGGGTTCTTCGTTTATCAACACTTTACTTGTTCTGATTCTGAAGGTTGAGAATCCGGAACATCTGAGCTAATTTCGGCATATCAGTCTTTGCTCGGTGTTGTACAAGCTGGTTACTAAGGTAATGGTTAATAGACTGAAGGATTTTATGCCTGATTGGATTTCGCCAACGGAAACTAGCTTCGTTCTGGGTCGATCGATTGCCGAAAATATTGTAATTGCTCAGGAAATCATTCATTCTATGCGTAAAAAGACTGGTCGTAAGGATCCCATGACTATTAAAATTGACTTGGAAAAAGCATATGATAGACTAGAATGATCTTTTATCGATGATACTCTAAGTGATGTGGGGATTCCAGATTGGTTGCGCGGGATTATTATGCGATGTGTGCAATCCACTTCCATGCAGGTTCTGTGGAACGATTCGTTAACTACTTCTTTTCAGCCCAGTAGGAGAATCAGGCAAGGTGATCCTCTTTTCCCTTATCTTTTTGTTCTTTGTATGGAACGGTTATCTCAGACCATTCAGAGATAGGTGATTGGTAAAACGTGGAAGCCGATTATGTTGTCTAGGGGAGGCCCGGGTTTGAGTCATCTTTTCTTTGCTGACGACATGGTCTTGTTTGCTAAAGCTTCAGTCTCATAGGTTGATATCATTCATCGAGTCCTGCATGATTTTTGTGTTTCTTCGGGGCATAAGGTTAGTATTCAGAAGGCGAGCATTTATTTCTCTAAGAATGCCTCGGGGGAGTGCCGACAATATATTAGTCAGTGTCTTGGTTTTATTGAGGTTTCTGATTTATGGCGTTATCTTGGGGTTCTACTACTGCATAGTCATGTGACAAAAGCTACGTATCAGTTCTTGGTCCAAAAGGTGCGTGATCGGTTATCTGGTTGGCTGGCCAAAAGGTTATCTTTTGCGGGGCGTGTTACTTTAGCTAAATCGGTTTTGGAGGCGATCCCTGTGTATACCATGCAGACTACGTTACTACCAAAATCAATATGTCAAGATATTGAAAAGTTGATCCGTAAATTTGTTTGGGGCAACTCTTCGGAAGGGCGACATATTCATTTGGTTTGTTGGGAAGTTTTATACAAACCAATCTCGGACGGGGGGTGGGGCTTTTTTGATAAAACTTGGTTTTGGTCTTGCTTCTCGGCCTGAGAATCTTTGGGTACGTGTTCTACGTGCCAAATACAATTGTCGCGACTCTATACCAGAGTCTATTTTACGTTGTGGTTGTTTACACATTTGGAAAGGAGTGGTGAGTGTATGAGAGTTGGTTAGACAAAACGTTATTTGGAATGTCGGCAACAGAGCGTCAATTGATTTTTGGCATAGTAAATGGGTGCTGGAGTTGGGTCCTTTGGTTGGTCATATTTCCCAGGGTGTGACAGGGGAGATTGGTCCCGTTTCTCTCAAGGCAATGGTATCGGCTGAGGGGGAATGGTGCTGGGACAGTTTTGCGAGTTTGCTGCCTTCATCGGCGCTGCATCGCATCGCGACAATAAAGCGACCGCTGGCTACGACTCTTGGTGATTCGATGAGCTGGGAACTCACTTCGGATCGTGCTTTCACGGTGCGCTCGACATATCAGGTTCAGGGGTTCGGGCAAGCTATAAACACTGCTCCTTTATGGCTACTTATTGCGCGGTTTGCAGGGAATCAACGAGTGAAACTCTTCTTGTGGCTGCTGGCTCATGGGCGCATTTTAACGAACATAGAGAGTGTGCGTCGTTGTTTATCGCTTGATGATCGATGTGGGTGTTGTGGTGATTTCCCCGAATCCATTGATCATTTGTTTCGGTTTTGCTCAACGGCCTATTTAACTTGGCGAGGAGTGGTGAAGCGTGACAAGTGGGAGTTATTTTGTTCTCTCCCTTTCCACGAGTGGCTTACGGTAAACTTGCAGACAAATAAATTTGCTGCAAAGCTGGATGGTGATTGGTCTTTGTTTTTTGGGGCAATCGTTTGACAGTTGTGGAAGTATAGAAATGCTTGTATTTTTGACGTGGAAGCAGCCAACAAGCATGGTATTATTTCGATGGCTCAAAGCATGGTGTAGGTGGCTTCTAGCGCGCGGGAGATGATATCGCGTGGATCTTGTGTGGCGAAAGCTGGAGCAAATCGGGGTAGGACATTTTGGGTTGTTCCTCCTAAGGGTTGGGTAAAATTAAATTCCGACGGGGCACATCGACGTTCGGACGACTTCTCGGCTTGTGATGGAATAATACTAGGCGATTCGGGCGAGTGGCTTAGCGAATTTTCTAAGTTTGTGGGTCATTGCTCTATCCTTGAAGCTGGATTTTGGGGAGTGTTAGAGGGTCTTCAAAGGGCTTGGAGGATGGGGTTTCGACGTGTGTGGGTGGAAGTCGATAATGTTGATGTGGTCCGGATTCTAAAGGATAAAATGACTAGTTTAAACATTTTTTTGATTGTTCATCATATTGCATCCTTGCTTCAACGGGATTGGGAAGTGAAGTTTGGTCATGTGATTCGTGAAGGAAATATGGTTGCGAATAGTTTAGCTAAGTATGGGATAGGCTTAGATGGAGGAATTAGTTGTTTTGTTCGGCCACCTGAGTTTGTTAGTCACGTTTTTTAGTTGAATTGTTCTAGGTTGTTTTCTTGATGTTTTGTATTGCTTCGTTATGTTTCGTGTTATGTAAGTTATTAGGTGTACTTTTTTTCTCTACTTAGGTCTAAGAAATTTTTTAACGAGACACTTAAATAACTCTTTTTTTACATTAAAAAAATCTGTTACCATCAACAAATTATTATAAATTGAGATCTATATATCCCTAACAATACAAGTATATCTCAAACTGTACAAAATTATAAATTAATAGAATTTAACAAGTAAATTTTTCACTAATCTTAACCCTAACAATTGTTGTCATTGTATATCTCAAATTTGATACATATTGTGAAAACTATATCAAAAGATATGAGATAATCTTTAAATATTTTATATTATTTCAAACCAAATAAAGTTTGTTTTTAGCTTGTTCTGAGAAATAAATTTTATAAAAAAATTATGATTTCATAAAATCTTTTACTTGAAGTTGAACTACAAATATACAAATAAATAAGTTCTTCTAAAAATATAAATAAGCTTTACATATTAACTCTATTAAAATTTAGTATTATTTAATTATTTGTGTTAGTAGACAGATTGATCCATTTTAATTGAAAGGGACTAATTTGAGCAGATCTATATTATAGAGTGACCTATCGGGAACTTTCACCATTAAAAACTACTATCTTGTTCTACTTCGGTTATCGTCCCCGAAGCCCATCGCCGCCCGTAAGCCCTAAAATTCGATTTTCGTTTAAATCCATTTCATAGTTCCAGACAGGTCAGAAAGTTTGATAAAAATGGCGCACACGTGCGTTTCTACACCACCAGCTTCATCTCTTCGGTTGAGTTCTCTGTTATTCTTCCCAAATTCAAGCACCAGTCTTGATTCTCATAAGTTGTCTCTTCCTTTCCATCCTCTTCGTCCCAGGTATTTCGGGGGTTTTTTTCTGTCCGTTCTTTATCTTGTCCAAACGATGATAGGAGGCTGTAATAACAATGTAAATTTAAAATCTTTCTTGAATCAATTCAAACACGTCTTTTTTTTAATGTTGGTTTGATTTCAGCGTGTAGTGATGTTTTTGTTTGTTTGTTTATAATTGCCACTAATTCAGGAAATTGAAGAAGCTAGTTAGTAATCAAAATAATGTAATGAGTTTTCAGCCAAAGGCTGTTTACACCGGAGATTTTGGGGCTACAGACAGAAGCTCCCGACAGGGAATTTGGTCGATTAGGTACAATCTCATTTAAACTGCAACTCTATGTTGTTATTGTTGTTGTTTTAATAAAAATTTGTTAAAAAAGATTTGAGGTTTTGTTTTGTAACCATGCAGGGACGATTTGCAACTGCCATCGTTGCCATATATTCCTACCTATGCGCAAGGGCAGGGGCCTCCACCGATGGTGCAAGAGCGTTTTCAGAGTGTTGTTAGCCAACTTTTTCAACATGTATGTATGGATTTGGTTTCGGTTGCTCATTTCGTCTTCACTAGTGTTTGATTTCTCTCTTATCGGTTCTTGTATGTGTTGTTGTTTCGATTTTTAGAGAATAGTTCGCTGTGGTGGAGCTGTTGATGATGATATGGCTAACATTATTGTAGCTCAGCTTCTGTATCTTGATGCTGTAGATCCTCAGAAGGTCTGTTCGGTTCCATGCTTGTTCTCTTACAATAGCACACACCTCGAATTTTTTTCTTTTCTTAAAGAAATAAGGAACTCGGAATGTCATTATGATCGTTATTACTATCTTGACAATAGGACATTGTCATGTATGTCAATTCTCCGGGAGGATCGGTTACAGCTGGTAATAAATTTATCTATTGAGAATCTTGTCTTTCTACTTGCACTGGTTTGTGTCAAATAGCATGCGGGGGACAAGTTTCATGACTTGTCTAACTTGTATGGTTTTGAATTTTCTTAGGTATGGCCATATTTGACACCATGAGGCACATCCGGCCTGATGTCTCAACCGTATGCGTTGGACTTGCCGCTAGGTATAAATTTATTGATTTTTGTTTGTCTGTAATGCATTTACATTGTCGAGTCACAATGTGGAACATCGGAAAGAAAAAGTGTTGCAGCAATGTGTTGTTTGTCTCTTAATTAAGGAATATTGATCTTAACCTCATACTTAAATTATGGTATTTGATTCATTCTGACAGATTGTTCCTCAGGATAACATTTCTTAGTATATATGTTATATGGCGGAATGGGTTGTATTACTTCAAGTTAATGGAATCATGTAATATGCATTTGAATGTTCATGAAGTTGTTTGTTATTGCTAATTGATATATTTTGCTTTTCCGTGGTGAACAGCATGGGAGCTTTTCTGCTTAGTGCGGGAACCAAAGGTATATAATAGATTTGCGCCATTCATAGCTCCGTTGCTTGGTGTGGTTTCATCCAGTATGCTAAATTTGCGTCTCCCCTTTGTTTTCTTCAAAACTTTAGGAAAACGGTACAGTTTACCTAATTCGAGGATAATGATACATCAGCCTCTCGGTGGAGCTCAAGGAGGTCAAACTGATATCGATATTCAGGTATGCTTTTCGTGGCAATCCTTGTGTCGCTTAAATTTTGAACTTCTGCATCCCTGACTATTATTAAACGCTGTTCTCAGGCAAATGAAATGCTGCATCATAAGGCTAACTTAAATGGATATCTCGCTTACCACACTGGTCAAAGTTTGGAGCAGATTAACCAGGACACGGATCGTGATTTTTTCATGAGCGCAAAAGAAGCAAAGGAATACGGACTTATTGATGGTGTCATCATGAACCCTCTTAAAGCTCTTCAGCCACTAGCTCCTGCAGCTGACGGTAATGAATAGCCCGGTTTTTCTTCAGGTACTTGTACGTTCAATGACATGGCTGTATTGTAGAGATAACTAGAAATGGTCATTCGGTTTTCTGGTAGTCTCTTCGAATACGGAAAAAAATCTTGTGATGAATTTTGATGTTAATTTATATACCGATATTGAACCTTAACAAACAGGTGAAGTCACTAAATTAAGCATTGATGTGGATTTGAACTCCCATTTGTTTGAAATCACTGAATTATGATCTGGAAACGCCTTGGAACGGATTAAAGATCGAGTTGATACAAGTAGCACAATGATGCCATGGTAGACATTGTGAACCTGGTAAAAAGTGTAAACATGGCTCCTGGTAGTGGTGACCGTGTTCGATTTTTGGTGTCGAGATCAGGCCCCGAATGCTTATGGCTAGAAGTGTAAGTGATGATGAGCATTGAGGCATCTGTTTTTCATATTTCTACTTGCTTTTTGGCTGAACAACCTTTTGATGTGCTGCATTTATAATACCCCCTGCATGATCAGACATGAAACATGAAAAAAACTGAACTATGAACATGAAAAAAAAAACAGACATCTTTAGAAGACAAACAACCTCGGATAAGGCGACCCTTTGATGGGTTTCTGCCCATATTTCCTCCAAGACCATGAATCAGAAGGTGGCCCTTCATTTCCTTCTATCTTCACTGTCACAACAGCCCTTTCTGCCACCTTCTTGGTGATCAAACATGAACAAAATTCAAAAAATATCGAAAACAGAAGTTAGATGCCAAAGATGCAACTCAAAAAACCTTCTTTTGGAAGCCGGAGTTTCAGTTGGTTTGAGCTCCGATTCTTCTGAACCGTCCATGACCACTAACACCAGGCGTGTGTATTGTCAGCGAGCTAAGAATATATATGAATAAATATTACATTATAATCGGCTAAAATATATGCGCAGATATTTCAACGAGCAAACACATTGCCGGCCTCATCCTCCACTTCATTGGTTTGAGCAAGATTGGGTTGGGCCAACTCCTGTGCCCATAAACACAATCAATTTCCACTCGCCACGTGGATATTTGCCGAATATGAAGCCCGTTCATCTGAGTGATTCTACTGTACGCTTTCAAATTATAATCTACATTTTAAATTATTCTCGAACTTTAAAATTTTTTAATTGAATTCTTAAAATATTTGTATTGTATCAGTTAAGTTCTTTTGTTAGCCTAACTCAAATGCTAACTCAAATTTGACATGGAATATACTTGAAACACAAAGCAGATTTTAAATATGTCAACATCTTATTGGCCGAAATATTTCTTTTTAACTATTAGATTTAAAGTGATCAAAAGTAATAGTTTAAGTACTTGTTTTGGCCAAAAAAATAGTTTAAAGACTAAAAGCAAAAATGGTATAACTCAGGGGCTGATTTTTCATTTAAGCCTTATTAGAATATTCAAAATTTGAGATCAATTTAGAATTCGAGTAATAGTTTAGAATGTTGTAATTCACTGTACTAATGGCCTGCATTTATCTGGCTTCATATCTTATTTTTAATCTGCCATATTGATATTGCTGTTGTGTTTATGTAAATTATGTTACAATATTGTATTATCTCCTAATTGTTGATGAGCATAGGCTCCAATAGCAATCGTACTGTCTCCAGCCAATATTACAACTTTTTTTTAAAATTCCTAAATCATTTCAGTTTTTTCCCATTTATATAGCTGTATTTGCATCATTGAAGTATGAAATGCAATTATGTGAATAAACTAATATTTTATTTATTAGAATTAATCAATTAATAAAATGAATACTGATATATTAAAAAAAGCATTTCCTGTCCCTCTCGTGTATATCCTTTTCACTTAGTTTTACTTTTTTTATTTAATCTACCAATGAGTATTGAGTAATCCAATACAAATATTAGGTAAGTTATGTATTTAGTCACTCAAGTTTTATTGTATTTCTGTCTTGACAATTTAACTTTAAGACTTCTTTTTAATTTTATCACTCAGTTTTTTATTTTTCTTTTTAGGTCATCCAATCGTTAATTGTGTAACGATAATACCAAAATATTGTGTTTTGGATAGTATTATATATGAAATTTGGAAGAAAATATTTCAGTGTCTGTGAATCAAAGGGAATTCAACAATTGAAGTTTAAGAGGAAAGTTTCAGAATTTTTTTCATTAATTTATCAAAAAACTTGAACATCGTTTCACGATTAACAATCGGGTGACCCACAAAATAAAATTCAAAAGTTAGGTGATAAAATCAAAGATTTTTGAAGTTGGATGAACACGATAACAATCATGTGACTAGATGCATAATTCACCCTAAAATATATGCTTCATTTTGGATGGTTGCCCTAGTCAGAGGTGGGCATACAAAAGTAATAAAACTCGAGTTAGTTGAGTTGAAGAGTTATATTTTATAACTTAAATTTTATTTAAAATATTTTTCGAGCAGAATCAAGTTGTTCAAGTTTCTTTATAAATTTAATTGTAAGCATCTATAATGTTATGATACTAATTAATTCTAATTTAAAAAGTTTTTATAATCATATATAATACACATATATATTTTTTATATTTTATAACCATATATAATACACGTATATTTGTACGTACAGTCTGTTTTAAACAAGCTAATTGGCATATTGGCTGAAACGGCCGGACAAGTTGCCCCCATCCAAATCTCAATATCAATATCAACGATCAATATCCCTCCCTAATTTTATTTATTTATTTATTACTATGATCTTTGTAAAATGTCAAGAGAATAATACACCCAGAAATCTTTTGGTAAAATTCCATACAAGCTTCCTGTTTTATGCATTTTGTGGGTTTAGTCCTTTTTACCATAAATTGATCATTTCTAATTTTATTTTTCAATTTTTTAATAAAATTTCTGAGACTATTTATTTTTGTTAATTCAATCGAACAATGTCACGTTAACATTTTAAAATACATAGTGATGTGACACATACTAATGTGGGCAAACAGTAGAATTTTTGGATTTGATCAACTTTTTTTAATTTAATCGACCACATCTAACAAAAAACATATAATATAGGGACCTTATGTACAATTTGACCAAGTCTTTTTTGAGTTCATATTTATGATTAGTACAGCTAGATGCTCTCCTGAATGCAAGTTTTGATGAAAAGTTTGAATAATTCTAAGATGGATACCGGCTTATTCTCTTTCAATGCTCCGGTCGGCTTCAATGGAATCCAAGGAAATTACAATCTCCACGATTTCGAGAAAGATGCTGTTGTAATAAAAGGAAAACATGACCACTTGTTTGGAAACCAGGAAAATCCTGTTTTTCCCGAGCATGGTCTGTATTATCAAGAGAACAGAACAGAGGTGTCTGAAGATCAAGGAAAACAAGACCAACAACTGGGACTAGAAGCCAAGTTCGATTTTTCCGATGAATTCGATTTCAACTCTGTTTTCTCAACAAACATGGCGTTCCAAGAGTTTTCGAGGCCGGAAAATACGAAATCCATCAAGGAGATGTCGTCTTCATTTCAGTTGTCGTCTCTGGAACTCCTTAGCCACCGTGCAAAAAGTTTCAAGAAACTGAGATCGAGCAACTATGGCGGAAACGGTGACGAAGGCAATGAACGTGGCCGAAAGAAGCTTTCGACGGAGGAGATCATGAGGGTAACTGGAGCAAGATATGTACAGTTTTCCGACATGAGGTACGATGATTTCTCCATGATTATGCATCCATTCGGTCATGCTCTTTCGGGTTTGTCCGACGACGAGACGAAAGACGTCGAGCTCGTGCACCTACTTCTAACTGCGGCGGAGAAAGTAGGGTACGAACAATTCGAACGTGCTAGCAGGATTCTTTCTCATTGCGAATGCATGGCGTCGGACCAAGCTAATCCGGTCCAACGAATCGTCTACTATTTCGCCGAAGCTCTTCGAGAGAGGATCGATGAAGTAACCGGAACAGGAAGGTTCGTACCGAAGGAATTCGAGACGAGATTTAAGACCGGAACCGAAAACGGACTGAGTACTAGCATTACAACAGTTAGATGTTACCAATATGTACCATTTTTCGTAGTAACGCAATTTGCTGGAATACAAACCATTATAGAGAATGTGGAGTCTGCTAGTAAGATTCATATAATCGATCTTCAACTCAGGAGTGGCATTCAATGGACCGGCCTAATGCAAGCTCTGGCGGAACGCGAATCGTGCCGTGTCAACCTTCTAAAGATCACGGCCGTGGGATTAGCCGGCGATGAGAAGATAGCGGAGTCTGGCACGAGGTTGGAAAGTGTCGCCGCATCGTTTAATTTACCCTTTTCATTCAATGCAGTTTATGTTCGAGACATGGAAGACATCAAGGGAGAGTTGTTTAAAATCCGAAGCGACGAATCTTTGGCTGTTTTCTGTCCGTTGGTGCTTAGGACAATGATTTCAAGGCCTGCCTGCTTGGAAAATTTGATGCGTGTGATGAAAAATTTGAACCCTACAATACTAGTTGTCATCGAAGTCGAAGCGAGCCTCAACTCTCCGTCGTTCGTGAACCGATTCATCGAAACATTGTTCTTTTACAGTGCCTTTTTCGACTGCCTCGACACCTGCTTGGAACATGAAACCGAGTTGAGAACGGAGTTCGAATCGTTTCTCTGCAGCGGGATCCGGAACATCGTGGCAATGGAAGGTAAAGAGAGGGTCGTTAGAAGCGTGAAAATGGAAGTGTGGTCGGCATTCTTTGCGAGGTTTAGAATGTTGGAGTTGGGGTTCAGCGACTTGTCCTTGTACCAAGCCAATTTGGTGATCAAACAGTTTCCTTATGGTAGTTGTTGCACTCTTGAAAAGATCGGGAAGAGCTTGATCGTCGGATGGAAGGGAACTCCGGTGCAATCGGTTTCGGCCTGGAAGTTTTCGAGAGAAAGAGGGAGGGTATTCGGAAACTATAGGCTGTGAAATCCAAAACTGTTTGTACATCAGCCGAAAAGAGTAGAACACAGTGTAAACCCTCATTCAAATAATCTCAATTGCATTTCAAAGAGATTGCTCTCAAAATTACATGGTACATGCTAATTTACAACAATTCAGGCTGAAAGAATTTAGTGATATTTGGATTTTTGTTTCGACTGAAGATGGAAAAACAAAATTTCATTCCATGTATCTGGAACACCAGGAAGGCACCAATGGCTGCAATCTTGAAT